>CM059576.1:9045447-9430447 GCA_030386875.1 Morinoia aosen
GTGAACAAAGAAACATAAACAATCTCAATTTTTCTTTATTACTATTGGTTGGGTCAGCTAGGACCATTGAAATCATTATACAGCAATAAAGAGACATAGAAGATAACATAGCCACTTCGAGCCATGAAGAAAAAGCCAAGGGGGAAGTGTAAAATGATAAAATACCACTTCCCCCTCCCCTCCCCTCCCCCCAATTCTTAAAACCCCCGTAGCAACAGACCCAGTGCACGTACGAAGCTAATTTTTTCACAGGATGTACCTGACATCTTACCCTTTCTATAGCACCTAAAAATCAATATCCGAGAAAACTCGCCAATCTGGAGGTATTCTCCCCTGAACAAAACCCCCATTTTCTCAGAACTAACTTTTCAAGACTTAGACACAAAATTTCAGCCACAGTTTTCATCCGATTGAGGTCATCTTTTTTTGTATCAGCAAGAGCAAGGTGAGTACTATAAAATGCAGGCGTACTTTTTTTGATAATCTTTCAAAATATTTTTTTATGAATTTTTTATGAAAATAATAGCTGAAATATTTTTCAGAAATTTGTAAAAAAAATTTCAAACTAAAACGAAAATCTACTTGCTGCATTTTGACAGATGTTCATTGTGAATCAAACCGAAAAAAAACATGCATCCCTATCTGCGTTATTTGCTGAGAAATTTCCTTTTTTAAGATTTTTTCCAGCCAATGGGTGGGGATGGGGGAGTTTAGGGCAAATTTCGAAAACTTTATAGGCTATACCTGTTTATTCAAATGCTTCAAACGTGCTCTGAATACATCAATGCTTATTTCAGTGTGAAGTATTTTTTTTAAATAAAAGAAAATAGGCGTCCGGTCTCCTTAACTGAAAGATTCTAGAAGTGGGTTCAGGCTCAGCAGGATCGGCTAATAATAAATTGCAAAGTACCCAAACGTACTCTAACAGCTCAAGCGCGCAACAGTTTCTGCTGTATATAAGACGAAACTAAACCTACCGCTATAACTCGTTAAATACTCATTTGCCACAAAAAGTGTGTAGAAAAAGTAGTTTATTTCAATTTTATTACCATTATTTAAGCAACAAAAATTGGAAAATCGATTATTCGCTGTTTATTTGAACGTATTACAGTCATCAAAGACAAAAATTAACGTACCGTTATAACTCATTAAAACTCATTTGCGACTGAAAGTGCATAGAAGAAAAATTGTTCATTTCCATCTAAACAACTAGGCGTAGGCAGCAAAAATTGGAAAATCGCTAATGATCCATTACTTCACAAATACCGTATTATTCCTTAGTTGTGTTATTCATTCATTCTTGATTGCATATGTCAATAAATGAAGAGGTCATATTTTTTGCTTATAACATTTTAGCTACACCTGAATTCACTGCACCAGTTTGCAAGGTCCAGTCTTAATTATGACAAAATGTTTAGATCCATCATATGCTACTAATTCTCATGACATAGGTACTGACGATTTGGCATTGCAACCATTCTGTGAAGCCTAGTATATAGCTAGTAGACGAATTCCATTCTGAAATTATATCTGGATGACTACCTCTGCCTAAGTTTTTTGACAAGAACAGTGGCGACATGCAAAACCTCATAGATAATTACATTAACGAAAAACATTTTGACCAAGCTGCTGTAGACCTTATACCGCTAATCATTTCAAATGTGACAGGCCAAAAACTTCTCGTCCTGGATGAAAAAGATCATTGTGTTTTGAAAATATCAGTCGTTCCCATTTCAGAGTTATCAAATAATAACCCTCCACTACTGCTCCATCGTAAAAACGATCACTACAGTGCTCTTGTCACACAAGGCAAAAATCAGACCGGGGTTACCTCATCTTGACAAAGTGCCGCTGCCCAGCCAAATAGTAGACTTTCTTACATAGCAGATGCTGGGCCAAACACCCTGGGCAACTTAGACAAAATCGATAAATCCCCTGAAGATAGTAGAGATAGTAGTAACCTCGCTACCTTTAAAAAGAGTGCTAATATAGGTAAAATCAAAATTAAGCATGTAAATGCTCGAAGCCTGAATGGTAAATTGGATGAAATCAGAGTAATGTTGGTCACTGAAAAAATTGACATTTTGTGTGTCTCAGAAACATGGTTTGATTCACGAACCCAAAGTTCATTTTTTAACATTCCTGATTACGTGTTGTACCGCTACGATGGCGCTAAAACCAGCCGAGGTAGTGGATCTTGTATTTTTGTGAAAGAAATGTACTCAACATCTTCACTACTAGTGAATAAAGTTTGCGAAGGCATTGAAATGGTTTGGTTAGAAGTGCAAATAAATAAACACAAATCAATAATCATTGGCAGCCTTTACCGGCACCCATCGTCTCCCCTAAATCGAACACTAGATTTCATTGAGGAAACCTTCAAAGAAATCCTTCAGGCAAAAAGATCATTCTTTGCTTTCGGAGATTTCAATGTTGACCTAACGGATAAAAACAATCAGCTAAGCAAACTATTGTATAAACTAAGCTTATCACAAATGGTCAAAGAACCGACTCGCATCACTAAAATCTCTGCAACTCTCCTCGATCTAGCAATCACAAATAATCCCACCGCAATACTTAGTACAGTAATATCACCTTCTATTTCCGATCACCACTCTATAGAATGTGAAATTAATATTGCGAAGGAAAGACAAAAATACCGCTTAATGACCTATCGCTCGAAAAGGCACTATTCAGCAGAACTATTTCAAGAAAAACTACTCGATAGGTCTACCGAATTCCAGAAAATGATGCAATCTGACGATGTTGATATACAAGTGTCAATTTTCAACGAGAACTTCACAGCAGCTCTCGACGAATGTGCACCTTACGTCACCAAAAAAACCAAGCCAAAACGAACTGTTTGGATCACTGACGAAGTCAAAGAGATGAGCAGAATAAAGAAAGCTAACTTGCGAGAGTACAAAAACAATAGATCAAACAGTACCTTATACAAGAGATATAAAGAACATGAAAAAATTCTTCGAAAGAAAATCACTGAAGCGAAACAAACTCACTTCCACCAGGCACTGATAACGGCTAAAAATAACCCGAAGCGAACTTGGGAAATCATTAGTGAGGTAGCCCCATATAAAAATTTAGATCGCATAAGTAATTTTGAAAATCCCTTGGCAACAGCCACGGATTTCAACACATTCTTTTCAAAAGTAGGGGCTCAAGTTTTCAGTGAGGTGTGTACCAATCCAGATGGAACGACAATTGAAAATTCATGCCCCACTGCACCCTCGAGGACTGATGTCAAGTGGAGACCACGCCCTGTCGATTTACCAGAGTTACGAAACATCTTATACTCACTAAAAAACACAAAGGCAGTTGGACATGATGGTATCAGTCTTCAATATATCAAAGACAGTTTCCCTGTTACAGCACCATGGATTCGTCTGATAATTAATACATCAATAGTAACCAATACGTTTCCAAACCAATGGAAACACTCCATTATTAGACCGTTGCACAAAAGTGGTGACCTAAATACAGCATCAAACTACAGGCCCATCAGTCTTTTGCCTGTCATGTCCAAACTACTGGAGAAAGTGGTGACAAATCAACTGTCATTTCACCTGGACGAGTCAAATTTACTCCACCAAAATCAATATGCCTATAGAAGAAATACTAGCACTCAAGACGCTCTGCTCAATATATCTGAAAAAATATACAGTGACATCGATCAAAAGAATGTAACACTCTTGCTACTACTCGATCTCTCTAAGGCGTTCGATAGCGTCCAACATGAAAGACTTCTACGTAAAATACTGAACTTGGGAATAGACACGCAATGGTTTGAAAGTTACTTGTCAAATCGATCTCATGCAGTCCGCATAGAAAACAAATTGTCCCCATTCATTCAAAACAATTTTGGTGTTCCCCAAGGATCCATTCTTGGTCCGCTACTGTTTTCTATTTTCATTAATGATTTCCCTCCAATGCCTTCTAACACACGGATCTCTATGTATGCAGATGATGTTCAAATTGCAATAACAAGTTCTGTATCGGAAATACCACAGACGCAAATTAAAGCCGAAACTTTACTGACTAGCCTGAAATCATGGTACGACCGAAATGGTCTCAAATTAAATTCTAACAAAACACAATGCATCATTTTTGGATCCAAAGATGCAATTAAAAAAACTTCAGATCTTACTCTTGCAGTTGGAAATGATAAAATTAATGCATCAGAAAAAGTTAAAAATCTAGGTATCTGGTTCGATAGAAATATGTCCTTCAAATCTCACGTTGAGACTACTTGCAACAAAATCTACGGAACTTTAATGTTTTTTCATCGAATAAAAAGTATGCTAGACGAAAAATCCAGATTATTAGCCATTCAATCCCTTGTGTTATCGCGCATTGACTACTGCAGCCTAGTATGGGGAGACTTACCTCAATACCTTCAAAGGGACTTACAAAAATGCATGAATTTTGCAGCCAAGGTGGTATGCAACGGTAATTTCAAAAGACGTGATCACGTAACCCCTCTCCTCAATAAACTCGGCTGGATCCCTATCCAAGAAAGGCTCCTCATGCAGAAGGCCCAATACGTATTCTCCTCGTTATATCTTCCTCAGAGCAATGCTGAGATAGTGCGTTTCCATCCACCCACTGTAACCAATCAAAAACCGAACAGAAACAATAATGTCTTAGTCAACTATCGTTCATCTCACTTAGGGCAGAAGGCTCTGTCCATATCAGGCGCCTTACTGTGGAACAAACTTCCCCTGAGTATTAAAGTCCCTCAAAGACCGAGAGAATTTAATGCCAAAATAACTCGTCATCTTGTGTCTCAATAATAATCCTTAGTTACAGAACATACTGAATGAGTACTGACGAATCTCATTTACCTGGTATCTCCATTGCTGAACAATCTCCCTCGCTCATTGTGTTATAATTCAAGACATCAAACAACAGTTTTGAAGTATGCGTAGGTATTATGATTTGACCGCCTATACGTTGTCATTTGCAAACATGCTTACTTGTATATGTGTGTACGTATATAGGTGTATGTGCGCATATGGGTGTGTATATGTGCACGTACAACTGTGTGCACTAGAGTAGATGAACCAGTCGAAGGTGCATTTTATGTCATTCCTCTCCGTTTCTGTGCAAGCATCAAACTAGACCGTCATGGTACCTATGTGTGTGTGTGTTGATCAATTATAGACATTCTGCACCATATTACAAAGATAATGTATTTTTTCTAATATGAAATTGTAAAGCATCCATGTAAAAAAAAATAAATTCGTTGTGTGATCATCCATTTATACTGCAGTAATATACTTATTCGGGCTATAGTTATATGCTTATAATAATGTGATACCTATGTTTGTTTATCAATTGACGACAATTTGCGCCATATTTCAAAGATAATGTGATTTTTTTTTCCTAATATGAAACCATTATAGGACATTAAGGTTTTCTTTCTTATTCACGTCCCACAATCGTTTTCATGTTTCTGACTTAAGTAGACTGTTTTGTGCCACTATTTTTAGTACGAAATTTTATAAAATTCATGCTATAATAAAAGATATTTTCTCCGTTTCCCTCGATTGGAATTCTGGTTTATACTGACTAGTTTACGCTGATATTTGCGCACATGCTTACTTGTGTAAATGTGTACGTGTCCACGCTATGCGTATGACACTCTGTAGAATGCGTATGTATTGCCTCGATGTATAGAAATGCATTTGCGTATGCTTACGAGTCAGGTGTAAATATGTGCGTGGGTATATGTGTGCATGTGTATGTGTAAATATTTACATGTATACGTGCATATATGTGTGTACTAGACTGACAACTAGCATTTTTACTAGAGATAATGGTCTTTTTTTCAGTGCACTCTCAACTTGTAACATTACCTAACTCGTCATATCTTTAGTATTGTAAAGCATTCATGTAAAAACTATACATTTGTTGTGCGATCATCCATTTATATTTAAATAAAATGCTTGTTAACTAATGACCGTTATGTTAAAATTGTTGAATCAGAAATACAAAACCTATAATCTTCTTGGTCCTCTTGCTTATATGTACACACGTGTGTGTCCATGTTAACGAAACCGGTGTTTTTCGTAACCTGGGCACACACATGGCCGTAAAACGCGTGTATATATATGTGTGTGTGTGTGTGTATGTTATGTGTGTGAGTGTGTGTATGGATATATACACACATGCATACGTATATGTACATATGTGTGTATGTGGGTATATATTTATATATATTTTTCTTTTTTTTATGCGTCCTCAAAATGACACTTGTAAACATTGACCGAAACAAGCGATTTCATATATTATTTCCTGGCGTCAAGAATTGCGAAGTCTTATGTCATGTACATGTAAACTGTCAAAAGTGTTTTCACCCCACAATGAAAATGCATCGTCCATGAAATTGTGTTATCTCTTACAATTTTCATTACATGTATTATCAGATGTAGATTAAGCTAGATTAGGAGTTCATTGCCCTCAATCATTTCTTTTGACTAGTGACACGAGTTTTTCAATACTCGTGTGTGTGTATCATCTAAGTGTATTAATTTTAAGATATTTTAAAAACCAATGATGGTACTTTTGTACCATCTCTATTGGAAATAAACCATTTTTTTTTTCTTTTTTATGTGTACATATATGTGTATATATTTACATGTATGTGTGCACATATGTGTGTACTAAACTGACAACTAGCATTTTACTAGAGATAATGGTCATTTTCTGTTCACTCTCAACTTGTAACATTACCTAACTCGTCATCTCTTTATTATTGCAAAGCATTCATGTACCAACTAGACATTTGTTGTACGATCATCCATTTATATTTAAATAAAATGCTTATTAACTAACGACCGTTATGTTAAAATTGTTGAATTAGAAATACAAAACTTATAATCTTCTTGGTCCTCATGCTTATGCGTACATATATATATATATATATATCTGTATGTATGTGTGTATGTATGTATGTATATATATGTGTACGTATATATATGTATATGGATTTGTATTTATATGTATTTTTTTTTCATGCTTCCTTAAAATGACATTTTTGAACATTTGCCGAAACAAGCGATTCATATATTATTTCCTGGCATCAATAATTGCGAAGTTTTATGTCATGTACATGTAAACTGTCAAAAGTTTTTTCACCCCACAATGAAAATGCATCGTCCATGAATTTGCGTTATCTCTTATAATTATCATTACATGTATTGTCAAATGTAGATTAAGCAAGATTAGGAGTACATTGCCCTCAATCATTTATTTTCGACTAGTGACACGAGTTTTTCAATACTCGTGTGTGTGTATCATCTAAGTGTATTAATTTTAAGATATTTAAAAACCAATGATTGTAATATTGTACAATCTCTATTGGAAATAAAGTTTTTTCTTCTTTCTTTCTTTCTTTCTTCTCAGTGTTCCGCCAATAGGAGACCCTAATGAAGACTGTATCTTCTATGACTTGTGAGGTTCAAAGTTGCTTTCAAATCTTTGGCTTCTGTTAACTACTTGTTATTTATTAATCATAAGACCCAATCATTAATCTTATCTTTTAGTAATTGATTGTTATTAGGCCACCAGACCACAAAAAAAAGAATTAACTCACCAAGGAATTTGAGGTAATTTTCAGAACAACACACTAATCAATTTTCAATTTTTTATTGCTTGCACTATGGCAACGACATCAAAATAAAACAAAATTTTTTCTATGCACATACCGTTGTAAATGAATATTCAACTAGTTATAGAGGTAATGTAATGTAACTTAACTCATCTAACCTAATGTAACATAACCTGACATAACCTAATGTAACGTAGCCTGACGTAACCTGCCATAACCTAATGTAACCTAGCCTGACATAACCTGACATAACCTAATGTAACGTGGCCTGACGTAACCTAACATCATGTAACCTTACCGGTATACATGTTTTGGAAAAGAGGAGGTGGGGCTATGTGTCACTGGCCCAGAATGAATGGCAACACAGATAAAGAGATACACCACTTAGCAATAACCTCCAGTCAGCTGAATGACAGCTTGAACAACTATAATGCCACGAGGTTTGCCATTTGAAAGAGGAAAACTGTTAAGAAAGGCGGAAATTACTTTAGCGCTATAACTGGGTAAATACGCATTTGCAATGTAAAGCCTATAGAAGAAAAGTAGTTCATTTTGATGACATTAACATTATGAAAACATCAAAATATCAAAAATCAATTGAATAGCACGTGAATTCTTAGCAAATTGGAACGTGTGTCGTGTGATTTGTCGAACATTATTATAAATTTTTTATAGGCCGTGTGTCCTCGCCCTCATCAACTCCCGAGAGATTTGAATTTTTTAATTTCTTACAGCTTTTCTTTCATTTTTCCTTCTTTTTATTTCAAATACAGGGGGTGGACTACTGTTTTATAATAACTCTATATCTCTTGGTTATTCTATAGCTAAGTAGAGAGACTGGCGCTCAATTATTGAAGCAGTGAGAGTGTTCTACTCTTCAGAATCAGTTGTATCGAATCTTTAAGAGTAGAATATCGTAAACATTCACCTACAGCATTCGAGAATAAAGATATGCAGATGCTGCAACATACCCTCCTGAAGTGTCCAGGTGTACTCAGCACGTGCCGCCACAGCCGCCCTCCGGACCACACAAGCCTGGTCAGAGCAGCTCAGGACCAGTTCACGCCAAGTGTCGAAGTCAGCGCCGGCCTCCTGTAGCGCCTCCAGTATTTGTGACCAGCGAGCCTCCAGCAGAGGAGGGTCTCTGTCGCTCAGGTCCTGGACCACGAACTGCAGCACTTCTAAGAAGCTGTAGGGAACACGGAAATTTTGTGAGAGTTGCACTAGAGTGTGTATATAATGTATACCTAGAGTGTGTTCCTGGGTAGATGTACATATATGGTAATATCTGCACGCAACCAAAAACTTCACCAATGGGTTACAAGTAAGATTGGCAAAAAGCATGAGTCCAATATTGTTCTAGTTATTTTTTTCTAGTTTGAAAATTGTTTTTTCCACAACTTAAAATTCATTCTATTCTAGTCAACAATTTCACAATCGGTTCCCTTTTCCGCTTTAAGGATAAGCTGCCCACTGCTATGTGCTCCTCTGTGGTTTACCAATTTAGTTGTTCACGTTGTGGATCACAGTACATAGGTTCCACCTGTCGTACTCTCATGTCCAGAGTAGCCGAGCACGCTGGGCGCAGCTGTAGAACCGGTCGTCCACTTGGTTCTCCTCCACTGTCCTCTGTTCGATCCCATGCGGAAATTTGTAACGTCCCTGTTTCCGTAAATCATTTTAAAATCCTTGCAGGTGCCCCTTACATGATTGATTTACCCCTCCTCGAGTCGCTATACATCTTTAAGCTCAGACACCCTCTAAATGATACTCAAAATGCTTTTCCCCTTCTCGTTGCAAATACATGATCATTAGTTTAGGTTTTTAATAGTTTTGATTAAAACAATGAGGTACTACTTTAAAAATCTTTATATTAAACATCTTTCTTAGAATAATCTTTACTTCCAGCTCGCATCTATCCGCTTCCTTGGAATCATTGTTAACCAAATTGTTGGTGTGCAGCCCGATCTCGGCCTTCCAATTCGTGTGTGCCGGTGGGTCAGCCGTGGTCTTGCGCCACCAAACCTTCATGGCTTGGTTCTCCATGAGTGGCGAGGGGCGGTTGTGCTGCCAGAGTAACCTCCTAACTATACTTCAAGCGACGAAAATTGTGTTGCGCTGGAGCGATAACTTTCTTCACCCGCCGTCATTTTCAATATTATGTATACTAATTTACTGATCACCCAAGCCCTGTTTCGATGAAATGTTCAGTTGCTGCATCAGGTATTGGTTGAGCTCTTCCGGCGTGTTAATCTGATGATATCTTGAATTCGGTTATCCAGGGATAGATACGAAGTTGTTTCTGTCTTTAGTTTTAGCAAATTATTCATGACGCACATTACACCTAGCTGCTTTTTATATTAGTTTCTGATGAAGTAACTATATTATATTCCATATCACCCTAATTTGGCAGACAGCAACCAGTATTCTGGTGATGCATTGCCTCGAGAGATGAGAATGAGCTGCTAATTCACCTTGTCGCTGGACTCCCATCTAAAACATTGAATAATGCTTATCACAAACTTCCGGAGCAATCCGAACGTGCACAATTCTATCACAAGTCAACGTTGTGTGTGTATTTCTTTTAGAAAGCGAGCACGACGTTCAGTAAGATAGGACAGGCCTCAAGCCTAGGCGAGAGGCCGTAAAGTCGATCGTCTGTTGCTTGTCAGGGGTGCGCAAATAGACCAAACCGGCGTTGTCAAGTATCACCTCTTCCTTTGTAATAAAGTAAGAATGTCTTGTACAAATTTCCCCCTAAATTAATACAGAATTCTTGCACTAACTGGAGCTTCAGATTCTGCATTTTGAAATCGCTCCTTTCAAATTCAGCAATGATATTGGTCATAAAAAGGGTTCATAACTCTAGTCAACCACGTATTTTCTACTCGTGGAAAAGGGTAATGTTTGTATGAAACCTAGTGTACTAATTACGAATGTGCTACCAGATATTTCCACATCAAGGTGCTGAACACAAGCATTCGTTTAAGTAATGCATTTATGCGTAAAGTTGTAACGTTGGTCACCATGAGAATCTCTGTGCACCTCACAAATACTCGTATTGTACAGTGAGTTACACGAGGATCGCATCTGGTAAATGGCGAAGTGAACAGAAGGGTGTCATTTGTTTTACTGATGATGTAGCATGGGCCCAAAATACCATGTTTTTGATTGTTACTTTTGAATGGCAATTATTTAGTGATTCTCAAAAAACTGATAGATTTGTACATCCAAATTCTGAATCAGCTTTAAAACAAATCCCGCATAACATAACATGAAACTATCGACCTCAGTGCCTTTATCAGCTAGTGTAGTAACAGAAGATGATAAAGTGTCAGAAGAGGAAGATAACAATACTGATGAAATGTATACGGATGAGCCTGAGGAAAAATGGACCCATTAATAACTACAGAGGGACTGAATAATTTCGGTAGGCATATGCCAGTTTAGGATGAGAGCTGTTTGGCTCCCGACAACAGAAATGAAATCTTTTTGAGTACAAGAATATCAATTTTCCGTTTGTGCCAAGAGGCAACAGTTGCATCGTATGGATAAGGAAATGAGGTTTATTTTTGTTCTTATTTAGATACCTTGCTGAATCATCTAGGAAACAAGCATTTGCGAAATGAATGGAGACTATTAAACGACTGAAGCACTACTAATACCGAAGCTTTGTCGCTACCAATTGATAGCGAAAATCGTCGATTCCTGATGCAAATATTGTTGGGACGGCAGAGACAGATGACCCGATGAAATGTGTGTCCGAAGGAGTTCAACACTCGTTTCATAAGTGGAATATGTGCAGAGATCTCAAAATGATTTGTTTACTTCTTGAATTGCAGCTAGGAAACACAAAGATATTCAAAAATGGGTCCGATAGAAACGAGCACACAGTTCTTCGATGCAATGTGCAACACATGTGTGTGGTACATCCGAAGAGCACTAATTGTCCACGTCTGTTTGTTGAAGCAATGGCTCATGAGTGTAATGAATTACAGAAGATCAACGAGAAATTAAAGAGCTAAACTTGAAGCAGGCTTCGTTATAGGACCGGGGATCCGTGAACTGATTTGTGGCAGGGAGTTTAGCAATAAACTGATGTGCCGCCAGAGGTGCGGCCTTGGTCGTGGTAATGAAACTAGGAGACGTTTTCTTGGGTGTTTACTTGAGGAGGTGACGAGAACGATAGCGCCAGGACTAAGTTGTCTAGTGCTTATAAAGACTCCGGTACGCATGGATGGGGGTTGCGCGTATACTGACTGCGCTTGAGTTGGAAGCATGCGACTCATTTGCTGTTTACGTACCTTGGTGACAAAAGCTAGGTGAAAATCAATGAATAAAATTTAACGCTTCAAGTTCAACAGTTCATCTTCAGCAAAAATTCTGCGACAAAACAAGTATGAGTAAATTAAAACTACAACATACGAAATAATACTTCAATAAACGTAGATAGAAAATAGTCGTAGATACAAAAATGAAAAATAAAAACAAATGAAAACGCGGACTAATGGTTACGTGTTCGCGACTAAAAGAGGAAAAAACACTTTGAGTGTCATTTAAAGCGGGTCTGATTTCAAATGTGTATAGGGACTCGAGGATACGCAAATCAATTTTGTGTATGGCACCTGAAAACATTTCAATTGATTCACGGAAACAGAGGCGTTACAGTTTTTTGTGTGTGCGTGTGATCGAACAACAGACATTTGAGGGTTCTATTTCTCTTCTGTTGTTTTAAGCTTCCTTACTTCGGACACCAGTCGGTTAAGTTGAATCAGGAGGTTCAACTCCTTATCAAAAAATTTTTTCCACAACCTGAAGTTCGTTCAATTCATGTCAATAATTTCATAATCGGCGCCCTTTTTCGCTTCAAGGATGAGCTGTCCCCTGCTATGTGCGTCTGTGCGGCTTACCAGTGTATTGTTCACGTTGTGAATCACTGCACGCCCCAACTGTCGTACTCTTATATCCAGAGTTGCCGAGAGCGCTGGGCGTCCTTTTAGTTCCCCTCCACTGTCCTCTGTTCGATCCCATGTTAAAAACAGTTACGTCACTGTTTCCGTGAACAATTTTCAAATACTTTCAACCACCCCACTCATGATATTCTACGCATCCTTGAGTCTCTATGCATCTTTAAACTCAGACCCGCTTTAAATGATACTCTTAAGTGCTTTTTCTCTTCTTGTGGGAAACAAGTAATCATGAGTTTACGTTTTCATTTTTCTTATTGTTTTGTTTTATGTCTACGACTATTTTCTATCTATGCTGTAGTGTTTTTTGTGTGTTGTAGTTTTATTTTACTCCTATGCTTTTTGCTCTGCCGCAGAATTTTTGACGAAGATGAACTGTTGAGTTCGAAGCGTTCAATTTTGTTCATCGAGTGTTAATTATTGTAATAATAAAATTACTATACGTGCAGCGATTTTCACTTTACTTTTCATATAAAGAATCCGACACATTAATGAAGATTTAATTTTGGATTACAGTACCTTAGTAATTATTATGCTGCCAACAACAAATAACAAACAAAGGACAAAATAAATTAGGCCGAGCGGGCCATGGGGTGTCGGATGCCTCTTAAATACACGGGTCGAGTCAAATTCCGAATAATGGTAGGTTTTCGGTTTATTTACTTATAGAGAATTTACTTGCACATCCAGCGATATAATTAGCTCTCAAGAACGTGCATTGATTCTTCTCCTAGACAGGGTAGAAGACGCGCTCATTGGGGCAGGGTAGAAATTACTGTACGTGCAGCGATTTTCACTTTACTTTTCATATAAAGAATCCGACACATTAATGAAGATTTAATTTTGGATTACAGTACCTTAGTAATTATTATGCTGCCAACAACAAATAACAAACAAAGGACAAAATAAATTAGGCCGAGCGGGCCATGGGGTGTCGGATGCCTCTTAAATACACGGGTCGAGTCAAATTCCGAATAATGGTAGGTTTTCGGTTTATTTACTTATAGAGAATTTACTTGCACATCCAGCGATATAATTAGCTCTCAAGAACGTGCATTGATTCTTCTCCTAGACAGGGTAGAAGACGCGCTCATACATTGGGGCGCGCCAATTGGCGCGCCCCAATGTATCGGTGACCTCCTTTTCCCCCTTTTACTACGAGCCAGTTTGGAGCGTCCTCTACAGAAATAGGATGAGAGTTCATTCATGGACTTGCTCGAAATGCTTTCGTACTCAAACTAAACATAATTACACTCTGATAAATTAAGATGATGTAACTGAGTGTTTTGAATCCGGCTGCACTGAGTCAACAGCTAATTAGCTTGTTGTGTAAACATCTTAATCGCCACCCGCAGTTTTGAAGGTAAAGGAATGGCAAACATATCAATCGATAGTGGTTGACACCATCTAGAGATCCGGTGAATACGTTTTTTATATTTAAAATCACATTGAAAATTATAGGCAAAATAATTCGAAAAAAAGAAAACAGTGGTCGGTTTTGGAAAAAATACGAATACAAGAAATAAAACTATCGAATAAATTTTCCAACGTATCTTTAAACAAAACAATTAGATATCTAGAACACATTTTGCCAATTCTGTAACTTCAAAATTGTACAAAAAAATGATTTTGAGCAAAACATATGTTTTTATGTTTTTAAAAATCATACATCTGATAAATTTACGAAAAAAACTCTTGAATTCAAAAACAATAGTCGCATCATTTCACACATATGGTGAAACTCTCAAAACAATCCTTAGAGAACTGACGGATATTTTGTTTACACGAACGACGCCCGTAACCCGTTTATCCCTGGCGTCCTGCATATAGGACAGCTAACCATGCAAAGTTTTCTGTAGATGGAATGATATAAAATCAAAAAGCAAAGCGCTGTTGATCGTAACTCTATAATCACAGTTCCAATAAATGTTCTTCAATAAACCGTAAAAATGTTCTAATTGTGTCTCAGTGAAGACATTTTATAACGTTTCTCATTTCACGAGCCGTTATTCAAACCTCCGGCATAAATGGGTTAAGATGCATTTGGGGTATTCTCCTCTCGATTCCTTCCCATCCTAAACGGAAGTTATCAGAGACGAACGTGGTGACAGGTACACCAAGATATCGCTAGCATTGACAGCAGGTATTTAGGACGCTTCAACGAAAACACGATTGGTGACTATTGCTGGTTCAAGAGCAAGAGTCTCCAAGACTTTTGAAGGCATAGTAACGTGAATTTTCTAACATGGATTAAATATCTCGTCTGCCTGGCACAAAACGTACATGATGGCAACCAAAACGACCCGATTCCAAGACTTTTGTCTAGAAATGCCTGAATAATTTCGAACTCCCAATCAATTCAATGATACATGAGTAGTTAAATAATTCAATAAAACTAAGTACACTGAGAAATCTGAACCATGATTTGGGATCAGCTCACCAAAATTGGTTTGACCACGGATAGCAGAGACAATGTCAACATTTCATTTTTTATTCCCTACTATGAAACCTTCAAATCTACATTCACATAAATTTTAGTAATGCTCAAATGATTTTCATGAGGTGTCAACTTGATTTTTTTGTCTCATATTTCAGTAATATGACGGGAAAAATCACTTAGCAATACTTCATTAACTATTTTTCTTGCTTCAAAATAACATCGAATTTTGCAAAGTTCTTAATCAACATAACAAAATACATGCGATGAGTTTACCATTTATAACTTTTCTTTCACCCTGTGGGGGGAGATTTCTAGAATTTTTCCCCCGTGGTCTGCTCTGTGTCGTAAAAGAGGCAACTAAAGTGGACGGAGCGAGGGGACGGTAATCCGTACATTCTTTGTACGGAAATCGTACGAAGTATTCAAAAGACATATTGAGTCTCACTTCCTATCAGAATACTAGTCATGCAAGATCACCATGTCAAATCTTGCCTCCTACATGTAACTAATGATAATGTAATAATGTAACTTCCCTTGGGTAACATAACCGATCTTCAGTCTGCTCTTGAATCGTTTTATCGAACATACTGTTAAATATAGCCGATTTGACCTATATTGTAAAATAAAGCATAAAATATCGAGTTAATTATCTCAATGATCAGTCTAATGCGAAACTAGGTTAAGTGAAGTAGGTTAAACATTTTTGTACACCCTAGAATAACGTGATGGTAGGATGCCCTAGACGTCGCTGAACTTGTTCGGGCCCACAGGCAGCTATACTCATATTTGACCATTGTACTAGACTAAAGAAACATTTTACCTCTGTATCACCTGTGGTAAATAAATTGTTTAAATTGTTTAAATCCCCTCCTTTGTAGCGATTTTCTATCCCGAGAGACAGCAGGCCAATGAAGGGAGTGAGACCTCTCAAACTCTTTTGCTAGGGTCTATGAATGTAAGGGGGTGTGGAAGTAGAGCAACAGAGAGTAAGAGGGAGGAGCTCGGAAGATTGATGATGAGCCGGAAGATGGATGTGTTGGCTCAAAGTGAGACGAACTTGAAAGGTAGTGATGAGTTGATGTTTGGGAGTGTGGGGGGGGGGGGGGCGAGGGGGAGAGAGAGTGTCTGGGGTGCCTAGGGTACATGCAAGAGAGGGTGTGGCTATATTATTGAGTGAAAGAATCAAAGAGAAAGTAGTTGAATGAGGTGAGTTGAGAGCAAGAATAATGTGGGTGCGAGAGTAAAATGATAGGTAGAGTCATGGGTGTTTGTGAGCGCATATGGACCGGGATCGAAGAGGAGCGGGAAGGAGAAAGAGGAGTTTAGGGAGAAGTTGTCCGAATGTGTTGCAAGAGTGGGGAGTGGTTGTAGAGTTGTGGTGATGGGGGACCTGAATACGAGTGGATGATGAGGTGGTGGATGGTGTCGTTGGTAGGTATGGAGTAGCTGGGGTGAATAAGAGTGTTGAATACTTGGTGGAGTTGGGTGTAGAGAAAGAGATAGTGATTGGGAAAAGTATGTTTGAGAAAAAATATAAACAAGTATACATTTGTGAGGACAAATGAAGGTGTGATAGTGGAAAGAGCGATGATGAATTATATTTTGGTTAGCATGGGAGTGATTGATCGTTTGCTTGACGTGCGTGGTGTGATGGTGGGATGAATGGGATAGCGGATCATTATTAAGGAAAGTTGAGAGTAAGTGGAGTGTGGGGAGGTGTAAAAAGGAAAAGTGGAGGAGAGGTGTTGAATGCAAACAAGTTGCATGATTCTGAGCGTGAGTGTATCAGGAGAAGATGGAAGTAGAGTATGGGAGGGTTAAGTTATGAGGTTGGTGGAGTGGAAGGGGAATGGAAGTTATTTAAATATGCAGTGGAGAAATGTGCAAGGGAAGTGTGTGGGGTAAGGAAGGTTGGAGGGGGGATATAAAAGGGGAGTGTATGGTGGAACGGAGAAGTACGAGTGACTGTGAGAAGTAAGCGGGGGTGTTATATTTCTACTGTAACTGCTCTACGTTGTGTTTGAATGAGCGTTAAGAAGAAAGGTCTGCCTAGCTAGCGACCGAGATTTCCTCGAAAAGACTGACTTCCATAAAATATCTTCTCGTCAATAAGGACTGCATATTCTGGTCTCTACAATCTTCGCCTAGACATCGTCAACTGTCGCCTTCAGCTCTACCAACCGTCACAGCCAACAGCAACAACATCGGCCACATCGCTTGAAAGCGCACCACCACACCCTCTACGAGCGACGCGTCACAGGCGTCGGCAGCTTGTCGTGCTGCCAAATGCTTCCATTGCTTAACATATATTCTTTTCCTTCCTTAGAGACTTAGGATCTTATTTACTCTGGGTAAATTAACTGTCATCCAATTGTAAATCTATTCTCTTCTAATTATATGACGACACTTGCCATTTCCGATAGAAATAACTAATGTAAAGCATTGTCTATAAGAACATGTCTGTTCCCAATGAGAACAGCGTCCTAGGCTCCTGCGCTTGGAAGGCGACGGCCCCGGGCATTAGCTCCACAGCGATCACGAGTGACAGTCGCACCTGCTTGTGTCCTCCTACCTCGCTGCCCTGGCAAGTTAGCCAGGCAGTGAGGGTTATTCATTGTTATTCAATGAGTCGTGTATTGACTCATAGGCGCCATTCAGGACTGAGCTAAGTATCCTAATGTCTTTTGTGATCCGTACATTCATGTCTTTTTACTTCACTTGGTAGGTCTAGATTTTGTACCCAAAAATGTATAGCGCTAGATTTATTGATGAGTTAAATATTCTGTATTTCGCAAGCTAATTCAATGATGAGGCTTCACCTCCTAATGTCCCTTTTTTCGTTTAATATTAAATTCATTGGATATTTCCTGATCATTAACCTTTAACTATAGAAACTGCAAGCTATCATCAGTAATGACATTGTGGCGTCAGAAATAGAACCCACACCCTTGGAAATAACATGACGCAGCGATGAAAACTAAAGTAGGAATATCATCTCAATGACGTGTAAGAGGTGCGATGAAAATATGAAAATGATATTACGACGACTTAGCAGCAATCAAACGTCGTTAAACCATCACGATATTGTGGCAACGAATAGAATTAGGCATCATAACATGGCAACGGCGATATAAGAAGGAGGGAACCTTAACAGGGGGCGTTCAAAAAGTGGCTGAAAAGGAGCAGCCAGCATAATTTCGAAGAGTATAAGGAGAGAAAGAAAGAAGTACAAAGAATGGTGAGGAGAGCAAAGAGGGTGGCGGATGAGGAGTGGGGGTGGAAGTTGGGAGAAAACTTCATGGAGAGAGGGAAGGTTTTCGGGAAAGAAGTGAAGAGAATTAGGAAGGACAGGTGGAGAGTGACACAAGAGTGAAGGATGCAAATGGTGCTAATGGAGGGTGGTGATGTGAGGAAGAGATGGGCGGAGTATTTTGAGGAACTGCTGAATGTGAAGGAGCTGTATTGTTCACTGTCTAAAGAAAGGAGAAAATGTGGTGGTAGAATGGTTGGTACGTTTATTTAATGTGTGTTTTAAGGTTGGTAAAGTGCCGATTGACTGGAGTAGCGCGTGTGTAGTTCCGTTGTACAAGGGGAAAGGTGACAGGTATGAGTGCAGTAATTCTAGGGGTATAAGTCTACTGAGCGTCGTTGGGAAGCTGCGTGGAAGAGTTTTAATTGGAAGAGTGGGAGTGATGACGGATCGTGTGCTTAATTGCTGAAGAACGTGTGGTTTTAGAAGAGGTAGAGGTTGTGTGAATCAAATGTTTGCTGTGAGGCAGACAAATGAGAAATACTTGGCAAAAGGAAAATATGTATAATGGACATTTATGGATCTAGAAGAGGCGTAGGACAGATTTAAACGTGAGCCTTTATGGAAAGTTGTCAGCTTGAATGGAGTGGGTGGGAGACTGTTGAATGCGATCAAAAGTTTTTGCAATAATAGCAGAGCATGTGTGAGAGCAGGGGGATGAGGTGAGTCAGTGGTTCCCTGTTGTGGCGGGTGTGAGACAGGGATGTGTTATGGCGCCGTGGTTGTTTAAGGTGGTCAATCCAGGCCATTTTCATGTTGATGAGCCATTTTCATGTTGTTGTTGAAAGAGGATCCATAGGTGGTGGACAATTCGGTCCTAAAATTTCATGGCGCAACATTGTGGGACAAAAAATCGTGAATTTTCAACCCCGTATAAAAAGAGAGAAAACCCGAAGGAAAATTTGAAACCGTAACTTTGTTTAAAATCCGTCAAGGATTCTAAAACTGCTTTTGGTTTTGTTATAGTCCAAAAACTCGATGAGTTCTATTCCTTTGAGATATCACTAGAAATTGAGGAAAATCATTTTTCATTAATCGAATGTTCATAAATAATTTAAAAACGAGGCACACTGCTCGTAGGTTAACCATTATTTAATATTACACATCGTCAAATCTATAAAACGTTTCGGAGTCCTGCTCCATCCTCAGTAAGTGAAGTTTTAAAAAACAAAATAAAACAACAAATGTTCGTCAGACATGTTAAAAAAGAAAATTGATAGAAAAAACTCATGTAAAAACTTCCAGCGGATAAGAACTATTCATATTGTTTAAAACCGGTTTTTCTTCGGCTATGTATAATGATTCAAAAATTCTTAGTTCTGAATCATTAAAAGCATTGCACAAAATTTCAAATTAGTCTTCTGCGACTCCAGCACCACACTGCTCTGCATGGAGTCGCGCAGACGAATGAGGCGGTTGCGCAAGAGGCCTCCCGGTACGATAACTAACTCCACGATGTTGGGCAATCCTTATATAAAACGGCAAAGTCGTCATACCGACATAGCCTGATGTACACAGTACACAACTTGCATAAACTAAGGACGCCCTCATTCGCTTCGGAAGCACATCTTTATACCGAAAAATGAGCCTCTTTTTAACATGTCTGACGAACTTTTTTTTCAGTTTTTTCAGACTGTTCTTACTGAGGATGGAGTAGGACTCCGAAACGTTTTATAGATTTGACGATGTTTAATATTAAATAATGCTTCACCTATGAGCAGTTTTCCTCGTTTTTAAATTCCTTATCACTAGAAATGAACGAAAAAACGAATATGTCCATTTTTTTCGAAAAACAAAAGCATGAATTGAGAAAATGAATAGAAGATATTTTTTTCAAAAGTTACGTATATCAGCCAAATTTCATAAGCATCAGATTACAAATGAGTCGTTCCACCTCTCTGCCCTGCTGATCGACACTGTCATTACCCCACGCAGTATGCTTCCCATTCCAATCACCGCCCATCACAAACGGTTCCGGGAGTTGCCTCATCACGTCCAAAAGCTCTTCACAGATAGCTATGCGAAGAAGAGGGATGTACAGATTACATACTGTAAGCGGAGCAGTAGCAGTTTCCACTCGGACAGCCATCACTTCCAAGCGTGATCTGATGGGCAGCCTGTAATATGGAAAATTCTGCTTCACAAGGATTGCCAGTCCTGTTCCAGGAAGGAGATTATTATTTGTTGAGTAAGTTTCTACTCGGTAGTGCTTAAATCGGGGTGGAGCACTGTTTCCGAGCATAGTTTCTTGGAGGAGTACACAAGCTGGTTGTTGTTCTAGTAGAATAGCATGGAGATCAGTGCAATTACGTCGCAATCTGCGACAATTCCATTGAATAATGGTAAAAGTCAACCTGATAAATGGTTACAGTTACTTCTGAGGTGGTGCACTAGAGTCAGTGCCTGCTATACGTTGACTGACTAAAGTTGGGATGTGTCTCGTCTCTTCTGATTTCCTCCTTCCCTCGCGCCACGTTCGCACCTTGACATCAGGTGGTGGTCTCGAGGGAAGGCCGGAGGGAGGAGGATACTTCTTCAGCAGCTCGTCACTCAACCCCGTGTCTAACACGGTCCAGTGAATATTTTCTCTGTGATGTGCTGCGTTCGTCCGACTGATCGCGAGCTACTTTAGGGTGAGGTGTGCTGGTAGGCGACGCTCCGCTCTGGAGCCGCTTGCGTGGAATTCCCATGGCATGAAGTTTTTCTGGCACTTTAGGCGGTGGCATTTATGGTGGGGGTAATTTACCAGTGGCAACTCTAGCTGAAGCAGTTGTGCTAAGACCTGCAGTAACTTTCGGTGGTTTCCCTTGTCCTGACAGGAATTAAGTGTCAAATATGTGGTAAAAAGTTGGCAGAGAATGAAGAATGGAATAATATTATATATATTGAAGCTAGAAGCGGATTTTATTCGTTAGCAAAACGTATCAGCAGGCCCGCTGAAACGGAAGCAGAACGACTTCTGCCCATTATACGCGCAATATAACTCGGTGATCAGCGTGGCGCCTGTACTGCAGTGTTGCTCTGCGTAGTGTAGGTGCAGGGAATGTAAGGCAGTGCACATCGTGCCTGCCCTAGCTTCACATATAGCAAAATTTTGGGTGTTTCGAGCATAGTAATTGGATCAAGCAATATAGTTTCGTTGGATTTTGTGCATACTTTGAAGCTTTATCACAGAAAAAGTTGTTGATGCTGACCTTTACTTCTCAGCGTAGGCACTGCCTATCTTGCCCACTCAGAGGGCACGTGTCTGTAATATGTATAATAAACCTTGATTTTACCATTATTTTATCAGTTTTTAAATCTCAGTTATAAAGAAAGAAAATAAAAACAGATGCTCAGGTTGCAATAACTGCAACTACTGGAAAATGAAATATTCACCTCAAAATTGTGAAGGAGTGGAGATAAAGTCGCAAATTTTGATAAGCTGAAATCGGACTCGAAAAGTTTGAAAACATATGGTCCGAGTTGGAGTCAGAGCGGCAAATTCATACCTCCGACTCAGCACCGCTGCTGGTGAGGCAACATTAATTAATCAAGGCAACGAGTTTGTCGTGAGTAGTGATGCAAAAAAAACGGTTTTATTGATTGCGTTTTTTTTTGCAAAAAAAAAAACGTGTTTTTTATGTGTTTTTTTTGTTTTTTTTTGTTTTTTTTTTGCACACCTAAATTTTGTTAATTATATGCCTGTGTTTTTTTTTGGACACCTAAAATATATTAATATCCATGTTTTTTAGTCATTTTATTGTTATTAAAACATCAAAAAGGAACCATACAGTAAAAGTGGTGGCAGATAACCCACAATTACCTAAAGGCGTCTAAGAGGACCAGCAGGAGCCATAGAACTTATATCGATGGAGTCAAAATTCAGAGCATACTATCTCTACTATGTCTGATTTTATTTTTATGTGACCAAAAAAATCAGACTTTGCAGAGATAATAAGCTCTGAATTTTGACTCCATCAATATAAGTTCTGTGGTAAGTTCTGTGGCTCCTGCTGTACCTCTTAGACTCCTCTAGGTAATAGTGGGTTATCTGCCCCCACTTTTACTGTATGGTTTCTTTTTTATGTTTTCATTACAAAAAAATGACTAAAAACCATAGATATTAATATATTTTAGGTGAACAAAAAAATTTGCTGTTTTTTTAAAAACATGTTTTTTTTAACAAAAAATTCTGACTAATAAAAATGATTATTAATATATTTCCTGGTACCAAACATAACCATGCTGTTTTTTTTACGAAGAATCATGACTAAAAAACAATATATTTTATGTGACCTAAAAACCCCATGCAGTTTTTAAAAAAAAACATGTTTTTTAACTAAAAAATCATGAATAATATATTTATGAAACCAAAAAAATGTTTTTGTACTAAAAAATCATACCTAAAAAAACATGAATATATTTATGAGACCTAAAAAACCCCATGCTGTTTTTTAAAAAATGTTTTTTTTACCAACAATGATGTATAAGAAAACCTGGATATGAATATATTTTATGCGACCAAAAAACCATGGTTTTATTTTATGTATTTTTCATAAAATATCATGTCTTAAAATCATGGATGTTAACATTTTATGTTACCAAAAAAATCATTGTTTTTTTTTAAACATTTTTTTCATTAAAAAGTTATTATTAACAATTTTTTTGTCACGAATTTTGTAAAAAAAACACCCCTCAGGGGGATACAATTATTGTATCTATGGGAACTAGCGCTCCCAGGGGGACAATGTAAGGGCCCAAGCTGAGAGTTAGGTAGGCCTTCTTTTTGTTGAAATGAAATGTTATTATGTTAAGGACCACTTTTTTTTCGATTCACTGCTGCCCTGTTTTTCAGCACCTACTACTGTCTTCTTCAACTTTGATCTTGTTTCATAATCTTCCTTCCTCTCTTTGGATCGCATTTGTTGCTGGGTAGGGAGGCTAAAACTAATGACTAAACTAATCTGTAAAAAAAACATGGATAATAATTTATTTTATGTGACCAAAAAACCATGTTTTTTGAAAAAAAGATTTTTTGCAAAAAACATGAGTATTATTAAATTTTATCTGACCAAAAAAAACATGACATTTTAAAAACCATGTTTTTTTTTACAAAAAGTCATTAATATCCATGTTTTTTAGTCATGATTTTTTTGGTAAAGAAAACATGATTTAAAAAACCAGCATGGTTTTTTTGGCACATGAAATATATTAATATCCACATTTTTTAATCATGATTTTTCTGTAAAAAAAAGTTTTTCAAAAAAAACAGCATGGTTGTTTATGGTAAAATAAAGTATGTTAATATCCGTGTTTATAGTCATGACTTTTTTGTAACAAAAACATTCAAAAAACAACATGGATTTTTTGGTCACATAAGATATATTAATATCCATTAGAACCGTACCAGGTCTTAGAATAAAATATCCACAAAGAATCTATTCACTCTATGAAACCTTTCGGAGACTAGCTCTATCCTCAGTAAGTCATTCAGTCAAATGTTTTTCAAAGGAACAGTGAAAATTCATTGTCCATTTCACAAAATTTTACTGAATGACTGAGGATGGAGTTGGTCTCCGAAAGGTTTTATGGAGTGAATAGATTCTTTGTAGATATTTTATTCTAAGACCTAGTACAGTTCTAATAAACATGATTTCAATATTAACAGCATTCTTTGTTTATAAGTTTCTAAAGACAATTCGATTAGAGTAAAATAACTTTCCTGATATTTACATCCGCGTTTGTTTAGTCATGATTTTTTTAAATGTTTTTTAAAACTAAACAATTTTTTTGGTCCAATAAAATATAATATCCTTGTTTTTTTAGTCAAGATTTTTCTGTTAAAAAACAATGTTTAAAAAAAAACAGCATTGGATTTTTAAGGTCACATAAATATATTAATATCCATGTTTTTAGTCATAATTTTTGTATCAATAACGTGTTTTTTTTAAAAAAACAGCATGGTTTTTTTAGTCACATCTCTATCAATGACCATAAGTAAAGATATGTTATTATAACACACCATTTTGGGAGTTGAAGGTCATTCACATGTATTGTTAAATAAATGAAAATATCAAAGCATGAAACCGCAGGAAATGAAAAATTTCATAAAACCATGGAAAACCATCAATTAAGAAGTATGCTGTTTTATTTTGTAATTTGACATGAAAACAAATAATGTAATGTGGTTCTTTTTCTTGCTGAGTTATTTTCAGACAAAATATCTAAAAAAAACAAAATATCGACGTTTTTTTTGGCCACGGTTTTTTTTTGTAAAAAAACGTGTTTTTTTTAAAAAAACAGCATGGTTTTTTTTGAGTCACATCTCTAGTCGTGAGCACAACTGTCTGAAACCTGCACAGCTGTCTGTGGTCTTTACTCCCTGTCTCTATCCAGAAAGTCAAAAGGCATTCCAACTTTTATGTATAATTAGATGATCAATTTTCCATGAGTAACTCGGCTGCAAGTTTGTTCATTTCATTACTTCTCACAACGGTGTCGCTCGACGCTCCCATAGCGACATGAGGCACCGCGTAGAACTCTCATGGAATAATGCGATATTTGAATGTTCTAGTTGAGCATTGTTATTGACGCAGTATTAGCGTAGAATTCTTCCCCCGTAAAACCCAACAAATAATACTCCCTCGATTTTGTTCATTCACAAGTTCATAAAAATTGCCAGATGGACCAAGAAAACGATCCATCCTTCTCCGTCTAGCTCTTAGCGAACTATAATAAACTACATGATGGGTTATATCTACTCACGGCTACAAATATTTGGGCATTAGCTGGTCGATACTGAACAATCTTAGGCACAATTAGAACATTATCGCGTCACTTGAGAGTTTACACTATAATATGGGTTGAGCAATATTCATCAAAAGAAGAAAGGCTCACCTGCACCTGTTCGCGATCGATGTGGAGGCCTCAGGTCAAAAGTTTTTCCACCACTGACTGTTGTTCGTATGAACCTCCTGCAATGTTCATGCGCGGATTTTGGTGAATTTGCTGTCAGTCGTTTTACATACCGACCTCATTGTTTATATTACACTCATTGTTTATATTACACTCATTGTTTATATTACACTCATTGTTTATATTACACTCATTGTTTATATTACACTCGTTATTTATATTACACTCATTGTTTATATTACACTCATTGTTTATATTACACTCATTGTTTATATTACACTCATTGTTTATATTACACTCATTGTTTAAATTACACTCGTTGTTTATATTACACTCATTGTTTATATTACACTCATTGTTTATATTACACTCATTGTTTATATTACACTCATTGTTTATATTACACTCATTGTTTATATTACACTCATTGTTTATATTGAACTCATTGTTTATATTACACTCATTGTTTATATTACACTCATTGTTTATATTACACTCATTGTTCATATCACACTCATTGTTTATATTACACTCATTGTTTATATTACACTCATTGTTTATATTACACTCATTGTTTATATTACACTCATTGTTTATATTACACTCATTGTTTATATTGCACTCATTGTTTATATTACACTTATTGTTTATATTACACTCATTGTTTAAATTACACTCGTTGTTTATATTACACTCATTGTTTATATTACACTCATTGTTTATATTACACTCATTGTTTATATTACACTCATTGTTTATATTACACTCATTGTTTATATTACACTCATTGTTTATATTACACTCATTGTTTATATTACACTCATTGTTTAAATTACACTCGTTGTTTATATTACACTCATTGTTTATATTACACTCATTGTTTATATTACACTCATTGTTTATATTACACTCATTGTTTATATTACACTCATTGTTTATATTACACTCATTGTTTATATTGAACTCATTGTTTATATTACACTCATTGTTTATATTACACTCATTGTTTATATTACACTCATTGTTCATATCACACTCATTGTTTATATTACACTCATTGTTTATATTACACTCATTGTTTATATTACACTCATTGTTTATATTACACTCATTGTTCATATTACACTCATTGTTTATATTGCACTCATTGTTTATATTACACTCATTGTTTATATTGCACTCATTGTTTATATTACACTCATTGTTTATATTGCACTCATTGTTTATATTACACTTATTGTTTATATTACACTCATTGTTTATATTACACTCATTGTTTATATTACACTCATTGTTTATATCACACTCATTGTTTATATTACACTCATTGTTTATATTTCACTCATTGTTTGTATTACAGTGTCCTCAGAGACACCATATGGTGAGGATGTGCGTTACGCTCGCTCTGCTCGCTCCGAAACAAAGTGCCTACTGTTAGAAAGAATGTACTTCTAACCTAAATGGGTACCCTCTCTCGCCATGAGGATTCAAATGTGATATAAACATATAAACCATCAAACTAAGAATATAATATTCGCTCAAAAAGTGTGAAAGTGTTCAACCCTCGTTTAAACAAGGAAGCCGACTCTCTCAATCTACAAGATGGGACCCAAAAAGCAACGCAAAAACAGCAACAACAGCAGCAGCAGCAGCAATAACAGCTGTGAGTATCAACAAAAGTTTGGTCGATATCCTGATGTGTCTAGCCTAACTCAAGACGGCAAGAAGTGGTATCTGTCTTAATAAAATACTTCAACTCAGTGATGACAACATTTAATAGTGATATTGGCATAATGAAAAATGAAATAAGCCACCTTAAAACACTATCTGAAACAATAGCAGGAAAAGAAGCAGAACACAAAAAAATATTGAAGAACAGAATGAGAAAATACATAGCTTGGAGTCTCATCTCGATCGCTTGGAAAAAAATGATCAGCACCGAGACCTGGAAGATAGAAAATGTACTCTCGTCATTTCCGGGGGGGGGGGGGAACTACCTCAATCCCACACCAACGAAAATTGCAACGTCGTAGCCGCGCGACCATCGAACTTGCCTCCGTCCAGGCAGACCCTGGTTCGAGTCCCGGCGCTGGTGGCGATTTTCTCTGTTGGGTATAGGAGAAAAATTCCAAGCACAATACCCCACTCTACCCAGGTGTCTGAAATGGGTACCGGTCTTGACTGGGGGAAAGCGTAATGGCGTCCTGGCGTTAGTTATAAGGCATTTGAAAATCCAATGTATAAGGTGATATGTATCAGGCTTGATTGGAAATAAAGCATCCGTAGATGCCTTCATTATAAATTATTATAAAGAAACAGTCTTCAAAATTCTGAAGGACATCAACATTGACCTCATTGATGCGGACATCACGTCAGCTAATAGAATGGGAAGAAAACAACTAACTGGAAACGAGGATCGAAGAAACATCGCTGTCGAACTGAAATATTACAACAAGAAACGTGAAACTCTCTGCCTGCCGAGTAAATAAACCAAAGTTCTCCGTAAATGAATATCCGATACCTTCATGAGCCAAGATCATGTACACCTTGAGAGTAGCCAAGAGAAAATTCCCGGAAAAAATTGGATCCCCGAGGACCCAGGATGGAAACATCTTCGCATTCACCCCTGGAAAACCGGATTCGAGACGTCAGATTAACACGCCAGAAAAGCTCGACCAATACCTGATGCTGGAACTGGATAAATCATTGAAACAGGTCTTGGGTGATCACCTCAATTACGTATCAAAACATGTAACTGTGTCAAATTATATACTCGTATGTCAATAACGCCTAAAATTCTACAACGCTACACTAAATCTTCAAACTGCATTACTTCACGTCATGAATCAGTTCCAACCTCTAGAGATATATACGTCAGTTTTACCTCAATTTTTACAATCGTATGAGAGATATATATGAACATTTATGATAACTGTATTAGAACTTGCAACAACATCATCAGCAATTTGTACCTACCAATGTTATAATGGAATATTGATATCCACCCTGTTCGATTTTCCTCATAAATTGTATGTAATTTTTTACCAATCAAATTATCATTATGTGTAAAACATATTAGCTGATTAGATCATCATCGTCGCTAAATTTTTTTTTTTGAAACTTATTACCTGTTGTATGTGAACTTTGTAACAACGCCTTCAGCAATTTGTACGCATAAATTTTGTATATTAAACTCCAATATTATTCACTCATGGGCAGAGTATTGAGTGTACTCACGAAATCATTCTAGATTTTTTACTCTTTTCTATACTTTCTAAGCTGATTTTCAGATAGGAATACCCTTTTAATCTTGACTCTGTATTTCGTTTTAAGTTGTACAATAGTACTTACTACCTACTGTTTACTAGTTTTTAAGACAGGAATATCCCTTAAAGCTTGACTCTGTATTTCGTTTTTAAGCACTATAGTACCTACTGCTTACTGTTTACTAATTTTAAATGACTGATCACCCTGAGATATTCGAGGAAATCGACCCAGATCTCAATCATTTGAACAGAATATATCCAAACCTAAACGACTCTCAGGAGTGTAGGTATACTAATATATCAAAATTCAACGAAACGATACGAATAACTGACCGAGATTTCTCACTCCTGTGTTGGAACTGTAGGTCACTCTATCCAAAATTGGAAGAGATACAATGTACTATTACTGAACTAAAATATAACCTAGACGTGATTAGCTTCACCGAAAGCTGGCTAGATGACTCGACTAAAGACATGATTCGATTTGAAAATTATCATAGTTACCATTCGCAAAGAAAAAACCAGCGGGGCAGAGGCATCAGCACATATATATCTAACCACATAGACTCGAGAACCATAGCAAGTGCAACAATGAATCAGGATCATATAGAATCACTCTTCGTAGAACTGTCTAGAGATAGTAAACGCATTGTGCTTGGAACGGTGTATAGGCCTCCTACAGCCTGTCCTATATCCTTCCTGAATGAGCTGAATCGTATTATTTCTCAGTTCAACAGGCCCTTATACAATGACATAATAATATACGGTGACTTCAATTATGATCTACTGAAACATGAAAGCTATGAATCAATCTCTAATTTCCTAGCAACCTTTCAGTCTCAATCCTTCCTTCCGATCATTACAAAGCCTACACGAATAACCTCAGAGTGTGCTACGCTGCTTGACAATATCTTTATGACAGACCCAAGTGATTTTCTTGCTGGAATAATTACTTCTGACTTATCAGATCACTTCCCAGTTTTTCTTATTAAGAAAAATGTCTATATTTTTTGCACCAAGGCAGGGCTGAAACTTACTCATATCGTAAAATAAACGAATCAAATCTTGAAGAAATGCGCACCGTTCTAGAAGAATCAATGCCTACATTGCACATCTCTCAACAAAATAAAAATGCTACGAGCATTGACGAAGCAGCAGTTAAGTTGACTGAAACTATAACGACCGCATACAATCAGTGTTGCCCAATTGTAACTCGTACAGTTACCCCAAAAAATAAACAAAAGCCCTGGATTACTAGAGACATCATGATAAATATAAAGAAACGTCAAGCGTACCTAGCCCTCCTTTGCGAAGGGCGAATGTCTAGAGAAACATATAACCGATTCAGAAACTATGTTACAAACCAGATAAGAACATCAAAAAAGAACTACTTTACGCTCAAGTTTACTCAATTCAAAAATGACGTTAAAAAGACTTGGCATCTCCTTAACTCTTGCTGTAAACCGAATAATGCTGATAAAAAAAAAAATTAAATATGTTATTCAAGATGATGTAAAATACCATGAGAAGAAAGAAATTGTTAATCTCTTTAACAACTTCTTCGTAAACGTAGGGAAAACTATAGCTGATGGTATTCCAAGTGACCCTACTGATCACCTGGAATTTATGGATCATATTCGAGAACCCAACTCCTTTTTCTTTACGCCTACAAACTCATCCGATGTAATTACGTGCATAAACAACATGAAAAATAATTCGAGTGGGTTACAAACGTTTCCGACTAAAGTACTTAAAGTTATTGCTGACATTGTAGCCCTGCTGATATCAAATATTATTAACCAGTCTCTCTTACTAGGCACTTTCCAGAACTCCCTCAAAGTTGCTAGAGTAACCTATATCTTTAAAAGTGGTGAAAAAACCTGTGTAAACAATTATCGACCTATCTCCGTACTACCAATTATTAGCAAAGTATTCGAAAAGATTGTGTATAAAAAAGTGTACTCTTATTTTGAACAAAAATCATTTCTTTACGATAAACAATGCTGCTTTCGCTCTAGAAAAACAACAACACAGGCTATATTAAATCATTTACAATTTCTCTATTCTAATATAGATGAGGGAAAGCCTGTCTTCTCTGTATTTCGTGACTTTCGAAAAGCATTCGATTGTGTGGACCATAAAATACTACTCTCGAAACTACATTGTTATGGCATTCGAGGGATTGCCCATGATTGGTTCAGATCATACCTAACAAATCGGAAGCAAAACGTTGTCATTGACAACGCAAAATCAGACCCACAGACAATTAGCCATGGAGTTCCACAAGGAACTGTTCTTGGGCCTCTCCTGTTTCTGAATTTTATCAATGATATTGTAAAATCTACATCATTCTTCAAATTTATACTTTTTGCCGATGACAGTACGCTTTCTGCGGTCCTTCCGAATCAAAATCCTGCTATGATTGTGGAGAGTATAAATAATGAACTTCATAAGGTTTCATCGTGGCTCAAAGCTAATAAAATAGGCCTTAATATTGATAAAACAAATTATATTACATTCTCATACAAGAAAGATGTATCTCTCCCATACATTAAAATTGACGAAGGTGAAATCGAAGAAACCAACTCATGTAAGTTTCTGGGCATCATAATAGATAAACATCTGACCTTCAAAGAGCACATCACTCATATTAGTTCTAAATTATCAAAATCCATCGGAATCCTACATAAAGTTAAAAATTTTCTGCCTGAAACAGTTTTACAAATGCTCTACCGAACGCTCATTTCTCCATACTTGCAATACGGAATAGAAGCATGGCACGGAACTGATAAAAATAAAACCAACAAAATTTTTACTCCGCAGAAAAGAGCTGTCAGAGCGGTAAAAACCTAGAATAAAATGCTCACACAAATGATTCTTTCAAAAATTTACAAATACTTAAACTTTCGGATCTCTACAAAATCTCCATCTGTAATTTCATTTACAAAACATTAAGAAATGATGGCGACAATAGCCTAAGACAATTATTGACTGCGCAAACTGGTCATCACGGCCATTTAACCCGAAATAGAAGTAAATTCATGCTTCCTTATTATTCAAAGGCTCGGCCGCAACACAGAATACTCTTCGTTGGAACCAAAACTTGGAACTCTATACCTGAGGAGATCCGTAAATGTAATTCGTACAAAGTATTCAAAAGACATCTTGAGTCTCACTTCCTATCAGAATACTAGTCGTGTAAGATCACCATGTCAAATCTAGCCTCCTACATGTAACTAATGATAATGTAATAATGTCTCTTGCTTTGGGAAACATAACCGATCTTCAGTCTGCCGTTGAATCGTTTTATCGAACATACTGTTAAATATAGCCGATTTGACCTATATTGTAAAATACAGCATAAAATATCGAGTTAATTATCTCAATGAGCAGTCTAATGCGAAACTAGGTTAAGTGAACTAGGCTAAACATCATTGTACACCTTAGAATAACGTGATGATAGGATGACCTAGAAGTCGCTGAATTTGTTCGGGCCCACAGGTAGCTATACTCAAATTTAACCATTGTACTAGACGTAAGAAACATTCTACCTCTGTATCACCTGTGGTAAATAAATTGTTTTTAATTGTTTAAAAATTGTTTTACACTCATTGTTTATATTACACTTATTGTTTATATTACTCTCATTGTTTATATTACACTCATTGTTTATATTACAATCATTGCTTGTAATAAACACTTTGGTGAGGCGAAGCTTCTCTCTAACTAGGCACAAAACGTAGCAGTGACGGAGTCTCAGCAAAACCTCACCCAGAGCACTGAAGGTATAACTTCGTCCTGCCCTCAACCTGAAGTCGGACTGATAAGACTCGCTGTGTGCACAGTGCCCCGTCCGTCTTATCTGTGCCTCACTTATCACTTGATGTTTAATTCAATTTCTCCAGTCACGAATGAACAATAAATGCACTCACTCTGTAGCAACTTTTCAAACCTTTTGCCTTTACTCGGCACTGAACTATAATGAACCGCAAACCTACAGTCAGTTATCTGTGATATTGTAATGATCATCTACAACACTGAGCATTCCAAAGATAAATTTGAATATAAGAATTCAATGACATTTTCATGAGCTGTGTGAGAAAGTGATAATTTGACTAGTACATGAAGACGTTACGTTACTGTTGCTGTCATTACAAACCTGTAATTCTTTGAATTTAGTGCATCGGCGGCATGCGTTCTCATTGAGGCTTTAGCTTGTGAATGCGAGCTTTTAAATAAAACTTAAAATATTGAGGCTCCAAGTGAAATTTTTATTACCAGATATTTTAGTTTTGCCCCTTTGGTCATTAAAGTAAACGGAAACTTTACTCAAAGTGAAATATATCCGTTTATCATAACTAATGGATCAAAATCAAGATGACACGGCTCTGGTTCTTCCATGTAAAATCGCACTGAGATCAAATTATAAGCTATACACACGCACAAAGAAAATCTTTTTGGCGAAGCAAATTTGCAATGAAAGAAATGGGGAAGAAAAACTTCAAAATCATTTACTCTGAACTTTTCAAGCTTAGACTCATTCGCAACAAAAAGTCTACAAATAAAATAATGCACAAGTCAGTACATCCAAAACCCAGAAGCGCTGAACATAAGCACGAAAAACAAATAAACAAACAAAAAATTTAATAATAATTTATGTGTTGACTATGTTGCGAGGGTAAGCACTCTGCATTTCGTCGAGAGAAAGTTTAAGTTTATGAATGAATATTGACTCTAATATACGTAGGTCTAGCCCAGCGGTACAAGTATCTAATATTTTAAATTTGCTAATGTCAACAATCTGTTCACAGGAACCATTACTACAATGTTGTCTGATGCTAGAATGAGTAGGAGAAGTAAGTAAGCGACCTGTACGATGACTTTAAACCTGCATGTTCAGCAACCCTGACGTAAAGTGCTCGGTGGGTGGAACCAAGATGCTGCGATGCGCAATGCGCACGACTGAAATTATAGACGAGGGAAGATCGCATGAGAGTCGAGAGCACATATATAAATAAAAAAATGATCTTATGGTACGTTAGTTAACTAAAATAATACGAAAGGAAATTTCCAGGAGGAATTTAGTCAAAAGCATTAAAAGGTCTTTTCTCAACTTTTCTGATTGAAGTCCAAAATATGGCAAAACGCTGTAACTATAGTTTAGAGCTTGAACACGAGATTTCGGAATAAATTTACTATCCATGAACTTATTAATGGCACGAAAAATAACAGAATATTGATAACCATTAGTTGCAAAATGAGACTGCAAAAAAGTAAATTCTTAATGGAGGTCAGTGTAGTTTGAACAAATATTATAGGCACGAGTTATAAGGGTTGAGATGTTTTAAGTTTAAATCTCTTGCAACAGAAACTAAAGTAACTTAGACATAACCCGGAGAATGTTGGTTTTCTGTACAGTGAGGTTATGAATTTATTTCCCAACCGGTGAACATTGATATCAAGATGATTCAATTGGTTATTTATTTCCAGATCTAAAGTGAATTTGATATTGGGATGCCTGGAGTTGAAATCTTGAACAAAGGAATATGGGAATCAAATTTGGTTTTGAAAAGGACAAATGTATCATCAATATATAGCGCCTATAAAAAACGGATTTGAATGAAGTCACACACTGATTTAACATTGTGGCACATGAAAATGTTGGCAAAAGTAGGGCCTAAAGGGAGACCCATACCCAACCCTTCAATTTGTTTGTATATACGGCAATTGAAAATATAGAAAGAATTTCGCACACATAGTTCTAAAAGAAACTGAAAATAATTTTTGGTCAAACCTATAACTAAGAAGGACGGAATAGAAAACAGAGAATTAATGCAAATATCAATGGTTTCGTCGAAAGGTACATTGATAAGAAGATTCTCAACGTCATGGGAAGCCATAAAATACTGATAAGCATCAGGTTGACGAGATATAGTTTGTCCAAAGTCATAAGAATTTTGAACAGTGAAATTATTATGAGTTAAATGGCTAAGCAACAGAACTAAAAATAGTGAAACATTATAGGTGGCACAATTATAAGCGGCAAAAATATGTCGAAATGGTGACGTATTCGCAAAGTTAGGTTTATGAATTTTTGGTATTCCATAGAGAAGACCTGGGCATGTGCCAGATCAAATTCGCTCCTCATAAAAATCGTCTTGCAACTAATTTAAATTTTTGAGTGTACGCAGAAAGTTATTTACCTTATCTTCATCCAAAGAGTATTTTTGCATTGGCTCAGCAATTGGGAGGAATTTACTCGGATCAGAAATAATTGATGGCATACGCTCAATATAGCTAGTTTTGTTCAAAATTAGTCGGTCTTCAAAAATATTCCTGAGAAAATTTTGAAGGTTTGAAGCCATAAAAATATTTGAATGAGAGTGATTGCAATTGCCCTGTGAAGTCGAAAATTTTGGTCTGGTAAGGAAATTTTTGCTGCACAAGCCAACTTTTCAAAATTAAGGACGTACTTGAAAAAATAAATCTTGTAATCGGGTTAGCAAAAATCCAGAACAAATGCCTATAAGAACTTGAGACGATTGCTCAACGGAAAAGAACCATAATTATGCACAACTTCGTCTGGATCACAGGGCAGAAGATTGTTTGAAATTCCTAAATTACACAGTTTTCTGTCGTGAGTTCTCTCAGTTTCTATTACAACATTTTCATTTTAAGAACACTATAGGTCGCAGCCCGGGTCACTCCAGGATAGGCTTGTAAGATTCTGCTGCAGCATTCAGATAGCTCGGAGGGTAATTTTACAATGGTCTTCTTCTTGAAGTTGGTCTCCCGAGAAAGGAGACTGGTCTGCCAGGATTTATAGAAGTTGGTTGTGTGGAGGTACCTCTTGTACAGCTTGAAGTGCAGAAATTTAGGCATGATGCTGTAGATCTTGCATTCACAGAGAAAATAGTAGTCTAACTTGGATTTCTACAATTTACGAGATGTTTTATCTTTACCCTGACACGTGTCGTTCCTAGAAAAAGTTCATCAACATACCTTGATCTATATTTCATAACTTATAAAAAGTACAATTGTAACATCAAAAAGGCGTGACTGTGTGGTGTCTAACGAAGTGGAACGTTACTTCCATTGTCTAGCTTTAATTAAATATTGTGATCTCATGTAAATTATAACCCTAAATTAGGTGTGATGCTGGTATCGTTAAAAAAAGGATTCCAGGCTGTAAACAGCAATTTACTTGAAACCAACATTTGTGTTCATGTGACTCAAGTGCATGAAAGAGATTGAAGATGATTCGTCCAGCTCCATTTCGTTATCGTAAAGTATGATAGAGAAGTGTTAAGTCAAAGGAAAATAAAGTGTTGGATTTAAAGCGAACGAAGCGTACAAGAAGGCTTGATGTATGGAGATTCAAAGCTGATAAGTGGCAGAAGCGAAGTAACTTGGTGGACACATTCGATTATACATACTTAAAATATGTGAAATTTGAAATTACGAGAACTTTCGTCACTTATGTGAATTAAAGAGCGAGAAATGAAGGAGGGTGTTAATTTTATAATAATAATTGATCATTGTTAATTAACTGTAATTCATTTCAAAGAACGCGGTTTGAAAATGACTCGCAGAGAACAAAATGCACGGATGCGCCAGCGAAGCACGGTCGCTTATGCAGCAGCCTGAGCAGCAGTCCTCTATTGCGATGCTGGCTTGTGCGAGTATTTAGTCATCACAAAAGTGAGTTTACACAATGAGCAAATTCTTATTTTTTCATAAGAGCGTTTAAAATGTTTTACCACCCACTGTCTAACTTTCACAGTTTCTCACTGGTTCTAAAATTGATTCCCATTCGCAGGTCATTGAGTTTGAGTTTGCCTGTAGCAGGGTTGGAAAACCCGGGTTAAAATATGAGCTTAGTTTTTGTGTTTAATAAGTTTAGTTGTATTAGTGTTTTCTATTAAGTTACGGTCTCTTGAATTATACTCATAAGTAATTTTTGAATTGTATGCATACATTTCTGCAAGCAGTGTGAAAGCAGTAAAGCTACTCCAGTCAAAAGCAGAAGCTGCCGACCTATAAGGAGTATGATTTGGTAGTTTATGAACTTTTGATTTCCAGCCCCTCTCAGTCTTGCTGCCAGCGTCGTCAAGTGTAACATGATACTACAGGCTCGGCATCTGCGTTAACATTTTAGGTCTACTGTAATATCCTGTTCTTCTGCATTAGCGTCCAACTGTAGAGAAGTCAACTGCACTATCACCAGTAAAACGGAATAAGACTACTTAGTTCCCTTGCACTTTTCAAGAAGGCAATGAAAAATAAATGTCGGTCTAGAAATTTTTTTATTTAGTTCAAGTATCAATAAAGAGTTTCGAAAGTTGTGTTCTGTGATGCGGCCTGGATACACACTGCCAGATTACACAGCCAGTCGGCATTGTCTGTGACAATGTTTGGTGTAGGTTTGGGTCAAGGAGAGCTTGAATTTTTCTTGAAGTATTCCAACACTTGAGGCAAAATGCTGGTCTCTAAGATGATGCAATTAAGACCTACCACTGCCTAGAGAGACTTCCACGTGATGGTACAAATTGTGTTGTACAATCCAAGAGAATCAATTAAGGTTCAAATTAGGTTCAATGTATTAAGTTTGCAAATGGAGTCAATTAAAGAAAAACATTAAAGCCTGCATTACACATTTCTTACAAATTTGTGCATTCATATGTGACTTTCAATTTAAAAAACACTAGACTGGTCGGTTGTTGTGTTTTTATGGTGGGTTTTGAAATGCCAACACTGACCTGAAGTAAGCCATTTCGGCTCAATTCTTCCTCGGCTGAAACCGTACGAATTGTTTTGTGAGGACACGGCAGCTCGTGAAATGACTACACGCAGCCTGGCTCATCACAGCACTTCTAATGCCCTCTATGATCTTATGCTCCCCATCTCAGTCCAGACTCGTGCTCTCCACTAGCCTTACTTCCAAGCCATCCTTATACACTCATGCACTTCATCACCGCTTCTTATACTCTCGATCCTAACTCTGCACTGCAATATCAATCCCAACGCATATTTTATTCTAGCTTTATCAATGCACCATATCTTGAACCTTTTCAAAACGCCTTTTCTCTACTAATATCTTTCATCGCCCATAAAGCTTAATATTCACTTTAAAAATGCATCAAAAACATGGAGCGTGTAAACCACTTCGTAGAACCGTATAATAACTGCACAACGCCACACATCATGAACTACTGTACTCCGTCTGCAGTGTTGACAACAACATCTTTGTCGGCTGTGCATTTGGAGTTCAAGTACTGGGAACATATCGCAAAAGTTTTCTTATTCTTTGCAGAAGAAATAAGACATACTGGGCAAAGTTGACTCAGTAATCAGCAAGCAAGACACCAAGTTCCGGAAACGCTTCCCTGCTTGTAATCGACTCGGAATTACCCTCTGATACCTCGCTACAAATGATCGAGTATCTGACGGAGGAGTGTCCAATTAATCAACCTTAAACCAAGCATTCGATTCTAACAGCCTGAACATGCCCCATATTCGTGAACTTCTAGTGGCAGAAAATGCGTTCCCTTTGTCAACTCTTTTAATGAATCTTTATCCTTGTACGAACCTTTTTCACGACCAAAGAGTTTTCAGCTGTGGCAAATCCGTGATTGTGAATTAACAATCACGGATTGTGATTTTGCCACAATCCGTGATTGTTAATTCAGATTATGGATGTTCCTAACCTTAACTCGTAATCTAGTATGCAGTAATTACATTTCCTAAATCCTATTGATGTACTTCTTTAGTTAGCCTTCCTAAGTCAAATAATGATTAGTCAATGTTTTATGTAACGATGAAAAACTGGCGTGAAATACATAATGTTGTTTAAACAATTTATTTTGTTGATTGACCTAATACATTCATTCCAACAAGTAATGCCAGAAAATAATGCAGAACAATTATTTCTCAGATATTTTTAACACCTTTAGGTCGCATTTCCACAGTAGTGTTAGGGGAGTCCCAACATTTTATCCAGCCAGCATACAGCCCCTCCGCTTGTGCAGTCATTCTTCAGCTGGTCTCTGATAGCTGTAGCTGCCACAGCCGATCGACCGCCTCTACACAACGAACCGAATGATGTCCATTGTTTTCTCCTCAACTGCCGGTTGTGCACGATCCAATGATAATGTCCTTTTTTCAAGAGCAAGCGGGTTGATGTAACGGAAGTCTTTATGATCATTTAGGTAATAATAAAGAGAGCAAGTTGCTAGAGTGATAGACTGGATTCTCTCGACTGTGATGTTTATCTCAGTACGGAAAACTCTGAACGTACTTGACAGTATGCCGAATGCGTTTGCCTCTGTTTTTCGAGCTCAAGAAAGACTAGCTGAAAACTCTTTGGTCGTGAGGAAGGTTCGTACAAGGATAAAGATTCATTAAAAGAGTTGACAAAGGGAACGCATTTTCTGCCACTAGAAGTTCACGAATATGGGGCATGTTCAGGCTGTTAGAATCGAATGCTTGGTTTAAGGTTGATTAATTGGACACTCCTCCGTCAGATACTCGATCATTTGTAGCGAGGTATCAGAGGGTAATTCCGAGTCGATTACAAGCAGGGAAGCGTTTCCGGAACTTGGTGTCTTGCTTGCTGATTACTGAGTCAACTTTGCCCTGTATGTCTTGTACCTTCCGCAAAGAATAAGAAAACTTTTGCATAATTCTTGTTAGAATTAACACGTAAAAAAATGACTAACACTAAAAATTATATATCGGAGAAAGCATTATATTATTTTCAACGTAAGCGATGGAGAAGACTTATCTTGAATAAATTTTTTAAGGTTTCATGCCCTAAGCTCATTTTCAAAAAGAAAAGCTTGCACAATTTCAACAGATGATAATAGACAGAAATTTGAAACATAAATGGAGAAACCTTGACAGTTTAATGACTTCAATCCCTCCCCAGTCGCTCTATCTGAGGGTTGCTGAGCACACCTGCAAAAATCATCGAACTGGTAACATTCTTGGATCCCATTTTCATTCCTATATTAAAGAGCATTGCACAACTCGGCCATGTTACCAAGCTATTGTCAGCGGTAAATTCAAAATTTTACACTCCAATTAAATAAAATGTTTTATGATTCGTCTAAAAGAAACTTTCAAAAATGATTTTTTTTCTCCGTAGGAACAATCTCACTAACCTGCAATCGTTTACATCGGCAAGCAGATCTTCTCTAAATCGATTCGGATTTTTAGCTCTATTGCGCCATGGTTTTATCCAACATCTTCTTTTAGGTTTCCATGTTTTTGTACTTTCATCAAAAGTTGCGGTCACAAGAGTTGCTTCGACAGCAAATTTTCAGAGCTCCCACACATTTGCACGTCCTGCTCATCCATATCGCATACCTACTTCGGTTTGTTTACATTCGATGAACGTCGGACGCTCATCACAGAGCTGAGTGAGAGCCACACACACAGTCACAGTGTGGCCTGACTTGCTTAACGGCCGTTTGACATGACGAGCGTCCGTGATTCATTTGACGACCGAAAAATTGTAGTATGGCCTCGGCATAAGACTGGAAAGCTCTGCCTAGATCACCTGAAAATTGATCTTTGAGTTAATTTCCAGTTTCAACTGCATCAGTTGCCTAGTTTCATTTTTGTCTGTTAGACATAGTATTTTGCCCTTTTTTCGTGTATGCACGGTAGAAAAATCAGTAATGATGAATAAATAAGACAAAGAAACGAGCAACAGTAACTACAAGAGAAGAGAAGGTGAGCAGAGCAAGAATACCAGCAGGTGCCCCGCCACCTCACACCACTCCCAGTCACGGGTCTCATGACACCAGTCTCAGCTCCTGCGGTGCCTTGGGGGGGTGAACACACGCCATTTAAAGTCTCACATGGTCAGCACTGCATCACATCCACTGAGGTGCTCATCTTCATTATGGAATATCAACAAATCTCCTACGCTAAACCTAGTTCTGTACAACAGAATTTTAACAAGTTACACCTAACTATTCATCAATATTACTTTCGTTAACATTTCCAGCATAACCCCATCGGGGTTCCAAAATTTTCAACACGTGTTATTTGCTTTTGTGTTAAACGCGTACCGGAAGAAACATTGCTCACCCATTTGGTCCATAGAAATCACTTGTACGTGTTACCTCTGAATTGGGTAACTATCTTAAATTTTCATTTTTATTATTAAAATATAAGAAAGTTTTAGCCTCCATTAAACACGACAAAGATGTTCTAAGAGAGGAAGGAGGAAGGCACCATTTAGTATGGAGTTGAGGGAACGCGGAATCTATGCACAAGGTGCACAGAAACAGTAAGCTACGGAAGAAGTTCATGAAACAAGAAAAAAGTTGAAGAAGAAAGTAGTACCTACAGAAAAATTTGCCGATATTGCTAGCGGGGACTAAACCATCTTTTTCGCAGTTCTCATTTTAGTGCCAACAACTTGACCATCCAACGAGGCCCGGGACTCGAGCACGCCTGGTCAGTCACGATCTACTTGTGCCACAACTGTTCGTTATCACTTCAAATAAAGCTTACGTTTGTTTTCATGTACTCATTTTACCAAGCTTGGACACGAGACCCAACACCAGCGCCTCAAGTCCTTCAAGGGAACAGTGATGGTACCATGCACCTATAAGATTAAACTATCTACTCTGAACTATCAATATCGCAACTTTCAAGTCTAGAAGAACCTCTGTAAAATTATTCTTCAATTTCTCTATTCTTTGAAAATACATCCTATGAATCCAGGCTCTTTGTCTTGGATGTTTTGCTACCTAACATTCTGCAACTATTAGCAATGGTTGTATGAAAATAACATCTTATGGAGGTAAATGTTTAGACACGCGTCAGTGCCCCAGCAAAACTGCTCTGTATGTCTTCTGTGCAAATAACTTTGTTCGAAAGTTATACGTGTGTTATGCCGTATTTGTTATATGCTTATCTCTATTTTAGAATTGCAGAGTGATTAAAAATACGTCCTTCACGGGATGCTCTTGGCATTTCAAATCCCGTTATTGCCACCCGGTGTTCCTCCCCGTTGGGAAAAAGGAGAGCTCAGCCACAATTCTCCACTCTACCCAGGTGTCGGAAATTGGTACTAGCCTAACCGGGGGTAACTGTCATGGCGTCCTGGTGTTAGCTATATGGCATTTGAAATTCCAATGTTCAAGATGATGTGGATCAAGTTTGATTAGAACAAAACATTCTTTTGAAGTAGGGTAGATATCGTGCAATTAGGTAAGGTTTGGTTAGAAAGGGTTAGAGTACACAAAAATTTCGTTTACGAAGGTAAAATTTAGGAGTAAGTTAGAAGCTTCAGTTAAGGGGATCGGTAACAGCCTGGCTAAATTTTGGGTGGGTAGATTTAGGTTAGCTAGGCAGCGTAGCGTTTTATTGTGTCAACAGCGAGCGAAATCATTGAACGGCTCTAGTAAAAATAAGAAAATTGAGCTCAAAGCCTAAACTAATTTTGGGTTAACAAATCTTGTTGAAATTTTCATTATTTTGAATAATTTAATACTGATGATGGACATTGTAAAGCGTTATATACTACGATGGCAACAGGTAATGACAGTGGGAAGAATAGCCCTGCATTAGTTCATACACAGAAGTAACGCTAGTAACGACAACAACAAATCACTTAGTACATCGATGGGGCTCACAACAGGCACACATGTCAACGTGAAAGTTTTTTCCATTCTATAACACGTACGTGGAACGCAACACTTTTTCATAAATACTATAGTAACCGTAAATATTCTATTTTGAATGAATCAACCTAATTTTGCAAAATAATGCTTTAAATAAAAATTAAAAACTAATTCTCGCAATTCATTCACATAATCCAAATATTTTTAGACATTGAAGTTTAATAACGAATTTTTCATTCTCATTGAAAAATTAAGAAAATTTAATAAATCATATAACAGTGGTTGACAAGCCCTTGTCATTTGCTCAATGAGTTATTGTTTACCGAGTAAATAAAATAAAACTAAGTTTTCGAGCCTGAAAGGGTTGCATATGATACTACGACGGTGGCGGGAATTAGTATGACCACCGCGTGTGGCGTGTGTGCATATGTCAGACTTTACCTGTGTTGGGGGAATTGTGAGCGAGTCTTAGTTGTGGTTGTTGTGCTGATGTAAACTTCTGTAGACATGCTGATTTGTACTACAATAGACATGCTTATTCAGATTACAATAGACTTGCTGCTCTAGACTACAATCCATATGCCCATATGGAATACGATAGACATGTTCATTCAGATTACAATAGACATGCTGATTTAGACTACAATAGACATTATTATTGAGACTACAATAGACATGCTGATTTAGACTACAATAGAGAAGCTGATACCAACCTTTGCAAGTTTCTTCTAGCGCACCAAAAGCTTGCTGCGCAACTAATGCGTTCAGTAAACAAAAAAGCTGTATTTAACAGCAGGCAATACGAACAATAGGCTGAATATAATTAGAATAATCAGGAACTAATGATAGTTCTCAGCTCTTCATTACAGTCTACGGTTACAAAAGACATTCTGCAAACACGGCGTGTGCATAGTACTCGACACACAGGCTTTATTTAGGTAGGCATTTGCTTTGTTTGAGATCATGCCTGGCCTGCCGTGACCGCTTCCTTATTGGCGATGACCCACGGATGTAGGAGCGATGTGTTGATATATTGCAGCGTAGATATCTGGATAATGCGTTTGTCTCGTGTCGCTCGGAACATGAAGATACTTGTTTTAACGAATATATCAATGTATCTCGCCCTAATATTAAATTTACGGTAGAAATAGAGCAATCTAGCACTATATCAAATTTAGAAGTTGAGTTCAACCAAATGGGCAAATTCCGTTTCCAAATGTACTCGCGAAAACGTCCACCTCCTGGCCCGTTATCTCTGTCTTCAGGAAGCCAACGTTTACTGGTCTTGGTAAGAACTGTTTCAGTTATAGGTATTAGGTATATGTCAAATTATGTATTAATACTCTACTTCATTGCACATACCTTGTGTCTAGGATGTTCGAAATATTCCACATTGAAAATTAACTTATTAGAAAATTATCGGTTAACAATAAGTGTGCTAAACTAATCAATGATAATTTCTTTCAAAATGTTCTGGATAAAAAATACTCTCTCGCTATTGCTACCTTGAGCAAGCAAAGCAGAAAAATTACGTAGACCTACAGTTTTTTTTACTCTGAACCAGAACGGGAAGTTGTATCTCTGAGGAGTAAGTTTTCTCTTCATTTTTCATTTGACGTCAAAGTGTTCTATATAATTAGTTTTAATGTCTGTCCATTTTTAAGGAGGAAAGAAAGACTGGATAAGTGCCTGTGGAGTGGATGTGTCTATGCGTGACTGCTGCATGCAGACTTGTGTTGGTAGTACCAAACTTCAACAATTCATTAGACACAGCCAACATTCAGGAATTTCCATCAGAACTGGTCACGTGCTTTCCTCTCCTTATTCGGCGATTCGAGATCATTGTCAGCAATTCAATCACCTTCTGAAAAAGAATAAAATTTCCACTCGGAGCATGAAGTAGCGTCTCTGTTTCAGAAACCTGTTTTAATAAGCCATTAATTTACCTGTTCTAATAAGCCAGTAATTTAGGATGCCGCGCAAAGTCCAATAATGATATTTAATACATCAACTGTGTTTGTTGCAGGGACAACGTTCAATGGGCAAAATCAAGAAAATAAATATTAAGCAATATGAATATGACTATTGAATTACTTCAGTTTATCACGTACATCCTACACCATTACATGCTGAACATTTTCTATGTCTGTAGATAATATATCCCATGGTAACTAATTTATTTTTGCATTCGCCTGGTAATGTGGGAGTTGATGGATCAATTCTGTGAAAGAAAATGGAGATGAATACAATACAATTAAAAAGACCGTCTTATCTGAACGAACATTATTCACTAGAGCACACAGCCGGCAAAAACGACGGGATTCGACATTTTGTCTTAAATAAAGCTTCCAGATCCGGATGACACCAAATATCTATATATTTCATTAGTGAAAACGGCCCGCCAAATATGACGGGATTCAATACCTTTCACGAACGAATTTTCCAGACTTAACAATACCCATGATAAAAATATTCCTGAACTTGTGTACTGGTGAAACTTGTAACACAGATACGGTCATTATAACTATTTTTATGAGCTTGAAAAAATGGAATAAGCAGACTCCAAATAAATAAACCAGGGGTATTATTAGGTAGTAGCAGGACCCGTGGAAATTCCACGGACGGACAATGTCATCTTTGAAGCTAGTTGGACCCGCGAAAAAATTCCGTCAACACAATATATCTAACCAATGCTAACCTAACCTTTCCCATCCTAACTTACCCTATACTAACCTATCCTGATAAAATGTCTAACATATCAATGCATGTAGAGACATTGTTACACTGAGGAATTCGTTATCCATGATACTGCAAACTCAGACATCCTATGTTTCTTAAGAAGCGGACACCAAACAAATATACTAGTAAATATATAAATAAACACACAACAGGAATTATTAGGTTAGAAGATTGTTGCACCTGTGATTAAAATGTCCTTTAACAAGTGCTCTGGTGGAACTCGTATCACAGATATGGTCATTAAGTATCCTAGAAAAGCGTGGAAGAGAGACGGGCTAACAAATCTAAAGTGTTCACTGAGATTCTCATTGTAATTACATAAGAGAAGATACATTCATTTATTTATTAATTTAAGGAGACACCTGGTGTTTTATTAAATAGTAATTAATGAGAAGTGAACTATCGACATTACCCCAGTGACAGTTGACCACTCCGATGATATTTCCACCAACCAAAGGAGACTATCACCACATTTGTAACGTAATGTAACATGAATGCCTGCAATGAACGCCACTTTGTGTGTAAACATATAACTTTTGGTAAATCTATGCAAACGCCGTCTGAGAGATGCACACACACGTGACTAAGTGAAAGTCCCTCAGTTGTCCAACACCATCGCTGTAACCTTTCTTCTACTTCACCGCCAAGTTTGCATGCAGAATTCCTAACAAATTTTACGATGTAATAATTCATACTGTAACAAAAGCGTCATTTGACAATAGGTGAGAAAACGGGATTTACATTCAACAAACAAAAATTCAGGGGTTTTAATGCACTTAGTGATTAATTAAATCTGCATTCATAAAAAAAAATTGAGTAAAACTCATTTCAAATTTCACTATTGTTTTTTTATTGTCACTTTCAACAAAATTTGGTCAGTTTACTTCTAAAAACCTACGAGAGCAACTCTACTATTTTTCAGAGTGAGTGAGTTGGCTGTGTTCTAGTGTTGTTAGTGACTGGAAGGAAGCTTTCATGTTGATTTGTGTTCCGTAGTGGGGAATGTTGATGTCTTGACTGTTTTGTTGTTGTTGTTGTTGCTGTAGTTTTTGTTGTTGATGTTACTTTGTACATTTATTATGATGTGTTGCTGGTTCTCCTCTAGCCTTTAATATTTTCGTGTAAGTAACGATTTAACAATTAATATCATCAGTAGCAATGTACACAAATTTGCCCCAAAATTCCTTCCTCATAGTTGCCCTAGCCAACAACATAATATTTAGCATCGCATTATAGGTTGTCCTGAGACCGGTGCACCTAAACAGGAGGTTGGTGGTCCTAAGACGGGAAATTTGGCGTAACGGATGTCCTAAACATGGCTTCATGTATTACAATGACACCAAAAATACAATGATAATAACACTAATCCTGATAGAGTGAAATGACGGGCGATGAGAGGAGAACCAAAATATCATATCAGTACAATGCGCACATCAAATTTCCATAATTATCCTTCGAAACACGAAACAATTATTTCAGTTTTGTATGCTTAATTTTAGTGTCACAGGGCTTAGATTTGTTATCAAATAGAAAACTAATTCATCATAATAACTCATTATTGAGTTCACCGATATCATTAGTTTTTGTATCGTGTAATTACCCATAAAAAGTTTTCTCAAATTAAACCACGTCAAATTTGAGCAACGAAATTTTGATCACGTAATTCTAGGTACAACACACTACACGTACATAATTAACATCAATTTTGTGAGCCGATGTCGGCTAATCAAAAACCAGTTCACACGCGCTACAGCGAGGGGGGAGTGTGGCGTGTGTGTTGGTGTGTCCTGGACTGGTGGTGTTGTTGTGTGCCACTAGTTACTGCGTCTGCAGGTGTTGTTGTGTGCCACTAGTTACTGCGTCTGCAGGTGTTGTTGTCTGCAACTAGTTACTGCGTCTGCAGGTGTTGTTGTCTGCCGCTAGTTACTGCGTCTGCAGGTGTTGTCTGCCTCTAGTTACTGCGTCTGCAGGTGTTGTTGTCTGCCACTAGTTACTGCGTCTGCAGGTGTTGTCTGCCTCTAGTTACTGCGTCTGCAGGTGTTGTTGTCTGCCGCTAGTTACTGCGCCTGCAGGTGTTGTCTGCCTCTAGTTACTGCGTCTGCAGGTGTTGTTGTCTGCCACTAGTTACTTCGTCTGCAGGTGTTGTTGTCTGCCACTAGTTACTGCGTCTGCAGGTGTTTTTGTCTGCCACTAGTTTCTGCGTCTGCAGGTGTTGTTGTCTGCCACTAGTTACTTCGTCTGCAGGTGTTGTTGTCTGCCACTAGTTACTGCGTCTGCAGGTGTTGTTGTCTGCCACTAGTTTCTGCGTCTGCGTCTACAGGTGTTGTTGTCTGCCACTAGTTACTTCGTCTGCAGGTGTTGTTGTCTGCCACTAGTTACTGCGTCTGCAGGTGTTGTTGTCTGCCACTAGTTACTGCGTCTGCAGGTGTTGTTGTCTGCCACTAGTTACTTCGTCTGCAGGTGTTGTTGTCTGCCACTAGTTACTTCGTCTGCAGGTGTTGTTGTCTGCCACTAGTTACTGCGTCTGCAGGTGTTGTTGTCTGCCACTAGTTTCTGCGTCTGCAGGTGTTGTTGTCTGCCACTAGTTACTTCGTCTGCAGGTGTTGTTGTCTGCCACTAGTTACTGCGTCTGCAGGTGTTGTTGTCTGCCACTAGTTACTTCGTCTGCAGTTGTTGTTGTCTGCCACTAGTTACTGCGTCTGCAGGTGTTGTTGTCTGCCACTAGTTTCTGCGTCTGCAGGTGTTGTTGTCTGCCACTAGTTACTTCGTCTGCAGGTGTTGTTGTCTGCCACTAGTTACTGCGTCTGCAGGTGTTGTTGTCTGCCACTAGTTTCTGCGTCTGCAGGTGTTGTTGTCTGCCACTAGTTACTTCGTCTGCAGGTGTTGTTGTCTGCCACTAGTTACTGCGTCTGCAGGTGTTGTTGTCTGCCACTAGTTACTGCGTCTGCAGGTGTTGTTGTCTGCCACTAGTTACTTCGTCTGCAGGTGTTGTTGTCTGCCACTAGTTACTGCGTCTGCAGGTGTTGTTGTCTGCCACTAGTTTCTGCGTCTGCAGGTGTTGTTGTCTGCCACTAGTTACTTCGTCTGCAGGTGTTGTTGTCTGCCACTAGTTACTGCGTCTGCAGGTGTTGTTGTCTGCCACTAGTTTCTGCGTCTGCAGGTGTTGTTGTCTGCCACTAGTTACTTCGTCTGCAGGTGTTGTTGTCTGCCACTAGTTACTGCGTCTGCAGGTGTTGTTGTCTGCCACTAGTTACTGCGTCTGCAGGTGTTGTTGTCTGCCACTAGTTACTTCGTCTGCAGGTGTTGTTGTCTGCCACTAGTTACTTCGTCTGCAGGTGTTGTTGTCTGCCACTAGTTACTGCGTCTGCAGGTGTTGTTGTCTGCCACTAGTTTCTGCGTCTGCAGGTGTTGTTGTCTGCCACTAGTTACTTCGTCTGCAGGTGTTGTTGTCTGCCACTAGTTACTGCGTCTGCAGGTGTTGTTGTCTGCCACTAGTTACTGCGTCTGCAGGTGTTGTTGTCTGCCACTAGTTACTGCGTCTGCAGGTGTTGTTGTCTGCCACTAGTTACTTCGTCTGCAGGTGTTGTTGTCTGCCACTAGTTACTGCGTCTGCAGGTGTTGTTGTCTGCCACTAGTTACTTCGTCTGCAGGTGTTGTTGTCTGCCACTAGTTACTGCGTCTGCAGGTGTTGTTGTCTGCCACTAGTTACAGCGTCTGCAGGTGTTGCTGTCTGCCATTAGTTACTGCGTCTGCAGGTGTTGTTGTCTGCCACTAGTTACTGCGTCTGCAGGTGTTGTTGTCTGCCACTAGTTACTGCGTCTGCAGGTGTTATCTGCCACTAGTTTCTGCGTCTGCAGGTGTTGTCTGCCACTAGTTACTGCTTCTGCAGGTGTTGTTGTCTGCCACTAGTTACTGCGTCTGCAGGTGTTGTCTGCCACTAGTTACTGCGTCTGCAGGTGTTGTTGTCTGCCACTAGAGACTGCGTCTGCATGTGTTGTTGTCTGCCACTAGTTACTGCGTCTGCAGGTGTTGTCTGCCACTAGTTACTGCGTCTGCAGGTGTTGTTGTCTGCCACTAGTTACTGCGTCTGCAGGTGTTGTCTGCCACTAGTTACTGCGTCTGCAGGTGTTGTCTGCCACTAGTTACTGCGTCTGCAGGTGTTGTTGTCTGCCACTAGTTACTGCGTCTGCAGGTGTTGTCTGCCACACTAGTTACTGCGTCTGCAGGTGTTGTTGTCTGCCACTAGAGACTGCGTCTGCAGGTGTTGTTGTCTGCCACTAGTTACTGCGTCTGCAGGTGTTGTCTGCCACACTAGTTACTGCGTCTGCAGATGTGTTCACATCAATATCCCCACCACCATCAGCTAATGTCTCATTACCTGCGGCTAAGCGATGCAATTTTCTATATTCAGGCAGTAAGCTGCTTAGTAAAAATGGCGGCGTGCTTACATAAACTGACCTCAGGTGAGTGCTTTGAAGTCAATTATCACATATGACATAACGTACTCAACGATGCAGATATTCATATCAATACTGAGCAATTCAGCATCTAGTAACTACTACAGAACTAGACGTGCCGTACAAAATATTGACAAGAACAGGCGCCTCGTGCGGCCTTAACATTACTTAGTTAGTCTTTTTTTACAATTCTCTTACTGACTAACGCGAATGCTTGATCCCACTTTAATTGCCGTATATTCATTCAGGAAGTGGAAATAATAACCTGACATTGATTGTTATTTCGACTATTCTTAAATGCTAAAGTTTTGAATGCTAATCAAATTTGTCAAATTTGTTTTCATCGCATCAATAAGTAAATTCATCTACGTTCACACTAAATTAATGAAATTTGAAAATGCTATTGAAGGTAAACTAATTCATTTTCACAGTCAGTCGCTGGAATCAAATTGATGAAATTTTCATTTTACTTTCCAATTCACTGAACAACAAATGCTGACTTCCCCTGCTGATGCTATATCGCTTCTTCCATTTACTTAAATGTAAATACCAATGCACTACCTTTTTGTAATTATTGTTACGTTATGGTGTTTGTTGTTATGGTGCTGGTGTAGGCACAGGGTTGTAGCTCCGTGCCTACACAGCACCAAAATTTTAATGTTTATATTGACAGAAAACGTTAGAGAACAGATTTACACAGTAAAAAACATGGGAAGTAAAAATAATGCATATAGCATCAACAATGATTATATGTCTTGTAAATGTAAAACGCCATGTTTTCAATCCACAAAGTTCAATATCTTTATTGCTTTCATGAATTAACAAGCTCTATTTAAACTAAATAAACCAGCCACAGGATGCATTTTATGTGTTGCCTCTCCGTTTTTTCGCAAGCATCAAACTAGAACACCGTCATGGTACTTATGTATGTTTATCAATTGCAGACATACTGCGCCATATTTCAAAGACAGTATGATTTTTTTCTAATAAGAATTCCTTATTTCTCATTCAACTACCCTTGACAGAGATAGACTATTGGCACGCCACGTATGGTTTGTCTATTAGTACGCTTCGTATATTTTGGCTATTAATATGCCTCGTATGGTCGATCTATTTTGTACACCTCTGATAGCTTGTCTATTAGTACACCTCGTATAGTTTGCCTATTATTATTATGCCTCGTATGGCTTATCTATTCGTACACCTCGGATGGTTTGTCAATTAGTAATCCTAGTATAGAACTTTTGTTAGACTACTACCACACCACGAATGGTTTGTCTATTAGTAGCTTCGTATATTTTGTCAATTAATATGCCTCGTATGGTCTATCTACTTGTACACCTCTGATAGTTCGTCTATTAGTACACCTCGTATAGTTTGCCTATTATTATTATGCCTCGTATGGCATGTCTATTTGTACACCTCGGATGGTTTGTCAATTAGTACTCCTCGTATGGAACATTTGTTTTAGGATGCCTTATATTTAAGAAACTTTTAAAAGCCAATATGTTGGCATGTATCTCATGTAACAACTTGGAAATAAACATTTTTTCTTTTTTTTCTTTCTTTTCTTATCAACCAATGATCTCTTCGATACAATATTCAATAAAACATCACTACAATATTTCATTAGAAATTTTAAGCAGTAATACATTCTGAAAGAGTTGTCACGAATTTTCTTTGCTCATTATCGTATATTTCAGAACATCGCACAGCATTTTTATAGAACGCGCATATATTGTGATTGCCTCGATGCATAGAAATGTATTTGTGTATGGTTACGTGTTATGTGTATGTATGTGCGTAGGTATGTATGTGCATGAATATGTGTATATATTTACATGTATATATGCAGATATGTGTGTACTAAACTGACAAATGGCATTTTAACCAGAGATAATTTTTTTTTCTGTTCACTCTCAACTTTTAACATTACCTAACTCATCTCTTTATTATTATAAAGCATTCACGTAAAAAAACTAGAAATTTGTTGTGTGATCATCCATTTGTATTTAAATAAAATGCTTATCAACTAATGACCGTTATGTTAAAATTGCCTAATTAGAAATACAAATCTTATAATTTTCGTGGTCCTCATGCTTATATATGTGTATGTTTTTTTTCGTTCTCTCTTAAAATGACATTTTTTAATATCTTCCGAAAAAAACAACTTTAATATTATTTCCTGGCGTCAAGAATTGCGAAGTTTCATATCATGTATATGTAAATTGTAAAAATTGTTCTAAGCCCTCAATGAAAACACATCGTCTATGAAATTGTGTTGTCTCTTATAATTATCATTACATGTTTTATCAAATGTAGATTAACTAGGGAGCACGCTATAATTATCATTACATGTTTTATCAAATGTAGATTAACTAGGGAGCACGCTATAATTATCATTACATGTTTTATCAAATGTAGATTAACTAGGGAGCACGCTATAATTATCATTACATGTTTTATAAAATGTAGATTAAGCAAGATTAGGAGAACATTGCCCTCAATCATTTATTTTCGACTAGTGACATGAGTTTTACAATACTCGTGTGTGTGTATCATCTAAGTGAATTAACTTTAAGGTATTTTAAAAACCAATGATAGTTATTTCGTACTATCTATACTGGAAATAAAATGTTTTGGTTTTTCTTTCTTTTTTAGTTGCAAATAAATCGCCAAGTCATGTGTCCCAAAGTATGCACACACACACACACCGACGAGGTAGAGTGGCCACCATCCCATACACACACACTCACGCACACGCATAAGTATTTTAATCCGCGCCTAATTCGTTATGCAGGACGAATGAAAACATCGAATTCGGTACCAGGTTAAGCTTCTGAGCGTGTATAACTCAGCTTCATAGTTTGTTATTGCAGAGTTTCCCACACTGTGAAGCTAGAGAGCCGTTGTTGACATTCATCTTTGTTCACAAATATTGCGACGTCAGTTTTATTGAGACGTCATTTCACAATAAGCTAACACTGCATGTCAACAAACGTTTCGAAAGAATATTGTGTGACATTTTATATATTTAAAAAAGGATTACCTGTTAATGTTGTTTTCTGTACAATTGAAATGTTGGAAGGGTAGACTATTGTGAATTTGAATAGTGGTGTTCGTCGCGTTGATATGCAATACAATGCCAATATCAATTATTTGACGCAGGTATATTTTGATTGCGATAAAGAATTTATTCAATTTCAGTGGTAACTTATTCTATACCTAAATATTGGATAATGGATCTCCATATATTGCGTTTGATAAAATTAAACAATCAAATAAGTCAGAAATCAGCATCAGATCATTATTAAATAATATAATAATGAAGGCATTTAGGGATGCTTTATTTCCAATTTCAAGCCTGATACATATCACCTTGTACATTGGATTTTCAAATGCCTTATAACTAACGCCAGGACGCCATGACGCTTCCCCCCTGTCAAGACCGGTACCCATTTCAGACACCTGGGTAGAGTGGGGTATTGTGCTTGGAACTTTTCCCCTATACCCAACAGAGAATATCGCCACCAGCACCGGGTCTCCAACCCGGGTTTCCCGCACGGCAGGAAGGGCCTATAGACACGCGGCTACGACGAGCAACATTATTCATCCTATACCCGATAATCCTTCAGCCAAAACCCACCACAAGCGCACACGCCTACCAACAATAAGAGCAACAAAATATAACAGCAATAACAATAGCATATATAGATCTATATATATATTATTATATAGATCTCTATATATAATATATACATTAGGGTGGCTCTTATTTTCGAATTTTTGAAAAGAACACTGGGCACCCTCCAGAATTGTTCCTTTAGGTGTAAAAACACCATGCCCAAAATATTATGCAAATCCATTATGATTTACTGGTGGCGCCGGAGGTACAAAGTTTAAACCCAATTTCATAGCGCGGCTCACTGCATAGCAACTAATGCTGAAACTATCTTGTGAATTGTTGTTGTTTTGTTGTTGAATCAGTGTTGCATTGGACGCCGCAGAGTGAGGTGGTGTGTTGTATAGTGTAGTGTCTCACTCACTGCTAGTCTCTGTTGCTCCTAACGAGGAAATTAGGTATATTTCCCCCTACGTTTTAACCTTTTTTTACTTTATTTTCAGGGTAAATTAATGTAATTGCATTCAGGGTATTATAGTGGCTTATTAGTGCTATTCAGAGTATTAGATTGGAGCTTTTTATGAAGTTTTTGAAAAGAATAACCATCATATAACCACCACTGCTATCACCAAACGTAAGTGACCTTGAAACAATTCTAATCACTCAAAACATTTGAAAATATAGTGAGTTTAGTGGCATTGGCAGTTTCGTATTGACTATAAAATATTTTTGTTTCAAAGTGAGTACTGAATTCCTGTAAGAAGTAAACATTTTTTCTTCCAGATATGCCATCAAAGCGTTTAGACGAGATCTACTTGTTGGGAAAGCTTTCTCCAACCATCACTGGAAACAAACTCCCATCTAAAAGACAGGTTCTTCAAGTGTTTTTCCACCTTCACAATGAAGAAAAGAAGACCATTCGGGAAGCAGCTTCAGGAGCAATTTCTGAAGCTTTGCCTTTCTGGGAAAAAGCAAGAATTCCTGTGCGCTTAAAGAAACGCCTGATCAAGAAGCTGGAGGTCCTCTTCAACTTGGGGAAAGGTCTCAGGAAGAGCAAAAAAAAAGAAGTCCGCCGTGCAATCCCAAAAGGAAAAAGATTTTAAGGATGACCTAGACAACCTCTTTGACATGGCTCATCAGGATGCACTGGACATGATTACCATCGTGGAAGATAAGGAGTTTCTGATAGCACAACGCGAAAAAGGGAGGAGAGGATCAATGGCAGGTGTGGACTTGGTTTTAACTGAAAAGGAAGTCCGAGCACAAGAGAGAAAGGTTGCTGAAGAAAAGCGCAAGCTCCGAAGTAAAGAGGAGGAAGAGGAGCCTAAAACAGCTATCCTAGAATCATCAAGCACTGACAATACCTCTTCTGCTGAGTCATCAGAATTAGAATTGTCAGAAGCTGAAAATGTGCAGCAAGCCATTGAGACACCCGGACCTTCTCAATGTAGTCCTCCTAGAAAAAGAGCTCGTAAAGATATAGTTTCTCCAGGTTTGGCTTCAGCTCTTGATCGCACCAAGGTATCTGATAGGAAAGCGGCTTTTGTTATCTCTGAAGCTGTCAAGAGTGTTGGCCTAGATACAACCGAGTACAACATTAACCGATCTTCTATCTCCCGAGGTCGACAGAAAAACCGGAGGCAATTTGCCGAGGTGATCAAACGGGACTCATGTTGATACTCCTTTAGTGGTTCATTGGGATGGGAAGCTGATGGCACAACTTACAAAGAAACAACATGTAGAGAGGCTTCCCATCCTCGTCTCTGGAGAAGGTTTGGAAAAATTGTTAGGAGTTCCAAAGCTGTCTGGTGGAACTGGGGAGAACCAAGCCACAGCTGTCATTGAAGCACTAGAAGAGTGGGGGATTACTGATAAAGTAATTGGTATGTGCTTTGACACGACTGCTTCCAATACAGGAATAAAATCAGGGGCTTGTCTTCGCATTGAACAGAAGCTTGGTCGAGACTTGTTTTACTTTGCATGTCGTCACCACATCTTAGAGCTGATTCTCTCTGCTGCATTTACTTCTGAAATGGGTTCAACAACAAGTGGACCTGATGTTCTTCTCTTCAAACAATTCAAAGCTCGATGGGAAACAATTGACAAAGCAGCCTACCAAGTAGCACCTGACGATGAACACCTTCGCCAGCACCTGCCTAAAGACCTGATCCAGCAGGTCACAACATTTGCCAACTCCCAGTTGACCAATCATCAACCACGAGATGATTACAAGGAGTTCCTAGAGCTTGCTCTATTGTTTTTAGGAGCAGTTCCCCCACGAGGTGTACGATTTCTAGCACCTGGGGCTTACCATCATGCTCGCTGGATGTCCAAGGCTCTCTACACCATTAAGATCTGGCTATTCAGGGCACAGATAAAGCTGACAGCTCAGGAAGAGCGAGGTATGAGAGAAATCTCTCTCTTTGTTGTGACAGTCTACCTTGAAGCCTGGTTTTCCAGTTCTATTGCAACAGAAGCTCCTCGTAGGGTCCTGAACCTAATGAAACGTCTGATCCAGTATGGTGAGATTAATTCAAAAATCTCCAAAGCCACATCAAATAAGTTTCGAAATCATCTCTGGTACTTGTCAGAGGACCTTGTGGCTTTAGCATTCTTTGACCCCAAGGTTCTTCCTTCAGAAAAGAAAAAGATGGTGCTGGCATTGGGAGAAGAAGGCCACGAGGAACCCGTTAAAAGACCACATCCTACTTTAGATGAATTCCAAACAAGGACACTCTCATCTTTTGTCTCCATGAGGACCAAAGAGTCACTCATTAAGTTTGGCCTGGATGTTGATGTCTTGGATAATGATCCTTCAACGTGGCCCAATATAGGTTCCTTCCAAGAAGTAGTTAATAAGGTATCTGCATTTTCTGTAACTAATGACACCGCAGAGAGAGGAGTAGCCCTGATTCAAGACTACAATAAACTCTTGACAAATCAGGAAGACCAGCTCCAGTTCTTGCTTCAAATAGTTGCTGCCCATAGAATTGCCTTCCCTGATTCCCTGAAGTCTACTCTGACCCAGAACAGGCTACAATGAGTGGATTGGGCACCATGAAACCCCTGTCTTTGAGCAGCTAATACTCGGTCAAGACCGGGGGGGACCTGGATTACCAGGGTTCAGAGTTTGATGGACCGGCGCCACCAGTAAATTTTATTATATTCAAATAAAATTTTTAACATGATGTTTTCTCTATAAATGGAACAATATGCCAGGGTGTCCCATAAAAATTTTGAAAAAAAAATATTTTCCTATGTTTTAGAACCACCCTAAATTATACATATATATATATATGTAGATATGTTCAATGTATGAGGCTAATTGAAGAGCTGATAATTGGAGAATCGATTAATTTCATTCCAAAAATTTTTTACTGTGACGAAAATATTCTGATGTGAATTTCGATCGAATTGAGAATAAGTGATGTCACCGACAAAATTAAATAAATACAATTAATGTGATATAGTGTGTTCGTAGTAATTTTTTCAAATCAAAGTAGTTTTCTTATTTTTAAATCTACTTTTTCTATCACATTGTGGTGTTTAAAGGAATTTTCTAGTTTTTTTTTCTAGAAAAATATAAATACACGTTATTTGTACGTTTAAATTGTATTTATTCAGACTCCTGCCATAATTCTAACTAGTCGATGTTGTAATGAAGTGTTATATATAAAGAGAAATATTTTGCAGCCCACGGGCGAACAATAGCGTAAATAGAGTACATTCTGAGTATTGGCTCCCGTGTCCAGTATTGGATAATATTCTCTCATTTACTATTTTATAAAAAATATCGATCTGATATTGGAAATAAGTTCTGCAATATTGGCCACAAATTTATTATGCATTGAATGCTGGGTTTAGTAATGTAATTATAATTCATAGCGAATAATATTTAAGTAATATAATTACTGTAAAGAATAATAGTAATTAAGGTTATTAATACAACAAATCGATATTTTACCTCTAATAGAAAATAAGAAAATATTATCCAATCCTGGACATGAGACCCAATACTCAGTAAATTATCCAATACCGAAAGTTAAATCCAATACTCAGTAGGTGTATCCATACTGCACGCGGAAGCCGATACTCACAAAGTGTATCCAATGCTGGACACGGGATCCAATGCTCAGAATTAAAGTAGTCTCACAAGATCACACTCCGAGCTCAGCTACCCGAATGTATTCTATTTCATATAATTAGCCGTGGGCTGCAAACATATGATCTTTAACGTTACCGCTGCCTTCGACGCTCGATCGCTACGAAATGAATGTACATTAAGAAAATGTACCTTGAATGTACCATTCCGGTTTTATTTCTTTTTTCCCGAATAAAGTTTCAACATAATCAAAATTTTTATTAAAAACAAATGCGAATAAATACATTATGCATAAAATTTATTATTTGCTTTAATAATTCGTACGTACACACCACATTAGAAAAATTAAATCAGTTATCACGTTACGAGGTGACAACGTTATTTTCAAAGCTGATCAAAATGCAAGTGTTCTCGGGTCAGAATGTATACAACGCAGTAATAAATACTTAAATGGATATTCCTTGATTCTCGAATCTTCATCTTTTAAATTAGCCTCTGATATTGAATAGATCTATAATTAGATTATATCCTTTTAAACTCTAAACTTTACATTTCTGTAATTAAAATTATCACTTTGGACCATTGCCTAATCTACCTATATGTGCCAAATTTTGTGAATATTCTCCACTCAGATGTCATATCCGGCCACAATGTTACTCCATTTCATCCCATGTACACATGTCCGTATAATGCTGAAGAGTTGTGTTGTTTCTTGACTGTAACCTGAGTTTTCTTAAAAATTTCTATGAAGAAATTAAAAACCAGTTCATTTTTATGTTTTTCGAAGTCTTCTTTTCCTTTTAGTTATTTTTTTTTCGAAAAATTTCTTAGGATTACAGTGAGCTCAACTGTCATTTTCGGTGTAGTAGATGGTAGGTTGTTTTTATATTTTTTTTATATATGTATTTTATTTCTTTCTTATATTTCATTTTCAATGAGTATATGTATTAATATGTGTGTGTACGCATGTAGGTATATATTTATCTACACAAATAGATATACATGTTTCTATTTCATTTCTTTAAGCAAAAACTATCCGGTTAATAAATTTTATTGCTCCAGCGAAATGATTCAAAAATAGATCTATCACTTCCCCAGAGAGCGTTTCTGTGAATCGGATTAATGACAAATACAATTAATAAAATAAAGTGCAATTAGAGCATATGAATCATGGTAAAATTATCTTTCTGTCCGTATGTTGTACCAGTTATGAATTTTGATGTTGAGTATGTGTTTGTTTGCGCATTTCTGCCAAAATTTTATTGATATTTGTCAATCATGAGTGGTAACCGGCTTACACTGTATCTCCATTTTATCCCATGTACCCATGTCCGCATGATGTGGTGAATATCGAGAAGATATGAAATATGTTTTTTCTGAATATGTGTGTTGGTGTATGCATGAGTGTGTGTGTGTGCGCACGCAAACATAAATGTCTATGTATCAGTGTACACATGCACTCGTTCGCACATATATATGCGCTCATGTACATATTTATGTTTCTATTTCTACTTTTTGCGTAAAAAGCAAAACCTCATGACACATTACATTTTACCTAAAGCTCTGCGATCAGGTAACACTGAACCAAATTCCAGAAATAAACAAATAGATTGCGCTTGCTTAATGATTTATAAATCGATCTATCACGGCCCCGAAGGGCATTTCTGTGAATAGAAGAAATTAAAAGTGTAAACAGATAAATGAAATAAAGCGCTCGTGCAAAAATTATCTCTATATTTGTATGCTGAACAAGCCATGCATTTCATTTTTGAGTGTAAGTTTGTTTACGCATTTCTAGATGTGCGTGCTGTGTTGTGCGATGTTCTTTATAAATTACTTCATGACTAAGCTCTTCTCAATACTTGATTGTCATTTACGATGGTGTTTCAATCTGCTCCGGTATAGCTTTTTTTGTCTTTTTCCTACTTCGATAATTTCACCTAAGAACTTGGGGGTTTCGAATAATTCCTTAGCAGTATTCGAATTATTTATAAGTTGTTAGCCATCTCTTGGAATATAAAATATCCAACAGATGATATTTTTCATTTCTCATTCAACTACCCTTGACAGAGTTAGACTATTAGCACGCCATGTATCGTTTGTCTATTAGTACGCCTCGTATATTTTGTCTATTAATATGCCTCGTATGTTCTATCTATTTGTACACCTCTGATATTTTGTCTCTTAGCACACCATAGTTTGCCTTTTATTATGCCTCGTATGGCTTATCTATTTGTACACCTCGGATGGTTTGTCAATTAGTTCTCCTCGTATGGAACTTTTTGTTTTAGGACGTCCTATGTTAAGAAACTTTTTAAAACCCAATGTGTTGGCATGTATCTCATGTGGCAACTTGGAAAATACACGTTTTTTTTTCTTTCTTTTCAACGTTAGCACAAAATGACTAATGTGTAGTGCCGAAAAGAAAACAACTAATTTAACATTATTCTAGTGCGTCAAATTTGACTTTCATGAAAAACGATGGATGCATCACTGGTAGAGTAACAGACACACGAGAGTAGTGGTCTTTGCTAAGTTTAGAAGAGCTTTTAAAAAAATTCGGGCGAGTCGAATTATTTTACGTTGAAAGTCTTGATTTTCAGAGCAGAAACCTGTGGTTAGTTACTAACAGCACGCCTTCATTTTTTCCTATGCATCTTACTCCCATTCAAAATTGCATCACTTGCCATCATGGTGGGGATACTTGTTAGTTAACAACTGTACCACAATTGCCATGAACACAACACAGCAGTATACACTGCCCATTAAGACACTATACCAACTCGAAGGATTCTAATATTGTTTCTTTCGGAATGAGCGCCCTCGTGAAGATGTAAATTCCGCAGCTGAATGTTAGATAGGCTTTGTTATAATATGAGTTTTTGTATGGTTTTATTACTGACTATCTGTTCAGTTCACTGCTGTCGTTTATTCCAGGACCCATTACTTTATTGACGGTTATTTGGATTGAAAAGCATTTTTCATCTCGCCCTTTCTATGCGCACAGTGAGTGCGCAGATTCCTCGTTTTTCAATTCCTCATTAAATTCTTCTCTCCTCTTTTTTGAAAACCTCTTTGTCGTAGCTAAGGAGGTTCAAACACTGATCCTCTGAAATACTTCTTTTCCAGGCTTGTCTGAGTAAATTTTGATCTCTTGCCAGCAATGGCAGAAAGCGTGAACACAAATTCGAAGAGGTTGATATTCTGTTCTTCGCGGGCACTTCCTGCAAGCTAAATTGATGATTCTCAGATCAACCAAAGCGAGTGATTCATGGAGGCATTTTCGTTGGATGTGTTCTGGATTATCAGTTCTTGTTTTCACATGTGGTACGAAATTATACATGAAGAACTGCAATAAAATTATTCTCCAATGCCAATCTAATGCCAGGTAGTCCTGTGGTCAAGGACTTCTGTCTTGAATAAAGGTCCCAGATGTGGGTGACAACAAATGTATACGTCCTCCTAGTATCTGCGAGCAGAATATTCTCGTAGATGTGCCCTGTTGGAACACGTACCGACTTGGACCATCTAATTTAATTTGTTCACTGAGATTCTCATCGTAATAACCTAATAAAAATTACCTAAAAATATATATGTATATATTTATTTATTTGATAATCTAAGGTGGCACCGGGCGTTATATTTTATAGTCATGGACGAGAATTAAACTATAATTATTGTCTCAGTAAAAGTTGGTCATTTCGATAATATTTGAATCAATCAAAGGAAACCATAATCCCATCCGAATCATACATGTAACATGAATGCCTACAGTGAACGTGGCTGTTGTATGGAAATGTATGAGCTCCGTATACCTACACCAGCACCGTACCTACACCAGCACCGTACCTACACCAGCACCGTACCTACACCACCACCGTACCTACACCAGCACCGTACCTACACCAGCACCGTACCTACACCACCACCATACCTACACCACCACCGTACCTACACCACCACCGTACCTACACCACCACCGTACCTACACCAGCACCGTACCTACACCAGCACCGTACATACACCAGCACCATACCAACAAAAACCATAGCGTAAGAATAATGATAAAACATTAATCTATTGATACATATATAGATTTATGTGAATATAAAAAGAGATATCGAATCAACAGTGGAAGGCAGCATGTTGTTGTCCAGTGGAATTGAAAAGTAAAGATCCGAGATTTTATTTTAATTAGATTTAACTAGGCCTAGATTTAATTTTAGATTTTATGGCTTCCACCGGATCATTTGGGTGACTGTCATAAATTTCAATTCTGATGACGCATTTTCAAAATAAATGAGTTAGCCTTGAACCATGGTTTTCATTATTTTGTTAAATTGTGGATGACCTTGAATTTTTTACAATGAAATGTTACACTCGCATGATTCTGGAAAATAAAAATTCATTTTAGTCAAAAAAATGATGTTTGCTGATATCAAAAAACATGATAAAATATAAATCTACACTTTTCAAATCAATTGTCCAAAATTTAGGGTGCCAAGTGACCAGCTGTTCCCTTCGATGTAGCTTGGAATAAACCTGTAAAACTTAATATAAAATTTTGCAGCCGCTGGCGGTGCTTCACGACAATTATATCGACATTCCTCACGTTCCCAAACGGCGATTCGAAATCATTGGCATTTATCCAATATTAACAAAAACGAAAGGGCAAAGACCAGGCGACATATCATTTTTAAAAAACTGTATGTCAAAAATTCGAACGTTTCGGGCCTAGACTCATCTTCAGCTAAACAATCTGAAATGACAATAGTGAAAACATAAATACACTAGATCCATCAATGGCTAAAACAACCTGAAATGACAATATTGAAATATTGAAAACCTAAACTAGAGAAACTGTTATCTCGATAGTGGCACACATGAGAAAGAAAGAAAGTGACAGGAGGATGGGGAAAGGTTCTAACTAACTATGTGAAGAGGGTGAGCGCTCTGCATGTCATTAAGCTGAGGCTTTAATTTGTGGATGTAGAGGGACTCTAAAATTCTAAGTCTAACTGAATTACTGGAATAACCTAATATGGAAAAGTCTGATGCAGAAATTGATGAATTGCATTGAAACTCTGTGTGAGACCTAATTGAGGAATGGGAAGGATGGCAAAGTCGTGCACTTGTTCTATGACTTATTCCTGCATGTTCCGACCGCCTTACACGGGCCTAGATGGGTCTAGGCCCGAAACGTTCGAATTTTTGACATACAGTTTTTTAGAAATGATATGTCGCCTGGTTTTTGCCCTTTCGTTTTTGTTAAAGTTGCGTTGCACGCAGAACTTACCGATAATTATCCAATATTCGATTATAAATAAAAATATAATTCCACTCGGTGTATGTAGTACCGTCGCTGTTCCATAAACTTGTTTCAATAAGCCATTAATTTACCTGTTCTAATATGCCAGTAATTTAGGACGCCGTGCAAAGTCCAAGAATGATATTTGATCCATCAATTGTGTGCTGCAGGGACAGCGTTGAACTCAATTTTATGAGTTGATCACTTCGGTCCAACATTTTCTATGAATATATCAATTTGTTTTACGGTAACTAATTAATTATTACATTGCATCTGCAGTGTGGGAATTGATTAATTTATTCTGTGAAAGAAAATGGAGAAGTACTCAATATAATTTTAGGTAATACGAAAGTGTTTTCCGATGGAATATTATTTATTTGAGCACACAGCCGTCAAAATAGACGGGATTCGACATTTTTCATACATGAAGCTTCCAGATGTGGGTGAAATCAAATGTATATACAAGATACGGTCATTAAGCATCCTTTAAGAACTTTAAAAAGAGAAGGACCACCCAGAGGTCTGCAGGTGTTGTTGTCTGCCACTAGTTCCTGCGTCTGCAGGTGTTGTCTGCCACTAGTTACTGCGTCTGCAGGTGTTGTCTGCCACTAGTTACTGCGTCTGCAGGTGTTGTTGTGTGCTCGCGATAGCCATGTGCTAGAGGTTCTGCCGCCGTGCGTCAGAGACCGGGGTTCGAAACTCGGCGCTGGCGGTGGCGATTTTCTCTGTTGGGTATAGGAGAAAAATTCCAAGCACAATACCCCACTCTACCCAGGTGTCTGAAATGGGTACCGATCTTGACCGGGGTACAGCGTCATGGCGTCCTGGCGTTAGTTATAAGGCATTTGAAAATCCAATGTACAAGGTGATATGTATCAGGCTTGTTTGGAAATAAAGCATCCGTAGATGCCTTCATTATTTGTTGTCCGCCATAAGCTACTGCAACAACACCTGCATACGCAGGTATTGTTGTCTGCCACTAGTTACTGCGTGTGCAGGTGTTGTTGTCTGACACAAGTTACTGCAACAACACCTGCATACGCAGGTATTGTTGTCTGCCACTAGTTATTACGTCTGTAGGTGTTGTTGTCTTCCAATATGCCATTTACAAGTTGATGATTTTCTCCAAATGAAATTTGATTTGATCCTCGCGAAATTAGAATTGTTCATAGTGAATTTTAATTTGTTCCTAGCGAAAATAGATTTGCTCCGAGTGAAATTTGATTTGCTCATTTTCAATTTTAAATCATTGCATAAGAATATTATTGGCTTGATAATGTTATTCGAAAGAATCTCAGTGAAATTTATTTATTCTTTGTGAAGTGATTTTATTCCAATAATGCGTAATAAGATACAGAATTTTTGCAGAGTATAATTTACAAAAAAATAGAGAATATAATTTTCGTTGTATGAATCATTACTCATTATCAAACCATTAGACAAAGGAGTCGTATCTCAGACACTTCGATCAAAGAAGCATCACAGAGATACCGCCACGTTGCACATTGCTGCACATTACGTCGCACCTTGTGTAAACATGCTACTGGCATCAGCAATAAGTGTACACCCCAACTCCAAACATCTTCATCTTTCAGAAACCAAAACCTTCAAGATGAAGTATAATAAAACAAGTGCGCGAGACAGACAGAGAATAATAGAAGCTTTCAATAATGAAGAGGACTGGAAGAAAGTTGCAAACGCACTTGGAATAAATGTTAAGACTGCATACAAGTGGATGAAAAATAAGCAAGTCATATTTAAGAAAAAAGGAAGAAATAATATAAGAAATATCCCGAAATATTGAGGACACTGATGACAGCCATAGAAGAAAATGCTTCGATTACTCTCTCACAACTTCGCAGAAAAGTACAACAAGATCATGACGTTGATCAAGGATATGTTATAGAAATATGTTATGGAGGCAATAATTATCAAAACTTGTGCAAACGTTGTAATATATGCTTACATTTTATTTTGTCATGTTTAGTTATGACGTTTCAGCAGTAATATTCTTTCGATAACATTGCTATACTTCTTAATCAAAATGCATTTGTACACGAGTTATCAGAAAAATATATATATATTATTTTCTTAATTTTTAAACGATTTCTATCAATTTATTGTCCGATCCCGCTAGGGATTGCGACCTAAACATGTTTTATGATGATAATAATGGTTTATTTGATAGAAAATCTCCTACCAGATGATCGTCGGTAAGAAATAACCCTTAGGTAATACAGCTACTGGATGATCGTCAGTAGGTTACCGGCTGAACATGTGATCCCAATAACCTGCCGCTATAGAAAGTCCCTTTCCTTATATGCCTTTTACTGATAGATTAAATAATTAAAGAAGTATTCAATTAATTAGGATTTCTGCAAGTATAATTAAAAGGTAATTAATTATTAATTCACATTAAATAGAATATAAATATTTAAATAATAATATTAATTAACCATGAGAGCCCAGATTTGGCAATCAAAAAACGTTCAAACCAAGGTTCAACCCTGTGGTTAGGGCAATATATAGTATTTTATATGCACAAGCTGAAAAAAATTACGTAATTTTGATATTGTAACTATAACAAACTAAAAATTATTTCGATCTTCGTCTAATTAACAAAGAGCAGATCAATTTTCAATTGGAGCAATTCTATTTTCACGAGGATCAAATCAAAATTCATTTGGAGCAAATCAACTTGTAAATGGTTTAGTGTACACGACCCGTCCAAAATGACGGGATTCGATATTTCCTTCAGACAAATCCTAAAGCTGTGGATGCCCAACATATATATCCATGCCAACAGTACCCGCCATTAAATAATTCCTCCAGCTGTGGATGCCCAACAAATATATCCATGCCAACAGTACCCGCCATTTAATAAATCCTCCAGCTGTGGATGCCCAACAAATATATCCATCCCAACATTACCCGCCATCAAAATATTCTTGTACTTGTGCACAGGTGAAACTCGTATCACAGATACGGTCATTGAGCGTCCTTGTGAGCGTCACAGACACACGCACCAACCAATTTGATGTGTTCACTCAGATGCCCATTGTGATAACATGGCACAAATTACGCACAAAATATATACATTTATTAATTTATATCAATTTAAGGAGACACCTGGCGTTTAATCACAGAAGAATGCTGTAAATAATATCGGATGAATAATATTAATCTAACGCTGACTCAATATTTCTTTGATTTCGTGACGTCAGGTAACTCGATATTAAGTGATAAATTACTTAGTATTTAGGTACAGAATAAGTTGACATTGAGTTTTAACTAATTCGCTATCACCTAAATTTACAGTTACATCCTATTGTCGATGAGGGCGTTGTGTTGCGTTGGAACTCACTGCTGAAAAATTCAGTTTATATTTACTTTGGTTATCCCTAACGCTATAGAGTGGCAGAATGACTTGCGAACTGTACGATTTCTGAAAATATACATTTTTACGCCAAAAATAATCTTTAAAACTGATGACGGCATTCAAAGGACACTTAGAAAACCAATTCTCGAAAATCACATGTATTTCTGCATATATTTATTTGTTGTACAATGTGAAACATGGTCAACAAAAGCGCAATTTACATCAGTACTGTACTTTCTTCAAAAAAAAATATTTAAACCATGGACCTTTCGAGCTAATTTTGGGTAGTGTAGGATTAGGAACGAATGCATGTGTGTGAGGTGCGGGTGACGTGCACGCGCAGGTGTGTGGTGCAAGTGCCGTACACGCGCAGGTGTGTGGTGCAGGTGCCGCACACGCGCAGGTGTGTGGTGTAGGTGCCGTCCACGCACATGTGTGTGGTGTAGGTGACGTACAAGCGCAGGTGTGTGTTGTAAGTGCCGTACACGCGCAGGTGTGTGGTGTAAATGCCGTACACGCGCAGGTGTGTGGTGTAAGTGCCGTACACGCGCAGGTGTGTGGTGTAGGTGCCGTACACGCGCAGGTGTGTGGTGTAAGTGCCGTACACGCGCAGGTGTGGGGTGTAGGTGCCGTACACGCGCAGGTGTGTGGTGTAGGTGACGTAAAAGCACAGGTGTGTGGTGTAAATGCCGTACACGCGCAGGTGTGTGGTGTAGGTGCTGTACACGAGCAGGTGTGTCGTGTAGGTGCCGTCCACGCACAGGTGTGTGGTGGAGGTGACGTACAAGCGCAGGTGTGTGGTGTAGGTGACGTACAAGCGCAGGTGTGTGGTGTAGGTGACGTACACGCGCAGGTGTGTGGTGTAGATGCCGTACACGTGCAGGTGTGGGGTGTAGATGACGTACACGCGCAGGTGTGTGGTGCAGGTACCGTACACGCGCAGGTGTGTGGTGAGTGTGTGTGTGATGGTGGCTTCTCTACCGCATCGGTGTGGGTGTATTGATACTCTGTTGCGTCTTGCGTATAAATGGAATATTTTATTCCAGCCATCTTTTGTGCACAGATTTGACTGTGTATCGACGGGCAGTTATAGGAGAGGGATTTGTAACATATATATCGACGGGCAGTTATAGGAGAGTGATTTGTATATTATATATATCGACGGGCAGTTATAGGAGAGGGATTTGTATATTATATATATCGATGGGCAGTTATAGGAGAGGGATTTGTATATTATATATATCGACGGGCAGTTGTAGGAGAGGGATTTGTATATTATTTATATCGATGGGCAGTTATAGGAGAGGAATTTGTATATTATATATATCGACGGGCAGTTATAGGAGAGGGATTTGTATATCATATATCGACGGGCAGTTATAGGGGAGATATACCGTTACTTAGAAGATGATTCGTTCCATATTTAATTTCCAAAAATTGTTTGTTACAATTACAATCAATTGAAATACCTATGGAAATTTTGGAGCTGTCCAGCATAGAAAGAGAAGCTTGATATTCGTAATATTCTAGTCAGGGTTTGTGACTGGAATACGTGACTTCTACACGCTGGTGTGTGGTGAGTGTGTGTCTGATGGTGCAGTCAAGGTGGTGAACACCTGGAGGGAGGTGTTCCTGTGTTGTGAATTGGGTCTTTGCTGCACAGAAAGATATGTCCACTGTGGGGAAAGGTATCTCTGCAGTAAAAAAGATACCTCCACTGTAGGAAAATATTTCAATATAGATGGATTTCCTTTAAATTTTAGCGATCAGAATCTTTTAAATAACTTATGTATAAAAATTACCAGAGGTTAAATCTTCATCTTGGCTTAAGAATATGGAATGCCATTTTCCATAAATTCCACAACTAGGAAACAACGACCGAACTTTTCCATCATCAGTATAAGCAGAAAAATACAGACGTTGAGGGGACAATATCGGAGAAAAGCTCCTGCTGTGAAGAAATCTGCGACATCATGCATTGGAACTTAGGGAATTTATGCACCCAACATTTGGGGTCGTGACGTACTGACGTGGATGGTAAAGTTGACCTCACTTCAGTCCCCGCTACTCGCCCGATCTCGCACCGGCCGCAGTGACGTCACTGGGCACATGCGCTGCTCCGTGCTGCACGTCACGGTATACATAAGACAGGTAAGTCCACTTCAAAGGGGACAGCTGCTCGAAACCGTTAGACCAGCCAGCCAATAGGAGACGTTTGAGCTGACACGTCACCACACCCATACCACGTGACCCACACCACACTCGCGGCAGCGATGCACTGGCTGCCGTACGTATGATTGCACCATGGCAGGAACTGCCGGGTTTCCGCACATACGTATTGAAAAATATTTAAATAGTCTGGAAACTATGATACTGAATAACTTTGATAATCTCGTATGCAATGCTTAATAGCCATGTAATAATTAAAATTTGTGTGCATACCGAGCAAAACCTTCATATTTATTAATCCAAAGCTCCGTTTAGGACTTGCATACTCATTGTAATTCTAAAATTCAGATATTTTTTTCGAGTGTTTAAAGGATAAATCAAATGAAATTCCTCATGATGTTTCTTTATATTTCAGAAAGAAACACCGAGTTCGTAGTTCGTCAACGTAAATAAACCACAAGATGAAATTAGTCTGACAAACAATGCTTTCCGCTTCTAGAAAGTCTTCAATTCTTTTAGAATACTTGTTGAACGACATGCATAGGAAGCAGGATTAGTTTTTCACGATGTCCATCATCTTTAATGCACATTTATTTCGGACTGTTTATATATATATATTTATATATATATATATATTTATATTACGGGCCTCGTATAAATTCAAATTATAAATTCTAAGAATAGGCTTCCGAAGTACAAATCTTCCGGACAAATCTTTCTCTTGTACCTCTTTCATAATCTGCTGTGCTGTCTTTCTCTTACCTACCGATTTGTTCAGACGATTTTTGAATAATCACCGCCACATCATATTGCGTTAGAAAGAACGTGTTAGCTTAGATTATTGCTCTGTTCAATTGCTCTGTACATGATCAACGTCTAAATAGTTGAAAATTCGAATAACGAGCATTGTTGAACTAAAAGTATAGCTTAGAGTAACTCCAAGAATATTGGCAGTATTGCTGTAGTCATTCCATTAGCTACACTTTTCCCAGTGAAAATCCCTCAATGCAGTAAAACATGCATATTACATAGAAAAATAGCCTTACATCCATATTTATTCGATGAATACATTATTGTAGCAATTTTATAGTGAACACTACGTCCTTTAATGAACAAATATACATATATATATATACATGTATATATATATGTGTACAGACATATACGGCACATATCCTATAATATGCCATTAGCTCCGGTTAATTATAAATATAAATGAATAATAATAATAATCTCAGTTAACAACAACTTCGGTCATAGACTATTTAGTTGTCGCTTTGGCATTTCTACCAAAGTTGCTGTGTTGTTGTACGGTGATACACTGAGGTCATGAGTGTCTTCCATCTTTCTCCGCTATCTATACAGATTACTTCAATTACGACGTTATTGCTCGCATATTCCATCTTACTCAGTCAAGTACGATGCAACTCAATACAATACACGTTTCAGCAAAAAACAGAACTCGGGTCCGACTTCAACAATAACTGGCATAACACATTAAGTACGCCCTCCTTTCGTCGAGCCACAGCAATTCTCCAGAACTTCACCCCCATTCGTTACACAGCAATATAGCATTACATAAATGTCGATAACTTCCGTTTAGCATGAGCCATCCGAAAAGGAGCTGTCATGGACATTCTAACACTTATCACAACATTTGCTTCTTTTTCCCAGTCATCATAAGGATTCAATCATCATATGAACAAAGATTGAGGCCAATATAGTTGAAACTCGTAATTTTTACCTGAAGAACCAGGGTACATGGATGCAATGGAACAATGAATGTGGAAGGATTGAAGATAGGACCCCAAAGTTGGGGTTCCAGCTCACACCCTCACTTTGGCTGAGCGTCTTACCCGCGCTGAAACCCCTTCTCAACTCTGCGTTGAGGAGCGCAGTACGATCGGCCATTTAGGTTCTAAACTGTGCCGCAGAACACACCAACTGCTACAAGACAAAGACATGGGCAAACCGTAATACAAACATTAAAACACAACCTCGCCACTCTTGAACTGGATGGGTCCACTCAGATTTAACATCATATATTCCCTAAAACATTCACTTTTTTAACAAATTCCATTACTTTATGAATAATTCCCCCATCAGATAACAGGTTGGCCACGCTTATGTTTCCTCCTGTCATCGCTTAAAAATTACAAATCTCATTTCCTTTCCTGTTGGACATAACAAATTTTGAGACTTCAGCTGTAACCAGACGCTTGAAACGTAAAATACACAATTTGTGAAATCTGTCCTGCAGAATTGAAATCTCTTAGAAATACCTTTCCGTTATAACACCAAGAACAACGTGAAGAGAACTCTCAAAGAAATGCTATAAATATAAAAATAACACCAATCGCTATACATATACAGGGTGGGCCAGAAGTAACCGAGCCTTTTAATTTGCTAATACAAGGAAAACTATGAACGCTAGAAAGTTGAAACTTGTTTAATTTGAAAGAATAACATTTTTATGGTTTATCAAGGCTAAATTTTAAATACGTTCGAATGAGTGCCACGACTGTTTAGACAAATTAGAGCTCTTTTCTTTGTCGCTTCGATAATGCTCCTCAGTGTATCAGGCGAGAGTTGAGCTATTTCATATAAAATTTTATTTTCAAGTTCTTGTAAATTTGTTAAATTGGCTACATTAACTCGTGACTTACGGGAGCCCCACAAGAAGAAGTCGCATGGGGACAAATCTGGAGAACAAGGAGACCAAGGGATGTTACAAAAATCGCAAAATTAAGTTATTTGGAAAGCACTCTCCCAACAATACTCTTTCTCTTCCTGTTAATAACAATAGTGTTTTTAACCTATAAAAAATTTTTTCTTCTAATAAATCAATTTCAACTTCCTAGCGTTCATAGTTTTACTTATATTATCATATTACAAGAGTAAGTTACTTCTGGCCGACCCTGTGAAAACCAAGAGACAATTAGCATGGGCTGGACAATTTTGGAACACATTACAGCTACTACCACACCTTAGAAGTACTGTCGTTGCTAAAATCAGAAATTGTGAAAGGATAACAATGAATGCTAAAAAAAGTTAAAACATTAACACGCAAGCTGGAAAGTGAAAATAACGTTGCTGAAACTTGCAAAGCCCTAGGGACTCTTAGAGCGTGATTTACGATATTAAAAAGTTATGTCTATATTTTACGCAACATTGATTCGAGATCAGACGTTAGGTTAAAGGCTCCCTAACCGCAACAAAGACGTTCGAAATAGAGGAAGGAAGAAGGGACTGTTAAATATGGAATTTAGGAAACGCGGAATCTATGCACAAGGTGCATTGAAACTGTACATTCAGAAAGAAGTTCATGAAACAAGATAAAAGGTTAACGAAAAAGTAGTAGTAGTAGCAGCAGCAGCAGCTGAAAAACAGGACAACAGTGAACCAAAAAAAAGATTGTCCATCCCATAATAAAAAATTTAATTCAACAAAAAAAGCCTACCTAACTCGCTACTCGGGACCTCACATATTCCTCCTAGGATCTCCAATTCCCTTGGATACAGAAGTTGTACCCCTTTTATGATGAACTGTACATATATTGGATCCAGGTCATATCGGTCTAACCAAAATGGGACAATTTGTAGTAGTAGTAGCTAGCGCTTCAGTTACTCAAACCATGTCACACCGAAGGTCACATATTTTAATTCGTACCAGACTCTTCCAAATCACCGCACAAGATGAACATCACTATTATTTGAAACATCAAAATTATATGAGCATCGTGGTTATAATTGCAACTCAAGATTCCAAGTGTCTCCCCATTAAAATTTGTTCACAACACTGTACAGTCGAACGCACTGGGCATCCAAACCCCGCAGTGGGGTTTCAGCTGCCCACCCATTTATGGCCGGACGACTTCCCCACGCTAAAACCCCCGATGTACCAACGTAGCGCACCCGGCCATATTGCAGTTTCTTCATCTTCAAACTTCTAAGACGATATGACGTCTGGCTATAATGCGTTACAGCGCGGCTTCACGTTAAATCTCTTCAAGCAGTGCAACATGGAATACGAGGGTTAGTCAAAAAGTTCTCAGACAATTGCCATAATTTTGAACTGAACAGAGATTTACAAGTTGAAACCTGTCCTTAGAGCTTCCTTGATAACTTGCAGCTGTCTCATCAGTCTGTGTCAGGTCAACATCGAGAGATGTTGCATCTCAAAATAGTAATTTTCAACCTTTCAAATGGCAAATTTTGAGATCAGAGCTAACATCAAATTTTTAACTAAACTAAACTGGAACCCTGTTGAAATCATCGAAGCTTTGCTAACAGCAGGTTTATGGAGACTCTGCACCATGTAGAGCAGTCGTTTATGATTGGATTGAACGCTCTATAGAGGGAAGAGTCCAACTTGATGACGACCCACGAGGAGGAAGACTCACAACAGCAACAAATGAAAACATCTCTCGCGTACAGAACCTACTGGAACAAGCTCCCCCTCCCCTAAATTTTATCAGGAAGGCATTTACAGGTGGAAACATAAATTACAAAAGTGTATAGACCACATTGGAGCTTATGTAGAAAAATAAAAGTAAAGATGTGTTAAATAAAGAAATTATGGCATTGTCTGAGAACTTTTTGACTAGGCCTACCCCTCGTATCCCCCTGGGATAGCTAATTTCCTTTGACACAGTAGTTGTGTCTCCCTGATGATTAATTATATATTGGGTCCTAAACCCCTTGACACCAATTAGTAATGTGAACTACTTCAAGTCTTCTGGTAGCTTAATAATCGCATAATAGAATTCTAAGAAAAATTTGCCCCTCTTCATTTCAACAGAAGTGCTCCGTGTTTTCCATCATTAAGAATTGAAAGTTATAGTTAGATACACATTTGTAAAAATCTGCAATGCACTGCTGTACCCCAGAATACTTTGAGGACATGCGAATTAAATTCAACTTAATAAAGTGAACGCAATAATTTTTGTTTTGTTCAACGCTCTTGTAGCGCTGCAGGGCTGTGCACGATGCACGGGTCATACCAGTCTTACCAAAATGGGACACTTTAGAGACCAAGTTTCATCGAGGGGAAAAACTTAATTGTTCGTTATTTTGTCCCTTTTTCTTTCACACATGTCTTTTGTAATGATCTACTCTGATTGATTGTACATTTCTACACTTCACATAAAATTTGATGAGGGAGAATGTAATCTGCGAGCAACAAGTGTTAAGCTTGGGACAGTTTGAATCGATTACTTCACGAATTGTCTTACCAAAGCCAGGCAAATGACTGATTTCTGCTCAACAAAACCAAGAACTGAATGAGTCCGTAAAAAGCAAAAACCTATTCATTATAAAAAGGGCTACTTAACCGTCAGCTCGAGAGCTCATATGCTCCTTATTGGAGCACTAATTCACACAGATAAAATACTTGTATCCCCCCAAGGGTGCATTTAAGTTGAAGTTATTGTGATAACAATTTAGCGTTGAAGAATTCTTCCTTCAACAACAAATATATTTTCATTTCCACACACGTACGGCCTTTCACTTTTCCTGGTTCAAAAAATTTTCGTTTTTCCATACTTCCCTTGCACATAACTGGAGACATTTCCTCTTCTTATCCATATTTTTCTTGCTAATGGGTTGAGGGTCTTCTTTCTTCTGTTTCGGATCCTGAGAGGCAAAAAAAATTAGCAAACTCACAACAAAACAGCATTTCTGTGATGTAGGTGCAATTCATCATCATAGTGAGAGAAGTTGGAACTTGGAAGAGATGTCTGTGTGATGAAAGGAGACTTGTAGTAAGAACAGGATGAAGAGGATGACTATAAATTGCAAACCGTGAAATGGTGAGCAGGGCCAAAAATGTACACCAGGAAATGCAAATGAATTCGAAATTCCCCGACAACAAGCAGGAGAAAGGATGGGAATGAGAAGGATTAGGTTAGATTATTGGTTAGTTTGAACCTCCCTATCCACAACAAATGAGATCCAAAGAGAGGAAGGAAGAAGACACCATTTAGTAAGGAGTTAAAGGAACGCTGAATGAAACGAGATCAAAGTTGAAGTAGAAAGTAGTAGGTGCTGAAAAACAGGACAACAGTGAACCGAAAAAAGATTGTCAGTTAACATAACCAAACACTCAATTTCAACAAAAAGAAGGCCTACTTAAATCTAAGCTCGGGCCCTCACATTGTCCCCATGGGAGCGCTAATTCCCATGGATACAAAAGTTGTCTCCCCCTGAAGGGGAATAAGAGGAGAGAGACATGGAAAGAAGATAGAAAAAAAGGCAATGGAAAGGAAAAGGACATACATCTTTCTAACAAACACTGTAGCAAGTTGACAGGAGTTATGTTATATGAAGCTTTTCATTACCAAAAAATTAACATATCATGAATAATAAAACACTTCTCTCAAAGCAAGCCTTAATTTTACAAAATAATTAATGTAACATCTCACATGTTAACTCAATGTAATTCGCCTGAAATACTAAATATATATACACAAACCATCACCTGAACCATGCTGACTATCATTGTGCCATTTATTTTTCCATTCTGACTAGAGTTCAATCATCTTACCTTCAGAAAGAAGCCCAAGGTGTCTCTCTCAGCTGCTGATCAGAGAGTCTTGCAATTGCAGGCAAAAAGGGTACGGATGAGAAACTCCACGGGGGTCTTCATATATCTCAAGATGAAGACGAACATTTTGGAGTTTCTGCAGTAGACGAGCCTTGTGGTAAATGTTAAAGCTTCCATAATGCACTTTGCAATGCCAGTATCCATTACTGCCAATCATGGGTTAGAAGAATAAATATTGTCCAAAAGGATCCCACCTTTGAATGTATTTGTGATATAATGTGGAAATTTTTATACAGAACAGGAGTCCTTTTCTTTCTAACAGCATTTTTTCTGCAATTCCTTGTTTTTTGATGTTCTTTTGACCCTCATGGGACATGAAAATAAATTCCTTCGACAAGATGGGTCATAAAATGCCTTGATATTTTCTGCCCCTAGACATTCATCAAAATTCAGATCTGGTTGACCCAGGGTTCATGACAGCTTCTATTAGTTCCAGATGGGGAAGTTGTAGAGATGCTTCAAAAAATTGAACTTCTTCTAGTTACACTTTCAGGAGTTACAGTGGTAAGGATGTCATAGTAACATCATAAACAGTCTGGCAAGCTTCAATGCTTGCCAATTTAGGAGATCGAGAGGCTCTCTTTTAAGCTGCTCGTGGAGTTGAGCATGATTACTTAGTTACTGTCTGAAAAGTAGAATATTTTTGATACCTTGTGAGTTACCTAACTTAGTTGACAATTTTTTGAACAGGCAATGTAAACTCATGTTCAACTGAAGTGGGTATATGGCATGATGCAGCATTTATTAACGATGAAACATTCCCAGGGCAGTGACTGGCAAGTAGCATACATTAACTTGACCACACTCTTCCTGTTGGACAATGAGAAAGAATTAGAAAAGGTACAGGAAGTTGGTAGAATCAGCAATCATGACTAATATTACTTGCTCCTACAGCCGTAATAACAAAATCTTGATACTACTGATACCAGAACTTAGTACAAGAATAAAATTAATTGGACTATAACAATAAACATACTACAACAACAATGTGTAATAACTGATCTGTACATGCCTCTTGATTGAAGCATATCTGTTTCAGCTGGGAAATTTATTTTTCCCTACTGAAAATTGGAAGCAAAGAGGGCTGAGATTAGTTGAAGACTGCAAAAGCCTTACAAACCTTTTTCACTCACATAAATAGTAGGATGTAATCTCATGACCCATAAGATTGGTTTCCAGTGTTCCTCCCTCAATCACTCAATCCATTACTAAATTCTTTCCATTCCAGCTTGTCATTTCATCTTGAGAGATTTTTAATAAACTACTCATATTCTCCCACTTTCCCCTACCCTAATTATATTTTAGAACATACATCAGGCAGTCGATGTAAATGTAAAACTCATTTTCACCCATATATTCTGTGTCATTACTCTCTCTTTTGGGTATTTGAGAAGGAGAGGACCATAATCAATTTTCCAATTTTTGCTGCCTAAATGTAGTTGATATGATGAAACAAAAATTTTTTCTTCTATGCACTTTCTGTTGTAAATGAGTAAACAATTTAAACAATTTATTTACCACAGGAGATACAGAGGTAGAATGTTTCTTAAGTCTAGTACAATGGACAAGTTTGAATATAGCTACCTGTTGGCCCGAATAAGTTCAGCGACTTCTGGGGCATCCTACCATCAACATTATTCTAAGGTGTACAATAATGTTTAACCTAAATCACTGAACCTAGTTTCGCATTAGACTGATCAGTGAGATTATTTAATCGATATCAGATATTTCATTTTACAATATAGGTTATATGGACTATATTCAACAGTATATTCGATAAAAGTTTTAACAGCAGACTGAAGGCGAATTACATATTACCCATGGCAAATTTCATTATTGGAAACAATCATATTGGGGACAAGGTTTGACTTGGTGATCTTACATTACTAATATTCTGATAGGAAGTGAGTCTCGAGATTTCTTTTGAATACCTTGTAAGAATTACTATCACGGATCTCCGCAGGTATTGAGTTCCAAGTTTTAGTTCCAACGAAGAGAATACTGTGTTGCGACCGGGCCTTTCAATAATAATGAAGCATGAATTTACTTCTATTTCGGGTTAAATGGTCGTGATGACCAGTTTGCGCACTTAATAATAGTTTCAGGCTATTGTCGCCATCATTTCTTAATGTTTTGTAAATGAAATTAAAATGGAGATTTTATAGAGATCTGAAAGTTTAAGTATTTGTAAATTTTTGAATGAATCATTTGTGTGAGCATTATATTCTAGATTCTTTACCGCTCTGATTGCTCTTTTTTGCAGAGTAAAAATTATATTGGTTTTATTTTTATCAGTTCCGTGCCATGCTTCTATTCCGTATTGCAAGTATGGTGAAATGAGCGTTCGGTAGAGCATTCGTAAAGCTGTTTCAGGCAGGTAATTTTTAACTTTATTCAGGATTCCGATGGATTTCGATAATTTAAAACTAATATGAGCAATGTGCTCTTTAAAGGTCAGATGTTTATCTATTACGATGCCCAGAAACTTGCATGAGTTGGTTTCTTCGATTTAACCTTCGCCAATTTTTATGTGTGGGAGAGATATGCTTTTCTTGTATGAGAATGTAATATACTTTGTTTCATCGATGTTGAGGCTAATTTTATTAGCTTTAAGTCATAATGAAACCTTATGGAGTTCCTTATTTATGCTCTCCGCAATCATTGCGAGATTTTGGCTCGGAAGGACCGTAGAAAGAGTGCTGTCATCGGCAAAAAGTATGAATTTGAAAAATGATGTTGATTTGATAATACCATTTATGAATATCAGAAATAGGAGAGGCCCTAGGACAGACTCTTGTGGAACTCCATGGCTAATTGTTTGTGGGTCCGATTTTGCGTCGTCAACGACAACGTATTGCTTCCGATTTGTTAGGTATGATTTGAACCAATCATGGGCAATTCCTCGAATGCCATAACAGTGTAGTTTCGAGAGTAATATCTTATGGTCCACACAGTCGAATGCTTTTCGAAAGTCAAGAAAAACGGAGAAAACAAGCTTTCCTTCATCTATATTAGAGTAAAGGTACTGTAAATGATTTAATACAGCTTGTGTCGTTGATTTCTTAGAACGAAAACCGGATTGTCCGTCATAGAGAAAAGATTTTTGTTCAAAATACGAATACACTTTTTTATACACAATTTTTTCAAATATTTTGCTCATAATTGGTAAAACAGAGATAGGTCTATGATTATTAACGCAGTTTTTATCACCATTTTTAAAAATAGGGGTGACTCTGGCAGTTTTGAGAGAGTTGGGGAAGATACCTTGAGAAAGCGAATGGTTGATAATATTAGATATGCACGGTGCTATTATATCAGCAATGGACTTAATAATTTTAGCTGAAAATGTATTTAATCTATTTGATTTATTTTTCAAGTTGTTTATGCACGTAATTACATCGGAGGGGTTAGTTGGCGGGAAAAAGAAAGAGTTGTGTTCACGGACATGGTCCATGTATTGCAAGTGGTCTGTAGGTTCACTAACGACACTATTGGCTATATTTTTCCCTATATTTATAAAAAAGTTGTTGAACACTGTTGCAATATCTTGTTTATCATGATATTTTACATTTTCGTGAACGATGGACTCAATTGTTTTTTTTAGCGTTATTATTCGGTCTATAGCATGAATTAAGCAGGCGCCAAGTTTTTTTTAATATCAGTTGTGTATTCAGTGAATTTGCGCGTAAAGTAGTTTTGTTTCGATGTTCGTATTTGATTTGTCACACGATTCCTGAATCTGTTATACGTTAATTTAGAGATTCGTCCTTCGTATAGTAAGGCTAAGTATGCTTGACGTTTCTTTATATTGATCACGATATCTTCAGTAATCCAAGGCTTTTGTCTATTTTTCGGCGTAATTGTGCGGGTGATTATTGGACAACACTGGTTATATGCGGTCATTATAGTTTCAGTTAGATTTAGTATTGCTTGGTCAATGTTAATCGCATTATTGTCTAGTTCATAGATGTCCAATGATGGCATTAATTCTTCTAGAACAGTTCGCATTGTCCCCAAGTTATATTCGTTTATACAACGATATGAAAAAGTCTCAGCATGTGGGCTGTTGCAGGGACTATAGACATTTTTCTTGATGAGAAACACCGGAAAATGGTCAGATAAGTCAGAAATTATTATTCCTGTAAGAAAATCAGTCGGATCTAACATAAAAATATTATCGAGCAGCGTGGCAGATTCAGATGTAATACGCGTAGGTTTCGTGATGATTGGAAGGAAGGAGTTAGACTGAAAAACATTTATGAAGTTTGAGATTTGTTCACAGCTTTCATATTGAAGAAGATCGTAGTTGAAATCCCCGCAAATTATTATGTCATTGTATAGAGATTTGTTAAACTGAGATATTATGCTTTGAAGCTCGTTCAGGAAAGAAATGCTGCAAGCTGTTGGGGGCCTGTATACAGTATTTAACAAGTTATAGCGGTATGTTAATTTTTGTCTTTGATGACTGGAATGCGCTCGAATAAACAGCTAATAATCGATTTTTGAATTTTTGGTCCTTAAATCATGGTAATAACATCAAAATAAATACTTTTCTACTAAACACTTTTTGCGGCGAATGAGTATTATACGAGTTATAGCGGTAGGTTTTGTTTCGTGTTCTATACAGCAGAAACCGTTGCACGCTTGAGCTGTTAGAGTATGTTTGGGTACTTTGAAATTTATCAATAGCAAACCCCGCAAAGCCTGAACCCACTTCTAGGATCTTTTAGCTAACAACACAATAAAGGTTATCACCAATAAACAACAAGTTATGGCGGTAAGTTAATTTTCGTTTTTGATGGCTGAAATGGGCTTGATCATTCGAACGCATCGATAGGGAAAGTCCATTGTAGTCTTCCTCTCTGATCAATTTCCTCCCGCTTCAAACATTAGAGTAGCAGTAAGTAATTTACACCTATAACTCGATAAATACTCATTATTGACGGAAAGTGCATAAAAGAAAAATTGTTTATTCAGATCTAATTAGATATGTTTAGGCACCAAAAAGTGGAAAATAGATTATGGTCCTCTCCTTCACATTTACTCTCTCTAGTGTCAATCATCCATATAACATAGTCAATTGCTCTTTTCAACCCCTTTTTCTTTTATGTCAGCTCAATATAGACAATAAAAATTTGTGATTTTAAAAAATGTCCCACTAATATCAATCACCATATACATCTTTCCTTCAAGCATAGCCACATTAAAATTCATACCCTTAGACATCTCTACAAGCCATCAATATTATTGCATTCAAACATAAACTTGCATTTAAAATGCTCTTCATATATCAAAGGCTGTGTAGTTTTGATACTAATAACAACAAATACATTTATAGGCTAACACATTTAAATATTTTCTTATTATTAGAAAACATCCCCACAACCTGGTTCTTTATTATTTCTATAAATCTCCTGCAAGTGATAATTTAAATCAATACAACTAACTAAACATTTGGCCCTTGTTCATCTAAAATTGTAGTTGCAAAGTTACCTTTATAATGAAACTTAAAATTAAAAATCTATGACACATGCTATCTTCGTAGAATTGCCATTTATTTGAATAATTAGTTTCTTATCAACACTTCTGGTTTTGGTAAATGTTTAGCGCTTGGCAGTAATTAATTTTCCAGTTTTTGGTGCCTATACATAGTTAATTAGGTTAAAATAATGAAGTTTTCTTCTATGCACTTTCTGCAGCAAATGAGTATTTAATGAGTTATAGCGGTAGGTTTAGTTTTGCCTTTGATGACGAATGCGCTCGAATAAACAGCTACTCATCAATTTTTTAGTTTTTGTTGCTTGAATCACGGTAATAACACATATATCAACTACTTTTCTTCTATACACTTTCTGTGACAAATGAATATTTTACGAGTTAGAGCAGTAGGTTTAGTTTTGTCTTTGATGACTAGAGCCTTGGAAGCGGGACTCCATTGCAGTGTTGCCATCTGACGCGGTCGAAGAATTACTTGCCGCTTCAAACACTTGAGTTGCCGTAACTAATTTGCTGCTATAACTCGTAAAATACTCATTTACAACGGAGAGTGCATAGAAGAAACCTTGCTTCTTTCTATCTAATTAACTATATTTAGGCACCCAAAAGTGAAAAATCGATTACTACCCAACGCTACACATTTACCCTGGTTTTGGTCAAAATCTGTGGTCAATATTGATTTTAGGTGCCTCACGTAAATTAATAATTCCGTTCCAAACAATCACTAAAGAAACACATTTAAAATCGTTTTACAGGGATGTCATTCTGCTCGCTGATGCGTTATTTTATAATTATACAACTTTGAAGTTGGCTTTCGCGCTCCAAAGGAAGCGAGCCTGCCAAGCGGAATATTAATAACGGAAGCTAACCCCCTAGCACAAATTTAAACAGGTTGGGTCGTGAGGGGGAGCCACAGTTCTTCTGGTGAAAATTAAAAATAAAGGTTCTAACCCACCCATTAGGGTGACGTCTGCAATTACGCTTACACCGTACCGGGCGACCATACCGGGTGGCCGTCATTTTTGATGGCAGCCATCTTTCTACGTTGGCAGCCATCTTTCTACGATGGCAGCCATCTTTCAACTGATTGTTTCTCTGTATAACGTGAACATTATTACAGTTGAATAACTGTGAAACATCGCATCAGCAAGCAGAATGACATTCATGTAAAACGCCTTTAGGTAACATTTATTTATAATTTTCACTAGAAGAACTGTGGCTCCCCCTCACGACCCAACCTGTTTACGTTTGTAATAGGGGGTTAGCTTCCGTTGCACTCTCTTTCTTTGGCGCGCGAAAGCCAACTTCAAAGTTGAATAATTCAAAAATAACGCATCAGCGAGCAGAATGACATTCATGTAAAACGCTTTTAAATGTATTCCTTTAGTGATTGTTTGGAACGGGTTATTAATTTCTGTGAGGCGCCTAAAATCAATATTGACCAAATCTGCATTTAAATTGGTAAATCCGACGCATATGACAATAATCAATTTCGTAAATTTCAATGCCTAAACATAGGTAATTTGATGAAATTAAACAAGTTTTCTTATATGCACTTTCCGTCTGAAATGAGTATTTTATTAGTTATAGCAGTAAATTACTAATACTACTCCAGTGTTTGAAGCAGAAAGAAATTTATCGATCCCGCGAAATAGCAACACTGCAATGGAATTTCGCTCACCGCGCTCTCACCATCAAAGACAAAACCAAACCTACCGCTCTACCACGTTCAATACTAATTTGACAAACAAAATGTACAGAAGAAAAGTAGTTTATTTCGATGTTATTACCATGATTCAAACAACAAAAATTCGAAAATCAATGAGTAGCTGTTTATTCAAGCGCATTTGCCATCAAAGATGAAACTAAACCTACCGCTATAACTCGTAAAATACTCATTTCAGACGGAAAGTGCATAGAAGAAAACTTGTTTATTTTGATTCAATTAATTAGGTTTAGGCACCGGAAAGTGTAAAACCGATAAGGGCCTACTGTCATATTTTTCCGATTAACCTTTGAATTTAGTATAACCTAACTTTGTATTAATTGTTGCAAAATTATTTTCTAGACTATTTGTTGCAATTTGTGGTGTAATACATGTCTTTCTGTTTAAATGAAATCTGATTTTAATATTTTTACCGCAACAAATCTACAAATTCAGCACTTCATTTAGAACTAAAATTTGAAGTAATGTGATAATTCAGTCGTGTAATGCATAGGTGGAATTATTATTTATCAATTTTTCATAGTCTTTCCACATCTTTGCCAAGTGTCCAGATTATGATCAATAATCATAATTGAACTATTAAACAATTCTGGTCACTATCATTAATAAGTCACTCAATAAAGTGAAACTTCGAAAACCTCATAAAAAAGAAATAGACAGACATTTATAATCGTTAAATTCAAGCAAATTGGCATACCAGCTGACTAAAATATCATCTTCAACCACCCTTTTAATTGGCACGGACAATTACAATTTATGAAGAAATGTTTTAAAACATCATTAATTAAGCACTTATAATAAAAGTTTGTCTGGCATTATTTCTTTCATTGCAGCGTAGCAACGTATTCAGAAAAACTTTCAACTAAATTATATTACCATAAATCCACAAACCATATGAAATGCACCCCACAAATTTTCAATAAATTGCCATATAACGAACTAGTTATAAAAAATTTTCAATTTCACACCTTCCACTTTTAAGCTACAGTGAATAATTATGAGGCAATTACCTTACACTAGTTTCTAGATTTACGTAGATTTTGTTTTAAAATCTAGTCACCATTGCGCCCGATTCAATGGCCGCCAATGTGGTATTGTTGTTGTCCAACTTGTCGTACAGCTGACTCGATAATGTCACATATTGTCGCCACGTGGCGTATTCCTGGGTTGCTATTCGTTCTAGGCCCGTGACTCAGTAATTCTCTAACCAATACTGGACGCAGGAGCCAATACTCACTAATTTTCTATCCAATACTATGCGCAGGAGCCAATAGTTTGTAATCCTTATCCAATACAGGACGCAGGAGCCATAACGCAGCAATTGCATATCCAATACCGGACGCAGGAGCCAATACTCACTAATTTTCTATCCAATACTATGCGCAGGAGCCAATACTTAGTAATTCTTATCCAATACAGGACGCAGGAGCCCTTACGCAGCAATTGCATATCCAATACCGGACGCAGGAGCCAATACTTACAATATCATATCCAACGCTCTACGCTGGTGTGTAACACATCCTTTCGCGGGTATCAATTCCAAGTTGCCTTTCGGCTGCAAGCGCTAACCTAAGGTATGCACCAAATGATGAGGTCTATATTAATGAGTGAAACGTAAATATATATATATGTAAAATTCAAATCCTTTTCGAAGTAAAAATTATCAAGTACAATTTGATATCAAAATCAATATATATTTTATATTTCATTGCTAATGAATTTTTTTACTTTATATTTCGGCGTATATACAAAATACATTTAACACATACTAAAACTAATCCCTGGGTAACCATGTTATTTTTTGACCAGCTCTCCCGAGGTGTCATTTGCGAGTAGTCCAGCATTTTGGAGGTGCGGGAATGGATAGTTAGGAGGATATAATTTAAATCTTCAATTCTCATTCCTTCAATTGGCCTCCAATATCGAATAGATCTATAATTAGATTATATCCTTTTTAAGAAAGTAATTCCCTTCTCAGTAGTCTGCTTGTCGATGTCTGCAAGGCTCGGTCTGCATCTCTTGAAGTAGAATAAGACAAAGTTTACGCAAACAACTCAATGTAAAGTTTACTTTACAACTACTATTACTGCTCATTGTATTTTACAGCCGTTTACATAGGAATTTGCGTTGTATCATTACTTGCTTAACTTTAATAACCAACAACACCATTCAGTATAGATAAAGCAACACCATCAACTCACACAGACTGCACTAACTTGAACCGTCCCTCATCAGGCGACCTCAATGCGGCCTGGTGACCTAATTACTTCCTTGATAAGGATATAAACTAATTATAGTTAATATTGTAGGCTAACTGAAGAGATGAAAGTCCGATAATCAAATAATATCATTTTAATTATAATTACTTCGTGGTAACTATTCTGACCTGAGAACACTTGCGCTTCAGTTAGGTTCATGAATTACGTAATCGCCCCATATATTAATATTTGTTTTCATTTATCTAATGTTGTGTACATATAAATTAATAATATAAATAAAATTATTAGGAAGAATCAAATAATATCTTTCTAATTATTCATGAACGTGTTGTAAATATTCTGAGCTGGAGATACTTAAATTTGGATCACATTCAGAAATATTAATGTCACTTAAAAATTTAAGAAAAATTTAATTGGTACAACTTGTTGTTCAGATATTAAATATTTTTCATAACAAAGAAATTTTTCGTCGTTTGATATTTTAAACTTTCGAAAATTTTCGTTTATGTCGCAATTTTACATTTTTTTGTCATGAAAACAAGCTGAAAATTTTTCACATTAAAGTAACCTTTCTTTGCACCAATTCAAAAATTAAAAAGTCTAAACCTTCCGCATGAAACAATTGTCATTTTTAGTGCACAATTTTTGGCCCACGGGCTAACAATAACCTAAACAGAGTACAATGTCAGGACTATGCCTGCGAAGAGTGCGTGTGAGAATAGTCTAGTTCTGAGTATTGGCTCCCGTGTCCAGTATTAAATAATATTTTCTTGTTTACGGTTTAATGTAAAAATATCTATCTGATATTGGTAATAAGTTCAGTCAATATTGGCCGCAGATTGATTAAGTGGGTGCTGGGTTTCATAATGTTAGTATTGCTAATAAATAATATGTTATCAAAATAACTACTATACATAATAATAAAAATATTATCAATACATTTTTTCAGTAGGAAGTAAATGCCTCATCGCAATATTTAGAGAATTCTTCATTTGTTTTCACACCAGAATACTCACCTGACGTCGACTATATAATGTCTGAGCAGCTCTATTTGTTTTATTGTTCCAGTCACAAATCCAATAATAAAGCAAATCACAAAACCATTCACAAATCCATCAATAATATCAGCACCCAATTCCACTCATGGACAGCATCCAATACTACAATAATCTGTGGCCAATATTGGCTGAACTAATATCCAATATCAGACCTACACTTCAACTTCAGAATCAAATGACAAAACGATGCAACAGTGGGCACCGGAGCCAATACCCAATGATTGTACCCAATACCGAAAGATTACCCAATACTAAGCTTACCCTCTTCGCATTATTCAGCCTCTACTTCCTATACGCGGCATTCCTCACAGTTCTCGGCCCGTAGGCTGCAAAATTATATATATCAACCCCTTTTGATAAGATACCGCAACTCCAACTGACCGTTGTAGAATGAGACACCAAATCAAAAGAACTGCAAAATGTTCGTAAACATCACATTTTATTATTTTGTGTACGAATATAATTGAATAAAATTACAAATTTAGATTCAAAAACTTTAGAAAAATTAATGTCATATATTTTTTTTTATCATTCATATTTTCAAAATACGATTCTATTTCAATTTTCTGAAGGTGCGGGGTGACAAGGGTTTCTTTTAACCTAATCGAAATGTATGTGTTTTAAACTCAGGATATTTTCCACGCAGTACTAAATGGTTTGAAGGATATTATTTGATTCTATAATTTTTTATTAATTTCTAATATTTAACCGATCTATAATTAAAGTGAATAATAAGTAGTTTATTTCATTGTAGTCTGCTTCTAGCTGTCTGCAAGGCTCGGTCTGCATCTCCTACAAGTAGAATAATACAAAATTTACCCTAACAACTGAACGAAAAGTTCGTTTTACATTATTTTTACAGCATATGTTGTATTTTACAGCTGTTTTACACAGGGATTTTGCCATATAAAAACTAACTTAACATTTTTCAATTATGGAACACTCATTATACAGGGTTTCACTATCTTATATGAAGTATAGAATGAGTTGACATTGAAGATAGATAAATTCACCATCACAATAAATATACAGCTACGTCAGGAAATTGATATAGGCATTTGCTGCACGTGAACTTGATACAAATAACTTTTCTAATTTACAATGGTTGTTTATTATTGTAAAATGACGTCTCAATAAAGACATGCAATATTCATGAAAAAAGATGAATGTCAGCAACCGTCCTCTATAGCTTCACAGTGTAGGGACCCCTGCAATGAAAATGATAAAGCTCGTTTTATGAAGTTCAGAAGCCTAAACTGATATCGACTTCGGTGGTTTCATTCGCAGCCCTGCACAGCGAACTGCGTTCGGATATAGATGTATCTATATATGTGTGTGTGTGATGGCGGCTCCTCTACCTCATCGGTGTGTGTGTGTGTGTGTATCTTTACCCTCGGGTGTACATGACTGGGCAATTTAAATGTAACTAGTGTACACGACCCTTACAAAATGACGGGATTCGATATTTCTTTCAGACACATCCTCCAGCAGTGGATGCCCAACAAATATATCCATGCCAACAGTACCCGCCATCAAAATATTCTTGTACTTGTGCACTGGTGAAACTCGTATCCCAGATACAGTCATTGAGTGTCCTTGTGAGCGTCACAGACACACGCACCAACCAATTTGATGTGTTCACTCACATGCACATTGTGATAACATACCACTAACCGGGTCGTGGTTTTCCTAGTTGTGGAATTTATGGAAAATGGCATTCCATGTTGTTGAGCTTAGTTAAATATTCAAACAATATTTCTTAATATGTAAGTTATTTGAAAGACTCTGATCGCTATAGCTTAACGTAAATCGACATGAATAGAAATTTTTCCTTAAGTGACGAAATCTTTCACTATTGTAAAGATACCTTTCCCCACAGTGGAGATATCTTTCTGTAGAGCAAAGACCCAATTCCAACACAGGAACACCTCCCTCCAGGTGTTCACCACCTTGACTGCACCATCAGACACACACTCACCACACACCAGCGTGTACAAGTCACGTATTCCAGTGAAAAACCCTGACTAGAATATTACGTATATCAAGCTTCTCTTTCTATGCTGGAGAGCTCCAAAATTTTCATTGGTATTTCAATTGATTGTAATTGTAACAAACAATTTTTGGAAATAAATACCGAACTGAATCATCTTCTATGAAACGGTATATCTCTCCTAAAACTGCCCGTCGATAGATGATGTACAAATCCCTCCCCTATAACTGCCCGTCGATATATATGATATACAAATCCCTCTCCTATAACTGCCCGTCGATATATACAATATAAAAATCCCTCTCCTATAACTGCCCGTCGATATATACAATATAAAAATCCCTCTCCTAAAACTGCCCGTCGATATATGATGTACAAATCCCTCTCCTATAACTGCCCGTCGATATATATGATATACAAATCCCTCTCCTATAACTGCCCGTCGATATATATAATATATAAATCCCTCTCCTATAACTGCCCGTCGATATATATAATATACAAATCCCTCTCCTATAACTGCCCGTCGATACATATAATATATAAATCCCCCTCCTATAACTGCCCGTCGATATATATAATATACAAATCCCTCTCCTATAACTGCCCGTCGATACATATAATATATAAATCCCCCTCCTATAACTGCCCGTCGATATATATAACATACAAATCCCTCTCCTATAACTGCCCTCGATACACATTCAAATCTGTGCGCAAAAGCTGGCTGGAATAAAATATTCCATATATACGCCAGACGCAACAGAGTTTCAATACACCCACACCGATGGGGTAGAGAAGCCACCATCACACACCTGCGCGTGTACGTCACCTACACCACACACCTGCGCGTGTACGTCACCTACACCACACACCTGCGCGTGTACGGCACCTACACCTCACACACATGCGTTCCTTCCATATCCTACACTACTCAAAATCAGCTCGAAAGCTCCAAAATTCTAATATTTTTACTTGACAACGGAAGTACTGTGTTCGAGAGTGTGTGTGTTCGTGTTCGATGCTTATAGAAAAGACGGAGATAGGGTTTGACGCAGAGTGTGTCGGGGAAGAGAAGGGGTGAAACGGAAAAGGATAGATAGGAAGGAAGCGATTTCGTTGAACATTTTTTACACTGGACAACAAATAAATAAAGGGTGGAGCAGAAAAACCTATCCGATTTCAAATCCTTTTTTCTCAGAAGAAGGAGCAGGTAGAGTAGTGGGGTAAAAACCGTTAGAAATCCGGTTTTATGCCATTTGTCAGTAGTCAACATGCCTTGGTCTGGTGAACATCGTGCTTTTGTTATTGAGCGGTTTATCGAATGCGGCGGTTCGATAATTGCTACACAACGTGCTTTTCGAATTCATTTCGGACTCGGGCGTCATGATCCTGTTCCACATCACGCTACGATTAAAGTGTGGGTGTCAAATTTTAGACAGACGAGTTCAGCATTGAAAAAGAAGTCGCCTGGACGTCCCAGGACAGCAACAGGACCTGAAAACGTGGCCAATGTGAGAGCCGCGATTGAACGTTCCCCGCGTCGTTCGGCGCGAAAAAATTCGCTCGCTTTGGCGATTTCCAACCGCAGTATTCGGCGCATTTTGCACCGGGACCTCAAAATGCATCCCTACAAAATGGTTGTTGCACAGGAATTAAGTGAAAGGGATTTTGAAACCCGTACGAACCTGTGTCGCGATCTCCGAGAACTCCCAAACGACGATGTTGTGCTCTTCACGGACGAAGCCCATTTTCACCTTTGTGGTGCCGTTAACAGGCAGAATTTTCGATATTGGAGTGACGAAAATCCTCGAGAAATCCATCAGGAACCCCTCCATAGCCCAAAAGTGACTGTGTGGTGTGCTCTTTCCCGCCTAGGCGTCTGGGGGCCTTACTTTTTTGAAGAAAATGGGCAAACCGTAACGGTCAACAGCGAGCGCTATTGTTTCATGCTGGAAAATTTTCTTAGACCCAAAATGGAAGAAAATGGCGTGGAAAATGTGTGGTTTCAACAGGATGGTGCAACCGCCCACACATCGCGACGATCAATGGACATTCTCAGGGAACTGTTTCCCGGTCGCCTCATTTCCCTGAGAGGTGATTTTGGCTGGCCGCCGCGCTCACCGGATCTCACTCCATGTGACTTCTTCCTTTGGGGTTACCTCAAATCGAAGGTTTACCAGCATCGACCAAGGACCCTTCTTGCTTTTCGAAGGGAAATTGCTCGGGCAATTGAAGAAATTCCTGTGGAAATGACGGTGAAAGTCATGGAAAGCTACCGCGAGCGCCTAAATCAGTGAATCCGCTCCCAAGAACGACATTTGAGTGATGTGCTTTTCAAAACTTAAATTTAAAAATGGCATAAAATTTGCGATATGCTAATAAAAAATATTTTTTGACAAGTTGAGTGGTTTTAATTTTACAACGTTTTGAAATCGGATAGGTTTTTCTGCGCCTTCCTGTATGTGCATAAATACTTGTGATTTTCGAGAATTGGTTTTCTAAGTATCCGTTGAATACCATCATCATGTAGAAAAATTATTTTTGGCGTAAAAATATACATTTTCAGGAATCGCATAGTTCGCACGTCATTCTGCAACTCCATAACGTTAGGGATAACCAAAGTAAATATAAAAGGTATTTTTCAACAGTGAGTTCCAACGCAACACAACGCTCACATCAACAACAGGATGTAACTGTAAATTTATGTGATAGCGAATTTGTTAAAACTCAATGCCAACTTATTCTGTACCTATAAACTAAGTAATTTATCACTTAATATCGAGTTAACTGATGTCACGAAATCAAAGAAATATTGAGTCAGCGTTAGATTATTATTATTTATCCAATATTCTTTACACCATTCTTCTGTGATCAAATGCCAGGTATCTCCTTAAATTTATATAAATCAATATATGTATGTATTTTGTGCGTAATTTGTGCCATGTTATCACAATGTGCATGTGAGTGAACACATCAAATTGGTTGGTGCGTGTGTCTGTGACGCTCACAAAGACACTCAACGTTTGTATCTGTGATACGAGTTTCAACAGTGCACAAGTACAAGAATATTTTGATTTCGGGTACTGTTGGCATGGATATATTTGTTGGGCATCCACAGCTGGAGGATGTGTCTGAAGGAAATATCGAATCCCGTCATATTGTACGGGTCGTGTACACTAGGTACATATAAATCGCCAAGTCATGTGTACCAGAGTATACATACACACACACCGATGAGGCAGAGTAGCCACCATCACACACACAAAACACACACACACAGAACACACACACAAAACACACACATACACACACACGCACGCGCGTATATCCGAGCACAATTCGCCATCAATATACGCAGGGCTCCGAATAAAACCACGGTATCTGCTTCAGTTTCAGCTTCGGAGCTCCTGATAAAGGGATCTATGTTTCGTATAGCAGCATTCTCGAAATTTTGAAGCTGGACTATTGAAGCTTGAATATAGCATTGTATGTCTTTATTGAGACGTCATTTCACAAAAAGCTTAAATTGCAAGTTTATTAAATTTTAAAGAATTTTTTGTAAGTTGATGAATTTAAAAAAGTTTAGCCATTAATGACGCTTTTGGTTAATTATAAAATATTGAATGGTAAACAAAAGTAAATTAAAACAATGGTGTACGCGAAGTTCACATGCAAAATAATACCCATTTCGCCCTATCTGACGTAGCTATATATTTATAAGGATAGTGAATTTATGAAACGTCAGTGTCAACTCATTCTAGACCGAATAATCTCATCCTAGCTATTTATTACTGCGTTGAAAATATTCAGACCAGGGAGCACTTCCTTATACACTGTGTTCAGAAATAAGTTAGTCACCCCAAAAAGTTTGAAGTGTTTGTTTGATATGTACATGTGAACCAATAAAAAAAAAAAGTAATTCGAGGTTCAATATATTTACCCTTTATGGTTGTTGAGATGAAATTTAACTTCAGTGGTTTTTAATTCGAAAATAAATGAAAACAACAATATGCGTTAATTTGAAGGCTGCCTGGTTTGGCACCCTCACTCATTCCGTCGGGTAGACAGGGTCATTTTGACCATAATGTCTGAATCACATTAATTTTGCAGCCCATGGGCTAAGAAGATGATAATTGAAGATATACGGTTCCTAAAGTGTGGGGTGTAACTGAGAAGCTAGTTTTTTTCTGAGTATTGGATCCGTTTTCCGGTATTGGGTACACTTAATGGGTATTGGCGCCCGTGTCCAGTATTGGCTACACTAACTGAATATTGGCTCCCGTGTCCAGTATTGGCTACACTGAGTATTTGCTCCTATATCCAGTATTGGGTACACTGAGTATTTACTCCTATGTCCACTATTAGATACACTTACTGAGTATTGGCGCCTGTGTCCAGTATTAGATGCACTTACTGAATATTGGCTCCCGTGTCCAGTATTGGCTACACTGAGTATTTGCTCCTATGTCCAGTATTTGATACACTTACTGAGTATTGGCGCCTGTGTCCAGTATTGGCTACACTAACTGAATATTGGCTCCCGTGTCCAGTATTGGCTACACTGAGTATTTGCTCCTATATCCAGTATTGGGTACACTGAGTATTTACTCCTATGTCCACTATTAGATACACTTACTGGGTATTGGCGCCCGTGTCCAGTATTGGCTACACTAACTGAATATTGGCTCCCGTGTCCAGTATTGGCTACACTGAGTATTTGCTCCTATGTCCAGTATTTGATACACTTACTGAGTATTGGCGCCTGTGTCCAGTATTGGCTACACTAACTGAATATTGGCTCCCGTGTCCAGTATTGGCTACACTGAGTATTTGCTCCTATGTCCAGTATTATATACACTTACTGAGTATTGGCGCCTGTGTCCAGTATTAGATGCACTTACTGAATATTGGCTCCCGTGTCTAGTACTGGATACACCTACTGAATATTGGCTCCCGTGTCAAGTATTGAATACAATTACTGAGTATTGGCTACCGTGTCTAGTATTGGATACACTTACTGAGTATTGGCTACCGTGTCTAGTATTGGATACACTTACTGAGTATTGGCTCCCGTGTCCAGTATTGGATACACCTACTGAATATTGACTCCCGTGTCAAGTATTGAATACAATTACTGAGTAATGGCTACCGTATCGAGTAGTAGATACAATTACTGAGTATTGGTTCCCGAGTCCAGTATTGGATATGTTTTTTTCAAAGGTGAAATATCGATGTATTATTGGATATTAGCTTAGTCAATATTGGCCACTGATTAATGAATTGGGTGATGATATTATTGATGGATTTGTGAATGGTTTGGTGATTTGATTTATTATTGGATTTGTGACTGGAGCAATAAAATAAATAGAGCTGCTCAGAGATTATATAGTCGACGTCAGGTAAGTATTCTGGTATGAAAACCTGTGAAGAATTCTCTAAATATTCTGATGAATCATTTAATTCCTACAGATAAATTGTGTTATTCATAGGATAAATAATAATATTCATGGTAATTGAATAAAATAAAATTATATATGAATAACGATTACATTACTAAGCCTACCGCCCAATACTTAATCAATCTGCGGCCAATATTGGCTGAACTTATTTACAATATCAGATCGATGTTTTTATATCAAACAGTAAACAAGAGAATATTATCCAATACTGAACACGGGAGCCAATACTCAGAATTAAACAATTCCAACACGCACACTTTGCAGGCATAACCTGATAATACTTGGCTGAAGAATATGGAATGTCATTTCCATGAACTTTATATATAATCAAAAATTTTCGAGCCTTCTATAACCTACACGTGAACAGATGTTAGCGATTAAATCTTCAACTTAGCTAATAATATGGAACGTGATTTTTCATAAATTTTACCAGAATCAGATTTTTTCGAGGCTTTATAACTAACATATAAAAAAATTACATAAGGGTAAATCTTCGACTTTGTTTAACAATATAGAATGTCATTTTCCATAAACTCCACAACTAGGAAACCACGACCGAACTTTTCCATCATCAGTATTGGCAGAAAAAACCGACATTGAGGGGACAATATCGGAGAGAAGCTCCTGCTGTGAAGAAATCTGCGACTTCATGCATTGGAACTGAGGGAATTTATGCACCCAACATTTGGGGTCGTGACGTACTGACATGGATGGTAAAGATGACCTCACTTCAGTCCCCGCCCTACATACAATGTCACATGGAAGCCACGTGGTTAGGTGCTGGTTACGTGGATTTTAGTTGGCAAAATGGATTTACCACTGAATACACTCATCATAGCCGTATTAGTACGTTGCATGCTGGATTTGATACGTGGGAGCCACGTGTGATTTCCTATCAGCTACCACATTGCCTTCAAATAAATTTTTTCCACATGGGAGGCACGTGTGTATGCAACGTACTTGCTTATGAACGGCTTTTAAGAAAATATTGTGTACATATACATAATAAAATTTTTGTTATTTGTTTTTGATGAAATGCCAAAGATTCCATTCAGAGCACATATTAAATTCTGCATTTATAACCAATTACCCGCTTACACATCAGATTAGTCCCAAATTTACTATAATTTGCTTGATGGTCAAAAATATGTACGTTATTATTTGTAGTATTCAGGGTCAAGCTGAGGTAAAAGAAACTCCTTGTGCCAAAAAATCTAACATTCGCTTTTTCAAGACTTAGTTGTGTCTTATTCAGTAGTAATGCTCATTTTAAACATTAGTAATAACTAATAAGTTAATCATTTCCTATGAAATATATGCTGATAATCTCTTTGAACCAAAAATTGGGATAACTAAATTCTATATATGCGCCTGGTGCGATTTCAAAAGCTTTCGTAAAATAATACTGAAAGACAGAACACAACAGTGAATAAATTGATATACACACATGAAATTATTTGAATAAGTTTTGACGTTTCGATTTCGAAAGAATGTGCATCTGGCAACTACCCCTCCTCTCAGACGTTGTGGCGCCTCATATTCAAACTTCCGTGCTCCGTCTTCCGTGACCGTTACTTCGTTCTGCTCGAGACGTGATCGGTGTTAATTGTGCTCATGTGTGTTTCTAGGAACATAATTCAATTCGCAGTAATAGTGAATCTAAGTGGAAGATAGGGATAATTAACAAGACGAGCGTTTCACTGTCTATATTAGAGACATTAAAACTGAGCATAGTTCTTATGCGCTGCTGGTTAAAGCGATACTTTCTGTTGAACTGTAGCTCATTTTGGTACTGAAGCCATGAACAATAATCTGATTTTGTTACAATAATTCTCTCATAAAAACAAAAACAAAACCGTTTATTTCCAAGTTGTCACATGAGATACATATGCCAACATATTGGCTTTTAAAAGTTCCTTAATATAAGACGTCCTAAAACAAAAGATCCATACGAGGAGTATTAATTGACAAACCATCCGAGGTGTAAAAATAGATAAGCCATACGAGGCATAATAATCGACAAACTATATGAGGTGTGCTAATAGATAAACTATCAGAGGTGTACAAATAGATAGACCATACGAGGCATATTAATAGACATAATATACGAGGCGTACTATAATAGACAAACCACACGTGGTGTGCTAATAGTCTAACAAAGTTCCATACGAGGAATACTAATTGACAAACCATACGAGGTGTACAAATAGATAAGCCGTACGAGGCATAATAATAGACAAACTATACGAGATGTAATATTAGACAATACTATCATAGGTGTACAGATAGATAGACCATACGAGGCATATTAATAGAAAAAATATACGAGGCGTACTAATAGACAAACCATACGGGTCGTGCTAATAGTTTAACTCTGTCAAGGGTAGTTGAATGAGAAATGAGAAATATTATCTCTTGGATATTTTATATTCCAAGAGATTCCGGTACAGCGCTTCTTGCCTTTTTCCTACTTCGATACTTTCAACTAAGAACTTGGCAGTTTCGAAGAATTCTTTAGTATTTTTCGAATTATTTATAAGATCATCGAAGTAGGAAAAATACAAAAAACGCTACACCGTACTAGATTGAAACAACACCGTAAATGACAATCAAGTATTGAGAAAAAGATAGTCTCGAAATAATTTGTAAAGAACATCGCGCAACACAGCACGCACATCTAGGAATGCGTAAACAAACTTACACTCAAAATTGAAATGCATGGCTTGTTCGGCATACAAATATAGAGATAATTTTTGCACGAGTGCTTTATTTCCTTTGTCTGTTTATACTTTTTAATTTCTTCTGTTCACAGAAATGCCCTTCGGGGTCGTGATAGATCGATTTATAAATCATAAAGCAAGCGCAATCAATTTGTTTATTTCTGAAATTTGGTGCAGTGTTAACTGATCGCAGAGCTTTAGGTAAAATGTAATGTGTCTTGAGGTTTTGCTTTTTATGCGAAAAGTAGAAATAGAAACCGATATATGTACATGTGCGCATATATGTGTGCGAAACGTGTGCATCTTTACACTGATACATAAACATTTATGATTGCGTGCGCACACGTACATACTCACGCACACACCAACACACATATTCATATATATACGTATTGAAAACGAATATAAGAAAAATGCTAATAGACATGAAAAATAATCTTACTCTTTCAATATTTAAAATGACAGCCCAAGCTCTGATGAATCGTAAGAAATAACCTGAGGAAAGATAAGGAATAGAAAAGGACTTCGAAAAACGTATAAATGGAATGGTTTTTTTATTTCCTAAAGGAAACTTTAAGAAAACTCAAGTTACCGCTGAGGAACAAAAAAAAAAAAAAAATATATCTTCAATATATATCATATATCATATCTTCTCGATATTCTCTGCAACATCATGCGGACATGGGTACATGGGATAAAATGGAGATACAGTGTAGGCCAGTTACCACTCATGATTGACAAATATCTACAAAATTTTGGCAGAAATGCGCAAACAAACATATACTCAACATCAAAATTTGCTTGTACAACATACGGTCAGAAAGATAATTTTACCACGATTCATACGCTCAAATTACGATTAATTTCATTAATCGTATTTGTCATTTATCCGATTCACAGAGACGTCCTCTGGTGTAAGTGGGAGATCTATTTTTGAATCATTTCGCTAGTGCAATAAAATTTATTAACCGGATGGTTTTTGTGTAAAGAAATGAAATAGAAACATGTATATCTATTTATGTAGATATATATATACCTATATACGTACACACACATATTAATATATGTACTTATTGAGAATGAAATATAAGAAAAAAATACAAATATAAAATAAGAGGATAGAAACAACCTACCATCTATTACACCGATAATGACAGTTGAGCTCATTGTAATCCTAAGAAATTATTCGAAAAAAAATAACTAAAAGGAAAAGAAGACTTCGGAAAACGTAAAATGAACTGATTTTTAGTTTCTTCATAGAAATTTTTAAGAAAACTCAGGTTACAGCCAAGAAACAACACAACTCTTCAGCATTATACAGACATGTGTACATGGGATAAAATGGAGTAACATTGTGGCCGGATATCACATTTGAGTGGAGAATATTTACAAAATTTGGCACATATAGGTAGATTAAGCAATGGTCCAAAGTGATAATTTTGATAACAGAAATTAACAGTTTTTTTCGATTTTAAAGTTTAGTGCTGGTGTGCACTGAACGCAAGGAAAAATATTAAAAGACTAAATGAAAATGCTTAAATTAACCTCTCCCCCCAGCTCAGCCGAAATCGATTGAAAACATCTTCGAGAATGATTTTGAAATAACGAGACAACGTTAGCCAAAATTTAATTCATTATAAACTTTGCACAATCCTCACATTTATAAACCTGCATATTGGTGTACACACAAAATGTATTTCAGAGTATGTTTTCTATACGGATGTTAAATATTAACACAGAGAAGAAAAAATAACAGAATAAAAATGAGGAAATACTCCTAATTATGGAAAAAAACGTTCATTCTGCTGTATTGAACTCACGGCTGGGGTGCTCATTATTGTCGACAGAAATAGTTAAGATGAATGCACGAATGGCTTAGCAAACGTAAAATGAAATAGTTTCTAATTTTCTAACAGAAATTTCAGGAAAATTAAAATTTCTGGTAAATGGGAAATTCACACCGAAATGCTGCAGGTCTATAGAGATGCAAAATGACGTGACACATTTACTCTAAATTCTTTTACAGTTTTAGAGTTTTTGATATGCTGGGAAAGCTTGTTCCACAAAAAAGCTCCAGAAACTGAGAGAGCTTTTTGTCCCACGCTAGATGAACGGTAACTGACTAAAACATCATTCCTCCGATTTGGTTTTTTGTTTGGGATATTAGATGGAAAAAATTTTACCACCTCTGCATTACTTTGGGGGAGGTACAGAGAGGAGAACACTCGTCGAGCTTTTTGGATCATGAATCTGTTCGGTATTGGGATCCAGTCGAGTTTTCTTAAAAGAGGGGTGACATGATCGTATTTATTGAAATTTCCTTTGCACACCACTTTGGCGGCGAAGTTTAGACATTTTTGCAACTCTTCCTGACGATATTGAGGTAAATTTCCCCATACAAGACTGCAGTAGTCCAGGCGCGATAAAACTAAAGACTGAATCACTAACAACCTAGATTTTTCGTCAAGTGTGTTCTTAATGCGATGAAAGAACATTAAGGTTCAGTTTATTTGGTTGCACATTGTTTCGACGTGTGAATTGAAAGTCATATTTTTGTCAAACCAAACACCCAGATTTTTTACCGTCTCTACTGGTTCAATTGTATCGTCTCCAAATGTTAGCTTGAATGGTGGTAAATTTTTAGTCGCATTCTGTGATCCAAAAATAATGCATTGCGTTTTACTTGCGTTAAGTTTGAGGCCATTATGGTCATACCACAATTTAAGGTTTCTCAGAAGGTTTTCAGCGTTGGCTTGTGTTTCTTTTAAATCTGCTGTTGAGCTTGTCATGGCAATTTGTACGTCATCAGCATACATTGAGATTTTTGTGTTTGCCGGCATGGTGGGGAAATCATTGATGAAAATTGAAAATAAGAGCAGGCCGATGATTGAACCTTGAGGAACGCCAAAATTGTTTGGTATGAATGATGACATTTTGTTATTCAAGCACACTGCATGAGAGCGGTTTAGTAGGTAGCTTTCAAACCATTGAGTGTCAATTCTGAGGTTTGAAATTTTTTGTAGAAGTTTCTTATGCTCAACACTGTCGAAAGCTTTGGAGAGATCAAGCAATAGTAAGAGAGTTAATTTTTTTTGGTCAATATCATTGTAAATTTTTTCTGTTATGTTTAACAGGGCGTCCTGAGTACTGGTATTCCTTCTGTAAGCATATTGATTGCGATGCAGTGCCATAAGCACGCCGTTGTGATGAGAAGTAATAAGTCGCTGGAAATCGTGTAAGATCATTATACAGAATTCTAGTTCTTATATATATGTAAACCTTTCGACAGTAATGATGACTTCAATTGCGCCATATCTCGTTTGCGCTGAATGAATAAAATATTTTCTAATTCTTATTCTTGTAATTCATTTGTTTGCTTTGTGGTACTTATGCTGTAAAATATATTTACGTAAGCATTTTAATTTGAAATACCGCCTAAGAAATCCATCATTACAATTATTGACTGTAAGGATTTTGTTTCTTATTTCATTATTTATTGTGTTGACCTTCATTTTGAGGGTTTATCAGTCGTCACATTAGGGATGAGGTTTGTGAGTATAATTTATTTTGTCAATGTTTTGCCTGAATTTGTCATGATACAATAGAAATGTACAATGAAGGCCAAATTTACGCCCTAAAATGCATAAACATGTATTCACAACCATTATATATGAATATGAACGAGTTGGAAGTGAATTGTTAGAAATTTTTTATGCATTTGAGGGGTAAATTCATTCTTCATAGTTCATTTTTATAGAACCATGATGTTTCAAATGTGAACATTAAAGTTAGCGCTGTCATTTTATCATATTTAAGGAATTGAATTTGTTTCTAAGAAAAGTTAACAAAATCCATGAATGAACAATTAAGCTAGTAGAATTTCTCGATTTTGGATGATGAAGTTTGCGGTGCCATTATATTATAGGAATTTGATTTGCTTTAATAAAAATGTCACAATTCATAGCTGAACAATTCATCTGTCATCATGATTTTTTGAGTTTGAATATTTATATTCCCTGCCATAGTATTAGTGGACTTTAATTTTTTCTAAAAATCATTGCAAAAATAAACAAAAAATTCCTTGCTGACGGTCAGTTTTTTCCATTCCAAATTACTGTGGTGGATATCTGCCCTGGAAAAATTTTATGAACGTGCTTTTACTACGAACACCCAAACCGGGTGTCCCTCAAAAATGTCCCCGACTTGTCGGTTGATAATATCTCCGCAATAAATTAACATATTTGAGATGTCTTTTTTCACAATGTAGCAAATTTAGTTTCTTTTTCGAATAATTTACGTTTTTGAAAATAGTTTAATAACCACTTAACAGTGATCGATTTACTAAAAGAGGTAGAAAAACTAATTGTTCAAAGGAAAGTTTTAAAAACAACACTGGTGATCTTCTTCATTTCTCAATACTTACTGTTAAGAATGGTTTCACAATAATGTATCCTACATACCGCCAAGTCTTTAAACCCTCTGAGAGGTTATTTACTTTCTTATTTCATCATTTGAAGACACTTAAAATGCAGCTAACTAACTATCATTAAATTTCCATCGTATTGGAATGCGAAGCAATGGAAATCTATCAAAAAGTTAAAAAAGCGTTTAATGAAACATTTCCGGAAAGGAACTCGACATATAAGAAGACTGTGTTTCTCACTGTTAGAAAATTTGGAAGAAAATTTAATGCTCTTCTTACTTTTTCACCGCTTTTCGTTGCTTCATATTCCAAAACGATGAAAATTCTTTGATCGTTAGTGAGCTGCATTTTGAGTGTCTTCAGACTTCAAATGATGAAATAAGAAAGTAAATAACCTCTCAGAGGGTTTAAAGACTTGGCGGTGTGTAAGATACATCATTGTAAAATTATTTTTAACAGTAGGTATTGAGAAATGAAGATCACCAGTGTTGTTTTTAAAACTTTCCTTTGAACAATTAGTTTTTCTACCTCTTTTAGTAAATCGATCACTGTTAAGTGGTTTTAAACGATTTTCAAAAACTTATATTATTCGAAAAAGAAACTAAATTTGCAACATTGTGAAAAAAAGACATTTCAAATATGTTAATTTATTGCGGAGATATAACCAATCGAAAAGCCGTGGACATTTTCATGGGACACCAGGTATAGCGTGGTGTAAGTTATGCCATGGAGGGTTCATAGTCTTTGTTTTTCTTTGAAACCCTTATTTATATAAGCAATCAATTTTTGGATTTCTTTTACTACAAGTCAATGAGTACAAAGAAATTGGAAATGTTTGAATAATGGAATTATTCACTGCATCTTAGCCTGGCTGTTAATCCTACTTTCTTCACTCTGGAAAAAATATTACAATTTGCAAGTTGCTCCGAGATCGTCGGTTGATATTTCATTCACAATTCATGTGCGCCTTTATGAATTAACAGCCTTGTGATATAAATATTAGTATAATACTTGTGTATATGTCACTAAAACACGCCACAAAGAGTGGTGGAGGCTGCCATGAAACCCTATGAATACTGAGATGCCATTCCTATCGCAACTAATTACTGTCCCGGCTGATAAATTACTGCAAAGCAAGTCGCGAAACATTTGCATGAGTGTTCATAAAATAACCATATATGGAATCATGGATTAGTGAGGGAGGAGAATGGCATTTTGGGGGGACGTGTTCTACACGTTTGGTTGCAAATAGGTATTCTGCTACAAGACATGACAATGCAGCGGCACCGTCACAACGAAGCGATCAACTAACTTTGATAACCACATGGAAACGGTGTATAATACACGTCGGTAGAATTCATGGTAAGTTTGCTTGATACATAGGTGGAACACACGCGTAATTACCATATGGATCTTAGCTGGCAGAAGCGAGGGATAACCACGAGGCATGTGGTTTACATGTAGGACCTACATCCTCTACACGTGTCCTAACCATGTGGGTACCAGGTGGGGCCACTTTCCAAAAGTCCATGTGGTTTCCACATAGCATGGGCAGATAGAACCCATATGTCAAACATCTACAATCCATGTCGTAACCATGTGGTTTCCATGTAGAACCCACATCCTCGACACGTGTCCTAACCATGTGGGTACCAGGTGGGGACACTTTCCAAAAGTCCATGTGGATTCCACATAGCATGGGCAGATAGAACCCACATGGCAAACATGGACAATCCATGTCGTAACCATGTGGCTTCCACGTGACCTTGTATGTAGGGTCCTTCTCCTGTAAATGGCCGTCGATATATATAATGTGTATCACGATGTTTTACATTTGTGTATCTTATTTTTCATATTAAAGAACTTGGTTGGACACAGAAGCCAATACTCAGTAATTGCCCATCCAATACTGGACGCAGGAGCCAATACTCAGAAATTGCCAATCCAATACTGGACTCAGGAGCCAATACTCAGTAATTGCCCATCCAATACTGGAGGCAGAAGCCAATACTCAGTAATTGCCCATCCTATACTGGACAAAGGAGCCAATACTCTGTAATTGCCCATCCAATACTGGACACAGGAGCCAATACTCAGTAATTGCCCATCCAATACTGGACACAGGAGCCAATGCTCAGTAATTGCCCATCTAATACTGGAGGCAGAAGCAATACTCAGTAATTGCCCATCCAATACTGGACACAGGAGCCAATACTCAGTAATTGCCCATCCAATACTGAACGCAGGAGCCAATACTCAGTAATTGCCCATCCAATACTGGACGCAGGAGCCAGTACCCAGAACTTAACTAACCCTCCCTGAACTTCAGCTCATTCCTTTCCCAACTTTCCTAGCCTTTCGGCTGCAAAAATATTAAGAGATGAACTTTTTAGTTCCGTCGACCGTAATCAAATATTTCATGAGAAAGTGTGTTTAAACATTTATATTGGCAATATGGAAAAACGTTTGTTTCAAAATTTGATGATAAAAAAATATTATATTGTTTTGACGTGTGGTTATAAAACGAGAAAAGGTGTAGTTAGCAAATACTCAACAACACATTTCAGGACTGGCTTGACGATTAGAACAATGTGCATAAAGGTTAGCAAGAGAGTTTCACAACACTGAACAAACTCTGAACAACACAGATCAAGACTGGTTTGACAATTAGAACAATGTGTATATAACTGTTGGCATGAGAGTTATACAACATTGACACCATGAATGAAGCATCACTAATGTAAGTGGAGTTGTAGGGGCACGTTAGGAGACTGCTGCATTACGAATTACATTCCACTATCACTTAAAGTCTTCAGCTTTCCTCGGATCTAAGGATTCACTGTCTAGTGGAACACACAATACAGACATCTCTAGACACAATGAAACACTTAGCCAATTTAACTTAATATTTAACACTTGTTACTTACATTTCCTTCCCTGGAGTCTACACACTACACTCAGACGGTTCTCTCGCATGACTGGCGGCCTCTGCCCGGAGGGTTGAGTTTATATACCTAAGGTACCGGAAGAGAGCGTTTCCGGAAAACAAGTGAACTTGCGGAATGGTTCTCCCGATATTCGGAGGTCCAAATCTTCTATCGCTATTTGAAAATATAAATTTCCTAAAATTGCTGCAAAGGCAGCCCACTCCTCTCTCTCAACAGTGCTAGGTAAGACTACTACAATATCCTTAACCAATTTCTCACAAATTTTGGCACCCCTGGAACTGTTCGCCCGCCGCAGCGTCGCCCCACGCGCACGTCCGTCCGATCCCGAGCGATGCACCGACTCTACACGAGCCAGGGACCACTGAATCTTGGAGACTGCGAGCCTCGTACCAGTACGATGTCCCCTTGGGACAAGGGATGCCATGGTGTCATCCATTTTTTGCAAAGACTGATTTCTTGAAGATAGAATTGTCTCCATAATCGACAGAACTGGTCCACCAGCGGTTGTAATGACTCTGGTCTACGTTTCTCGGGCAGCTTATCGCCGCAAGCTTCTTGCGGAACAGTCTTAGCGAGGCAACCTTCGGCTTCCTTGCATTTCTCAAGTAGACTTTGTATTTGTTGGGTAGAGATGGCGAGACTCAACATTGCCCACATCAGCCCATCATGTCCCAGGTTGAGCCCTGTGATTTTGAATTGACTTGACCACCCACTCACTCTGTTGATCACTGCTCGCCGTTGTGGCATAATTTGCTCCGGATCGCTTTGCGTCTAATTCCTGGGAAGACCTCTGGTAGCCGCTTTTCTTGGGGGGTGCACCTGTCGTCAGTGGTGCCGTTTTTCAATTGAAAAGCTGGGGGGTTGAGCAATGGCAGTGGACGAGCTGCCCAGTGTCTGTGGGACGAGAGGATATGTCCGCTGTGCTGCTCCCCTTGGTGTCCACGAGGTGGCGCTCGTCAAGGAGTTCTCCGGCTTCGTCAGGAGAGTCCAAACAAGCGGCCCCATCATCTACGTGGGTCGCTGGGCGAAGAAAGTCAGTGGCCCGGCTCGGGAGTCCGGAGGCATCGCCCAGGTCGGCGGCGCGAGGAAAGGCGAACGCATTGAAGGCAGGAGTGCTGCACAACTCTTAGACGGGGACTTTAGCTCTGTAGGGAACAATCTCGTTAGTAACCTGGTTATCTTTGAACCACAAGGAACGCAGATGGTCTCTATCTTCAACTCTGATTCGAAAGTTGCTGAACACATCTTATATATCAATCGGAAAGGCTACCTGATGGGGTCGGAACTTCTGCAATATTACTCGAAGGCTACTGTTTGAATCGGGACCTATCAACAACTCATCATTGAAACAGTGTTCATTGCTCTTTGCTTAACCGTCGAACACTAGCTCAACCTTAAAGTCTCGTGCTAGTTGTACAGGAAGCTTAGGTTAATACAATGTTACATCTTTATCGGAGGGTTCCTCGTCAACTATATCCTCTAATGACCATTGCCGACATATGATTGCATCTTATCTATGTTAAGCTGTGCATGAAAGGGATCTCTAAGTAATCCTCCTAATACGGACAGGTCATTACTACAAGATTTTGGTGGAGCTCTAGTAACGGGTGAAGAGGCAGCAATCCTATCGTCTTGTACTTCAATATCAGCACACAACATATTTACAGATTTGTTGTCTGATACACTCAGACCATGAACCTCGTCATCTACCCGTTCCTCGTCGAGAACCTGCACCCCAGGAGTGGGTACACTAATCTCGCTCGTGAAAAAATGAACCTCGCAGCTCAGAAGCGACGTCTGCAGGGCGGTGGGCTGCTGAGTTCCCACTCCTCCATCCAATTGCCCCAACAGTGCCCAACCCAGGGCGGTCTTGCAGGCGAGAGGGCCTCGTACACCATAGTGTCTAGATGCCATGAGCGACACAGCATCTCTTCCGATGAATATCAGTGACCGAGCAGAAGGATCGTATTCATTGTAATGTTTGGCTAGGTGCGCAACGTGACCGAATTTCTTCACCACGTCTGGAGTGGCAACTTCGTCGGTTGTGTCCGGGATGTTCTTGTTAGTCCGTGTGGTGGGTAGCTGGTGCCAACGACTCTCACCCACACCTTTTATCATGAGCCCGGTGATAGTGTGCCCCTCCATCTCGGGCGACAGACCGTTCATTGTTCTGATGGCGTACTTCCTAAAAGTGGCCTTAAGCTCGAGCAGCGCCATCAGAGAAGGGTCCGCAAAGCATCTTGAGCTTTATTCGTCAATGATGGTGTAACAACGTACTCTCTTATGAGTAGACGTCGAGGTGACATCTACTAACAACGTTTTAGAAAATTCTCTGTACTAGAGTACAAAGAATTTTGAGAACCTGCACCAGAACCTGCACCAGTACAGAGAACCTGCACCAGAGACGATCTCCCCAGGGGTCACCTGTTTTGTGCCTGGCCGGTGCATGACCATCAAGTGAGGGCCTTGACAGTAAGAACACCTCACTTGTTTGACGCAGTTCCTGACGTAATGCGGACCGAGACATCGGAAGCATACCTTCGCCTCGGTAATGAGCTTCTTCTTCTGGTCTATGGGGAGTTTTCCGAAAGACCGGCATTCCCCGGTTTCATGGGCGTCGACCTTGTGGAAAATACACTTGTAGATTCTATGTTCAGTTTCCGGAGGTTTTCTGTTATAGGGTCCTCGTACATCACATCCTGACTCAGGTTCGTTGTTGGCCACCATGGACTGGTCACCTTCACTAGACTCTTTCTTAGTATTCTGTTTAGCGCTTGTGTGCAGGACCCGATCGGTCTTGGATATTCCGCCTGACAGTGCTGGGTTGAAAAATGGATCCATCGTCGCTCTCTCTTCGTCTCTCAGGAACTGGTTGAAGACGGAGAACGTTGGGTGCTGCCCACTCTTGGCTCGTAGGTCCGATGCTTACCTATGCCATCTGCGTTGCAGATCTGGCGGAAGTTTGAGTGCCAAGAGCCTCATGCCCCTGGTAGTGAAAAACTCTTCCAGCTCTTCTGACCTTGCTGTATTGGTGAGTGCGGTACTTGTAGCGTCCAAGAAATCCTGGAGAGCTGTGATATCCCCGGGAAGAATGTGTGGGAAGTTCAGAAGCTTGTCTGCCGTGTGTTCTGCTAGCAACCAGTCCGAACCCTAACGCTCACGAAGGGTGTTCCACACCACCTGCAACACTGCCTCTGCATTGTTTCTGATGACTGATCTCATAGTTCTCAGAACGTACTCCTGAGGCTTACCCGCAGTATTGGCCGCCAAAATTCGTAGTTCTTCGATGGGGCCCAAAGCTAGTCCTTGCAGTCGATTCATTCTTCAGATCAGATTCCCAGCAATGGTATAATCCGATGTCTCCTTTGAAGGGGTTGGCAGGGGTCTTCAACAGCTCGTCCCGAATAAGGTGTACTGAAGTTGCATCTAGAGTGCTTCCCTGCCGGGAAGCTCTCAGTCGATGGTTTGCATCTACTCTAGGCACTAGAGTCGATCTGCGAGAGCTCACTGAAGCCTGGTCCATCAGCCCCGCCAGACCATCCAGTTTGCTTCACGCTCTTGTGATTCTTCATCTTCTCCCTCTGAGTCAGTACTAACCTCAGAGGCTTCTGACGGTTGTGGGGGAAAAGGTCCAACCTTTTCCACTCTTACTGAGGTTGGTTTGCCAATTTTCTCACTACGCAGAGATGACAGATCTTTGGGATCAAGGCTGGATACCATGTCCTCTCCTAGCCTCTCCATCTGTTTGTTGAGCATTGCGATGCGGCCAAAGCAGTCGTCCAGCATCACACGTCTCTTCAAAAACTTCTCACGATACCGTTGCTTATGTCCTGTTCGTTCCAATAAACCCTCGAAGGCCCTGCTTGAGGTGATGAACTGATCGCGCTTGACCTTGAGTTCAGCTATGAAGGACAAGGTGGCCGACGTATCATCCTCTTCTAGATTCTCCCATGATAGGGCTTCATAAAGATCGTCATAGGTCTTTGCGGCTTCAACTTCAGCTAGTTGAAGGGTTTTCTTTGAGCTTCTTTTGGCCATTTGAGACATAGCAGAGATGTTTCTCTAATTTTACTGTGACTGCCTCGACAAATTAATTCGACGTGGGGGAAGTTCAGAAAAGTCCACGGATAAAGCAAAACTTGTCAAAGCAACCAATTATTGATGACGTAAAATTACCTGCAAGAGAAAAGTCTAGTTAGCACAAAGGTAATACAAAAAAATACAGTTTTTAGAGGTTACAAATCTAGAGGTGATGCAGAGTGTAAATCCGAAAGTAATGACGCAAAATTGGAGCAGAACTGCGTCATTGTGACAAGAAAACTCGGCTCAGGGAACACGGGTAACACTTCAGCAGCTCAGCCAACACACAAATTATTGACGAGTCTTAGCACAATTCTTATACGTGCATCCTAATGTCACACTCGGATATAAGCAGTCAACCCAATGAGGCACTCATAAAATACTAAGGTCAGGCAATACTCTACACACCGAGGTCCAACCAGGTAGACGCTGAATTGAAGTTACACACTTTTCCTATATAAACAATGCATGACAACTTGAGTTGTTTCTGACTCACATGACCAGTCGCAAAGGTCTATTAATTCTACAGTACCACCCGCATATAGTTATAACATACACCTACAAAGGTGATCAATAGGTAAACAAGGGGGCACACTTAGGCGCATCAGCGCAAGTAAATAGTTACCTAACATGCATGAACACATAATTGACTAGGCAATATAACATATTCCGCAGTCAAGTAAAAAATCACACGAATATGAAATATGCAAAACAACCATACTCTCCGGACTGGTAAAATAGCAACCAGAGCTGAAATCCACTAACAATTAACTGTGAATGATAGCAAGGAATTATACAACACAATGTGCATAGATCAAATTAACAACTGAGCACAATGAATCCAGCTGTGAATTCCAGCAAATAAACTAACTAGCACTGGCAAGCACAGATCAAAATAAGGCTCAATAATTTACTCAAACAAAATGAATGAGTGAGCAAACACTGAACAACACAGATCAGGACTGGCTTGACAATTAGAACAATGTGTATAAAGGTTAGCAAGAGAGTTTTACAACATTGACATCATGAATGAAGCATCACTAATGTTAGTGGAGTTGTAGGGGCACGTTAGGAGACTGCTGCATCACAAATCACATTCCACTATCACTTGAAGTCTTCAGCTTTCCTCGGATCTAAGAAAGAAAGAAAGAAAGAAAAAAGAAAGAAAAACAGTATATTTCCAATATAGATGGTACAAAAGTACCATCATTGGTTTTTAAAATCTCTTAAAATTAATACACTTAGATGATACACACACACGAGTATTGTAAAACTCGTGTCACTAGTCGAAAATAAATGATTGAGGGCAATGTACTCCAAATCTTGCTTAATCTACATTTGATAACACATGTAATGATAATTATAAGAGACAACACAATTTCATGGACGATGCATTTTCATTGTGAGGTGAAAACAATTTTGACAGTTTATATGTACATGACATAAAACTTCGCAATTCTTGACGCCAGGAAATAATATATGAATCGCTTGTTTCGGCCAATGTTCAAAAGTGTCATTTTGAGGAAGCATGAAAAATATATATATATATATATAAATATACATCCGTATACATATACACACACATATATATATTCATACATATATATACATGTACATATACACACATACATATACATGTATACACGTACACATAAGCATGAGGACCAAGAAGATAATAAGTTTTGTATTTCTAATCCAACAATTTTAACATAGCGGTCATTAGTTGATAAACATTTTATTTAAACAAAAAGTGGATGATCGCACAACAAATGTATAGTTTTTACATGAATGCTTTACAATAATGAAGAGATGACGAGTTAGGTAATGGTACAAGTTGAGAGTGAACAGAAAAAAGACCATTATCTCTAGTAAAATGCTAGTTGTCAGTCTAGTACACACATGTGTGCACATATACGCGCAAATATATACATATACACATGCACGCACATAATTACACCAAATTCGTAAGGATACACAAATGCATTTCTATGCATCGAGGCAATACATACGCATTCTATTTAGTGTCATACGCACAGCGTGCACACGTACAGATATCTACAAGTAAGCATGAGCGCGAATATCAGCGTAAACCAGTCAGTATAAACCAGAAATTCCAATCGAGGGAAACGGAGAAAATATCTTTTATTATCGCATGAATTTTATAAAATTTCGTACTACAAATAGTGGCACAGAACAGTCTACCTAAGTCTGAAACATGAAAACGATTGTGGGACGTGAATAAGAAAGAAAACATTAATGTCCTATAAAGGTTTCATATTAGAAAAAAAAATCACATTATCTTTGAAATATGGCGCAAATTGTCGGCAATTGATAAACAGACATGGGTATCACATTATTATAAGCATATAACTATAAAACAAAACAAAAAAAAAACAAAAACCGTTTATTTCCAAGTTGTCACATGAGATACATATGCCAACATATTGGCTTTTAAAAGTTCCTTAATATAAGACGTCCTAAAACAAAAGATCCATACGAGGAGTATTAATTGACAAACCATCCGAGGTGTAAAAATAGATAAGCCATACGAGGCATAATAATCGACAAACTATATGAGGTGTGCTAATAGATAAACTATCAGAGGTGTACAAATAGATAGACCATACGAGGCATATTAATAGACATAATATACGAGGCGTACTATAATAGACAAACCACACGTGGTGTGCTAATAGTCTAACAAAGTTCCATACGAGGAATACTAATTGACAAACCATACGAGGTGTACAAATAGATAAGCCGTACGAGGCATAATAATAGACAAACTATACGAGATGTAATATTAGACAATACTATCATAGGTGTACAGATAGATAGACCATACGAGGCATATTAATAGAAAAAATATACGAGGCGTACTAATAGACAAACCATACGGGTCGTGCTAATAGTTTAACTCTGTCAAGGGTAGTTGAATGAGAAATGAGAAATATTATCTCTTGGATATTTTATATTCCAAGAGATTCCGGTACAGCGCTTCTTGCCTTTTTCCTACTTCGATAATTTGAACTAAGAACTTGGTAGTTTCGAAGAATTCTTTAGTATTTTTCGAATTATTTATAAGATCATCGAAGTAGGAAAAATACAAAAAAACGCTACACCGTACTAGATTGAAACAACACCGTAAATGACAATCAAGTATTGAGAAAAAGATAGTCTCGAAATAATTTGTAAAGAACATCGCGCAACACAGCACGCACATCTAGGAATGCGTAAACAAACTTACACTCAAAATTGAAATGCATGGCTTGTTCGGCATACAAATATAGAGATAATTTTTGCACGAGTGCTTTATTTCCTTTGTCTTTTTATACTTTTTAATTTCTTCTGTTCACAGAAATGCCCTTCGGGGTCGTGATAGATCGATTTATAAATCATAAAGCAAGCGCAATCAATTTGTTTATTTCTGAAATTTGGTGCAGTGTTATCTGATCGCAGAGCTTTAGGTAAAATGTAACGTGTCTTGAGGTTTTGCTTTTTATGCAAAAAGTAGAAATAGAAACCGATATATGTACATGTGCGCATATATGTGTGCGAAACGTGTGCATGTTTACACTGATACATAAACATTTATGTTTTCGTGCGCACACGTACACACTCACGCACAAACCAACACACATATTCATATATATACGTATTGAAAACGAATATAAGAAAAATGCTAATACACATGAAAAATAATCTTACTCTTTCAATATTTAAAATGACAGCCCAAGCTCTGATGAATCGTAAGAAATAACCTGAGGAAAGATAAGGAATAGAAAAGGACTTCGAAAAACGTATAAATGGAATGGTTTTTTAATTTCCTAAAGGAAATTTTAAGAAAACTCAAGTTACCGCTGAGGAACAACAACAACAAAAAAACCATATATCTTCAATATATATCATATATCATATCTTCTCGATATTCTCTGCAACATCATGCGGACATTGGTACATGGGATAAAATGGAGATACAGTGTAGGCCAGTTACCACTCATGATTGACAAATATCTACAAAATTTTGGCAGAAATGCGCAAACAAACATATACTCAACATCAAAATTTGCTTGTACAACATACGGACAGGAAGATAATTTTACCACGATTCATACGCTCAAATTACGATTAATTTCATTAATTGTATTTGTCATTAATCCGATTCACAGAGACGTCCTCTGGTGTAAGTGGGAGATCTATTTTTGAATCATTTCGCTAGTGCAATAAAATTTATTAACCGGATGGTTTTTGTGTAAAGAAATGAAATAGAAACATGTATATCTATTTATGTAGATATATATATACCTTTATACGTACACACACATATTAATATATGTACTTATTTAGAATGAAATATAAGAAAAAATACAAATATAAAATAAGAAGATAGAAACAACCTACCATCTATTACACCGATAATGACAGTTGAGCTCATTGTAATCCTAAGAAATTATTCGAAGAAAAAAAAAATAACTAAAAGGAAAAGAAGACTTCGGAAAACGTAAAATGAACTGGTTTTTAGTTTCTTCATAGAAATTTTTAAGAAAACTCAGGTTACAGTCAAGAAACAACACAACTCTTCAGCATTATACAGACATGTATACATGGGATAAAATGGAGTAACATTGTGGCCGGATATCACATTTGAGTGGAGAATATTTACAAAATTTGGCACATATAGGTAGATTAAGCAATGGTCCAAAGTGATAATTTTGATAACAGAAATTAACAGTTTTTTTCGATTTTAAAGTTTAGTGCTGGTGTGCACTGAACGCACGGAAAAATATTAAAAGACTAAATGAAAATGCTTAAATTAACCCCTCCCCCCAGCTCATCCGAAATCGATTGAAAACATCTTCGAGAATGATTTTGAAATAACGAGACAACGTTAGCCAAAATTTAATTCATTATAAACTTTGCACAATCCTCACATTTATAAACCTGTATATTGGTGTACACACAAAATGTATTTCAGAGTATGTTTTCCATACGGATGTTAAATAATAACACAGAGAAGAAAAAATAACAAAATAAAGATGAGGAAATACTCCTAATTATGGAAAAAACGTTCATTCTGCTGTATTGAACTCACGGCTGGGGTGCTCATTATTGTCGACAGAAATAGTTAAGATGAATGCACGAATGGCTTAGCAAACGTAAAATGAAATAGTTTCTAATTTTCTAACAGAAATTTCAGGAAAATTAAAATTTCTGGTAAATGGGAAATTCACACCGAAATGCTGCAGGTCTATAGAGATGCAAAATGACGTGACACATTTACTCTAAATTCTTTTACAGTTTTAGAGTTTTTGATATGCTGGGGAAGCTTGTTCCACAAAAAAGCTCCAGAAACTGAGAGAGCTTTTTGTCCCACGTTAGATGAACGGTAACTGACTAAAACATCATTCCTCCGATTTGGTCTTTTGTTTGGGATATTAGATGGAAAAAATTTTACCACCTCTGCATTACTTTGGGGGAGGTACAGAGAGGAGAACACTCGTCGAGCTTTTTGGATCATGAATCTGTTCGGTATTGGGATCCAGTCGAGTTTTCTTAAAAGAGGGGTGACATGATCGTATTTATTGAAATTTCCTTTGCACACCACTTTGGCGGCGAAGTTTAGACATTTTTGCAACTCTTCCTGACGATATTGAGGTAAATTTCCCCATACAAGACTGCAGTAGTCCAGGCGCGATAAAACTAAAGACTGAATCACTAACAATCTAGATTTTTCGTCAAGTGTGTTCTTAATGCGATGAAAGAACATTAAGGTTCCGTTTATTTTGTTGCACATTGTTTCGACGTGTGAATTGAAAGTCATATTTTTGTCAAACCAAACACCCAGATTTTTTACCGTCTCTACTGGTTCAGTTGTATCGTCTCCAAATGTTAGCTTGAATGGTGGTAAATTTTTAGTCGCATTCTGTGATCCAAAAATAATGCATTGCGTTTTACTTGCGTTAAGTTTGAGGCCATTATGGTCATACCACAATTTAAGGTTTCTCAGAAGGTTTTCAGCGTTGGCTTGTGTTTCTTTTAAATCTGCTGTTGAGCTTGTCATGGCAATTTGTACGTCATCAGCATACATTGAGATTTTTGTGTTTGCCGGCATGGTGGGGAAATCATTGATGAAAATTGAAAATAAGAGCGGGCCGATGATTGAACCTTGAGGAACGCCAAAATTGTTTGGTATGAATGATGACATTTTGTTATTCAAGCACACTGCATGAGAGCGGTTTAGTAGGTAGCTTTCAAACCATTGAGTGTCAATTCTGAGGTTTGAAATTTTTTGTAGAAGTCTTTTATGCTCAACACTGTCGAAAGCTTTGGAGAGATCAAGCAATAGTAAGAGAGTTTAAATTTTTTGGTCAATATCATTGTAAATTTTTTCTGTTATGTTTAACAGGGCGGCGTCCTGAGTACTGGTATTCCTTCTGTAAGCATATTGATTGCGATGCAGTAGATGGGACTCGTCTATGTAAGACGAGAGCTGGTTTGTTATTACTTTTTCTAATATTTTGGACATAACAGGCAGGAGACTGATTGGTCTGTAGTTTGACGCTATGTCGATATCACCAGATTTATGTAATGGCTTAATAATGGATAATTTCCATTGGTCGGGAAACTTGTTTGTGGCTATAGATGTATTTATTATCAAACGAATGAGGGGTGCTGTGACAGGGAAGCTGTCTTTTATATGTTGGAGGCTTATGCCATCATGTCCAGTCGCTTTGGTATTCTTTAGTGAGTATAAGATTTTTCGTAACTCTATGACGCTAACCGGCTTTGGTCTCCATTTGTTTCTACTATTTGGGGATGATACATCGCCCAGATTTGCTCCTGTAGATGTGTCTGAAACTGTCCTGGATACTTCATTGAAAACATCTTCGCCAACTTTTGAGAAAAAAGTATTAAAGTCATTAGCCATTTTTGAGGGGTTGTCGAAAGCGCTTTTGCACTCCGAGTTTTTATACTGAGCAATTTCTCTAATGATTTCCCAAGTTCTTTTTGGGTTTTGTTTTGCCGCCAAGAGTTCTTTGTGGAAGTAGTCCCGGTTTGCTTCCTCAACTTTTCTTCGTAGGATCTTCTCATGATCTTTATATAATTTTCGACGCGTACTGTCTGATTTATTCAGTTTGTACTCACGCTGCAAATTTCTTTTAGCTCTGCTCAAATGTTTTATCTCATCTGTTATCCATTTAGAAATTCTTTGCTTAACTTTCTTCGTAGTGAAAGGTGCGCATTCGTTAAGAGCTGATACGAAATTTTCGTTGAAAAGCGAAACTTGTAGATTGACATCATCGGTGTTTTCCATGCCTTGAAATTCACTCCATCTGTCTAATAGCTTTTCTTGAAATATTTCAGGGGAGTAGTGGTTTTTCATGCGATATGAAATGTAACTAGATTTCTGTTTCTCTTTTGCAATATTTATTTGGCATTCTACCGAATGGTGATCAGAAAAGGACGGTAAGATTTCTGTGCTGAGTACTGCTTGGGGATTGTTTGTAATTGCTAGGTCAAGAAGAGTTTTAGAAGCGTTGGTAATTCGCGTTGGTTCTTGGACCATTTGAGAAAGATTAAGTCTGTGCAGCATCTTGCTTAGCTTATTGTTTTTATTTGTCAGATCTACGTTAAAATCTCCGAAAACATAGAAAGATTTTTTGGCTGCAGAGATTAATTCAAACGTATTTTCAATGAAATCTAATGTTGGACGTAGAGATGCTGATGGATGTCTGTAAAGACTGCCGATAATGAAAGACTTGTGTTTGTTTACCTGAACATTGAGCCAAACCATTTCTATGTCTTCGCATTTTTATTTTATCGGAAATAAGGATGTAGAGTAGACATCTTTGATGAAAATGCATGAACCGCTACCTCTATTACTCTTGACTCCGTCATAACGTTACAATGTGTACCCGGCAATGCTGAGATATGAGCTTTCGACTCGTGAATCGAACCATGTTTCAGATACGCATAAAATATCGATATCGTTAGTGATCAACATTACTCGTACGTCATCCATTTTACCATTGAGACTGCGAGCATTTATGTGTAATATTTTGATGTTATTTATCTCAATAGGCAGATCTTTAGTGGAGTTATTGCATTTTTTAGGTCTAGCAGGGCATTTGGTATTCGTCTCTAGGTCTTTATTGCCGCGTTCATTGTTTGTGATTTCAGCTTCAAATTCAATTTGATCACTGTTATTTAGTCACAAGATGTGGGAGGGAGCAACACGATTTTCATCACGCATTTTCAAAAGGGCGCTATAGTGGTCCTGTTTCCGGTGTATGTTTACCGGAGGACAGTTTATCAGAGCATTTGATGTAGGGGAGATTGTCGTCTTTCAAATCCCATTTTCTCTTCCATCAAATACGTGAATTGGAGTTCTCGTCACATTAGAAAGTATTTGGGGTATGAGGTCTCCAACTGCGTGATCGAAGACTTTTCTATTGATGTATTTATCGATGAGTTGTTCGAAACTGCCACTGTTCTTGTCAACGAATTTTGCATACTGGTCCCTGTTTCTGGAGCTCTCAGTTTTGATGGCTATTTTCAGAGATGTATAATCCCATTTCGATCTTTGTTGTGAAGCAAGCTGCGTCGTTACGGCGTGGAGGAGACAGTGTCCGTCACCTACAGTGTAAGTAGGCTCCATTTTGAGCGATCGTTTCAAGTCGTCCAGTGTGTTTGCAACGCGTGTGCAAATTTGATTCACTGTTGGTTTTGCGGTAGCAGTATCGGTTTGATCGTTCAACGGAGGCCTGGCAGAGGCAACAGATTTTTTTTGAATGATTTGATTTTTTTTGAATAGTTTTGAATATCGCTATTAGCTAAGCGTAAGCGTAATACTGCAGTATAAGTGGGTGATCACACAACGAATTTATTGCTTTTTTTACATGGTTGCTTTACAATTTCATATTAGAAAGAAAATCACATTATCTTTGTAATATGGTACAGAATGTCTGCAATTGATAAACACACACACACACACGTAGGTACCATGACGGTCTAAGGATTCACTGTCTAGTGGAACACACAATACAGAAATCTCTGGACACAATGAAACACTTAGCCTATTTAACTTAATATTTAACACTTGTTACTTACATTTCCTTCTCTGGAGTCTACACACTACACTCAGACGGTTCTCTCACATGACTGGCGGCCTCTGCCCGGAGGGCTGAGCTTAAGCTCATTTTACACTAGCGGTGTGGAGCGACGGTGTGGAGCGATGCTGAACTTTTTATAGTTCCTCCGACGAGAGGATTGAGCATCAGTTCACACCGACTTGCTTTTACATTGCCTCTTAATTCGACGCTAATTCCCCCTAGACAGTAATCGTCAGTATTGCTCTTGCAATACTGTCAGAATAATTTGCAGAACAAGGATGGAGCGACGGTGTGGAGCGCGAAGACACCGCCAGTGTAAAATGGCCTTTATATACCTAAGGTACCGGAAGAGAGCGTTTCCGGAAAACAAGTGAACTTGCGGAATGGTTCTCCCGATATTCGGAGGTCCAAATCTTCTATCGCTATTTGAAAATATAAATTTCCTAAAATTGCTGCGAAGGCAGCACAGTAGTTCATTTCACTGTAGTCTGCTTCTCGCTGTCTGCAAGGCTCGGTCTGCAACTCCTACAAAGAGAATAATACAAAATTTACCCCAAAAACTCAACAAAAAGTTCGTTGTACATTATTTGTACAGTTCATATTGTATTTTACAGATGTTTTACGCATGGATTTTGCCACATACCACAACTACCTTAACATTTATCACCAATACTACCACACCCAATTGATAAAGTAACACACATCACCGTACATGGATTCCACTAACTTGAAACAGTCCCGTTCTAACGCAACCTCAATGCAACCTAGTACACATAGAATATTATTAAGTCATAAATACTCAAAATAATAATAGGCGCTCTGCGTGAACGCTCAAAGTTCAGCCAATAGGTATATTTGTAGTGAATAAATGTACGAAGGTCGCTTAGAGTAGCTTTGAAAAATTTTCGTGGTATATTCATTCTGGGGTGAATGTATGTATGACAATGGCCCCCTAGCAGCTTATATACTAGCTCCATGATGGCTACTTCACCTCGTCGGTCTCAGTGTATTTGTATTCTGTTACACATGACGGTGTTTTGTATGGAACTAGTGTACACGGCCCGTCAAAAATGACAGGATTCGGCACCAGAAGTGTATTACAAACGGACACCAGACAAAAATATATATATAACCACACCAAGAGATTAGGTAGGTGAACAGCCATGAATATTTTATATAATAAAAGTTGTATCGATTTTCTTTTTATGCGGTAAGCTGTATTTTCTCGAATGATATAGTAAATTTTCGTTAATGCGATATTTTTGGGGGCTTGTAAACAAGAGTGTCAGTCGGTTTTTGTACGAGTATACCAACCATGTGGATGAAGTCTACGATGGTATTCAAATAGATATATATGTTAAGGAATGTTGCATACAGAAATTATAATTTATAAGTGTATTATCCAAACATACGCTATACATATTGTTTCTGTAATACCTATTTGAAAAGGTAATTAAATGCTGTTTTATATAATAGTTAGGGGTCTAATAACTTTTTCTATGACAGTGGTTTCAAAAAAAAAAAATATGGTATCACCTTAACCGAAGCAAGGTTCTGTACAGTGTTGCCACCTATGTCTTAAATTTCCATATTTGCTGCAAAATTTCTTAACTTTCCAAGACAATTTCTCTCGAAAGCATGGTCGGGTAAACTATTTATAACCAAGTATCTCGAAATATGAATATATAATTCACCACCTGAATATTAAAAGGCGATGATCATATAAAGTGATACTGATAGACCAGAGAGGCCTCTTTCCATCTTTGGAATAATGGAGTACGGCAACGATTATAAGTATGAGTGTGGGGTAGAGAAACTAGGAACTACATGTACTGTACGTCCGTCGAGCACGGTGGCAAAAACAAGAAAGAAGAGCTCGATCGCTCTACACAGGCAGTTAACACATGAACATAGAAAATGGGACGGAAGCAATTAAATGGGTGACTGCGACAACTCATATATAATAATAAATATATATACTGAAGTTGGATCTCAACAGATACGCATAATACATATGACATTAAAGACTTTCTCATTATAAATATAAAACTTTCCCCAGAAATTTCATCCAGGTGAATATACTGCATATCAGAATAATCAAACATTTTTATTTGGCGTATGGAAGGTGGAAAAATTGATGGAAAATTTGCACATGGTGTCGATAAAATAACGTATCTGTGATACATGAAGATTTTTAATTTTTTCAATATATATCAATGCCTCAGCGGTGAGCGTGATTTATCCATTATTTTCTAGATTCTCTCTACGCCTCTCAAACTCTTCCACTTTTAGTAGTACTTATAGGGCGATTCTTAGGGAATCTTATTCTCATAATAAAAAGAAGAACCAACGTAATAGAGAACATTTAATGAGGCAAACGTTTCGGAATACAAGTTATTCCATCATCAGTGCTGGAAGAAATAAAAAGTATTTTGAGTCATGCATAAGACGGATAAGGTTTCAATAAAAATACCAAGCAAAAACGCAAAAAAATAGAAGCAAATCATTTTTCTAACGACTAGAATACCAAACTTAAGTGTTTAGGCAATATACACAGTACATACAGGCATACATAACTAAACACACCCAACATTCTCGTACACTTACACATTGAAATATATATATATATACACACACACACATATACACGCACGCACTACATGCACACACACACACCAAGCACACCTCAGCATACCGCAAGTTAGGAAGTAGGGGCTACAAATAATTTTGTCGCGCTGAAATCGTTATTAAGTGCAGGTTTATTTGTGAATATATAAAGGTATTCTAGAATACGGAGGTCTTGTTCATTAAATGCTTTGCATAGAATAGAAAAATTAGACATTTTGAAAGGATGATTAGAACTATTGCAATGGTTTCTAATGGCGTAATAGGGCCTATTGCATCTCGTGAAGAGTTTGTTCACTTGTATACCTCAAAATTTTGCTCATTAATGTGTCGCCGAAAAATTGCAGAACTTCAACTCACCTCTTCAAGTAACTCCGATTTCAACTGAAGCTATTTTGCGGCTCCTCAACCTATGCCTGGAATCTAATCATTTTTAATGGAATCACAAAATTTATCAACAAGTAGAAGGAACACCGATGGGTTCCCCTATCTCTGTCGCGTTGGCCGAGATAACAATGCAAGCAATGGAGGATTAATTCCTATCAACACCCCCGTGCCAGCCACTGTTTTGGAAACGTTACGTTGACGATATATTTACTGCACTACCAGAAGATATGCCTGGTACATTCCTCCAGCATATCAATGGGTTCAACACCAACATATAATTTACTATGGAATTAGAAAGTAATGGATGCATCCCGTACTTAGATATATTAATTAATCGGTTAAGCAATAATAGATTATAATTCCAGGTCTACCGGAAACCAACAAACACAGGCAGGTACTTAGACTATTTAAGTTATCATCCCTTATCACAGAGGAGGAGTGTAGCGAAATCCCTTTATCAGAGAGCAGTTAATATTTGTAGTGAGCAAAATTTGAATTAAGAACTTTCAACATTGGATTAATTATTGAAATAGAATAATTTTCCTCCGTAACTACGTAATAGCAACCGCCTAAGGATTGATGGAAATAATCAAAACCTCCCCATACTTCCATAAAGCAACGAAAATTTTTAACGCCCCCTGAAATATGTTAGCGTCCCGTATATTAAAGGTTGTTCTGAAAGAGTCCAGCGAATCTTAAAACCATTCAATGTTAAATTGGCTTTCAAATCTTCGAATACAATAAAAAACAGCCTAATCAGACTCAAAGATAAACGATAGAATTGTGAAAAAAGTAATCTTATATATAAATTATAATGTAAAAATTGTGAAGCATGTTACATTGGGGAAACGGGTAGAAATCTTTAACAACGAATTGATGAGCATGCTAAGAATGTGCAGAGGAAGAATAGGTTATCCCTTGTCTATTAGCATTCCGAAGAAGATAACCATTCTTTTGATTTTGAAAATGTCTCTATCTTATAAAATGGTAAAAATTAATACGCCCGAAAAATTGTCGAAGCAATGTACAGTGTTTAGGAACCAAACAAAATTAATCGTCATCTTGATGTCCCCCCGCAGTTTCTTCCTTTGCTCATCAGTCGCCCTTGATCAATGATTTTCGGCTTGCATGTAAAAATTTAATAAAATGTTTTGTATACTAGATACCCGCGGATACCATAAGAGGTTTTGTTAAAAATACATCGTTCCCCTGATGACGGCTAGAGCTAATCTAGCCGAAAGCTTGGGTCATAAAATTAAATTTGTCTTTGCTGATCCCAAATTTTGAAAAAATGGAAACTTCACTACCAAGACGTCCTTTATTTTAACAATTGACACATACACATACACCCGCTCGTAATTTACAAGGCTCAGATTTACAACTTCATGTAAATCCTGAATATTTTCAGATTTATTCATTTCAACATATACTAAAAAATTTTGTCAGTTCAAAATATACTGAAATTGTGCCATGCAACACTTGAAAAAAAAAATGGGATGCGTTGAATCGAAATTTGTTCTGAAGATTTCGATTGCCTGTTATCTGGAGCGGAGAAGTTTTCATTGGGTAACATAAGTAAATTTTGACACACATTAGTTCACATGCAACATAATGCCTACACAAATGACTTGACGTAGCTATACATGAGTGATAGCGAATATATCAAAACTCGGTGTCAACTTATTCTATACCCATATATTGGTGTATGGATTCCTATATCATGAGTTTACCAAAATTGTACAATCATATAAGTCAATAATCAGCATCAGATCATTGTTTATGCAACATTATTCATCCTATAACCAATAATCCTTCAGCCAATACCCACGACAAGCGCACACGCCCACCAACAATAACAGCAACAAAATATAACAACAACAATAATACCATTTAATGAAGCCTGAAATATTAAATGAAGTTAGCCATCGAACAACCAAAACAACAGCAACTATTGGCTGAACTTTGAGCGTTCACGCAGAGCGCCTATTTTTATTTCGAGTATATATGATTTAATAATATTCTATGTGTACCAGGTTGCATTGAGGTTGCATTAGAAGGGGATTGATTCAAGTTAGTGGAATCCATGTACGGTGATGTGTGTGACTTTATCAATGGTGTGTGGTAGTATTGGTAATTAATGTCAAGGTAGTTGTGGTATATGGCAAATTCCCTGTGTAAAACAGCTGTAAAATACAATGTAAGCTGTAAAATAAATGTAAAACGAACTTTTCGTTTAGTTGTTACTGTAAATTTTGTATTATTCTACTGGTTGGAGATGGAGACCAAACCTTGCAGACATCGAGAAGCAGACTACAGTGAAATAACATCTTATACGAAATGGTTTAATCTAATTACAGATTTATTCGATATTGGAGGCTAAGTGAAAAGATGAAAATTCGAGAATCAAATAATATCCTCCTAAATATTTATTACAGTGTTGTAAATATTGGCCTATATGAAAATTGAATAGTGATTAAATTCAAAATTAGTGATGTCACCCACAAAGCAGAAAAAAACAATTGATATGAATTATCAGGTACATAGTTGAAGTTCATCACGTGATAAAGTTCGAAGAAATTCACTCAACATTTTTATTGGAACACTGTCAAACGTTAAAAAGTATACTATAAAAACCGCAAAATCAGTGACCTCTTAGTGAAAAATAATATGTCAGCCTCTATAGGGTTATCGATCTGGACAGGGCCAACGTAATTTACCAATTTATGTGTAACAGAAGAGAATGTAAGTCTCTTAATAAATGTAACATTGGCTTGACCAGGATGACCCTGAGGAAAAGATTAACCGCCCATAAATACCAAGGTTCTATTTCCAACCATTTCCGCATTGACCATAGTTGCAAACCATCAAATGAAGATCTATACCCTAACACAAAAATCTTATATAACGTTACTAAAATAGAGCATATTCAAATTATAGAAGCGTTACACATCCATAAACTTAAACCTGTCCTCAACGAAAACACTAATGAATTTTTTGCTCTAAAATTATTTACTAAAACAGCATCTTAGTAGTACGAGGCAACTGCTTGTCCGGTCATTTCGCCCCTATCGCTCGTCCAGTGAACATCTACAGTGTGCAATACCATTACTGTACCTGATCTTGTGTATACATATTTTTGTATTACAAACTTTATATTAAGTCGCTTGTAAAATACTTTTGTGCTGTGATTTCATATTTCATTCTAGTCTCATATAGCTTAAGAATTAGATTTGCATTTTACCAATGTGACTGATCAATTTTTCTGTACATTTTCAGCCTGGTGATGATGTTTGTACATCGAAACGTTGCGTTTTATAAGCTCCATAGGTAATACTTTTTAACGATTGACAGTGTTCCAATAAAAATGTTGAGTGAATTTCTTCGAACCTTATCACGTGATGAACTTCAGATGTTAAAATACTGGTGATCACGGACAAACTACATACTCTATGGGCTGCGTAGAAGTAAAGGAGAAAATGAATACACTGCGTAATGGGACGAACTGAAATGTAAATACCAGATAGCACCCTCAAGCTACAGCAGCCCAACCAAAAAGGGATGTGCACTTAGCAAATCATTAAGATTGGGTTTGTCCTTATGAATATAAAGAGATTCAAGTATTCTACGTTTAGTTACATTACAAACAGACCCCAAAATTGAGAAATCAGCTGTAGCTTGAGGATGCCATCTGGTATGTACATTTCATTTCGTCCCATTACGCGTTGTATTCATCTTCTCCTTTACTTCTACGCAGCTTAAAGGGTATGTAGTTTGTCCGTGATCACCAGTATTTTAACATCTCTAGTAATATACAATATGTGCAATTACATAGTCTGAATGTAAATTCTCTATGTTTATGAATGCAGATTGTGCCGATGGTGGGTAAAGGCCCGAAACGTTCGTTTTTTAGAATTGACAGCATACAAATTTTAAATAATCTGGACTTTTTTGGTTTTTGCCCTTGACGTTTTGTAGACCAATAATAGTCAGTCAGTCAAATCCTAAAACCACCAATTCTTGAAATAAAGAAATAGGATGATAACAAATTCCTAAAACCACCTACTCCTAAAACTACCAGTTCCTAAAATCACTAGTTCTTAAAACCACCAGTTCCTAAACTCACTAGTTCCTAAAACTACCAGTTCCTAAAATCATTAATTCCTAAAACCCCGAATTTGTAAGAAAGCAGAAAGAAAATGAACCGAAATAAACACCCACAGTCAGCATGAGCGTGACGACAGCGTCGACGGTGGCGCAGCTGCGCATTGTGTCGACCCTACCTCCCCCGGGGGCAGCCCAGGCGGCACTGCGGGCAGTCCAGTCGTGTTGGTCAGCCGCCCTGCCGCACCTGTCAGCCCTCTCAGCCAACTCCAGCCGCTCGCACAGCCACTCCACGCTTCACCGCCTGCTCGGGCTGCTGGCTGACCGGTGCGCGTGTGGCTGGTGTAGTGTACAAAATATGTTATTGTTTTGCTACCTTCCGTGAGATACAGCCATTATATCTATTGGAATTATCACTTTCAGGGAAAGTGTGTTTTGTTACGTACTTTTTTCTTTCGGTTGACTGCTTTGCCGTTTTTAGCTGTCTTCTTCAAGTTTTATCTTGTTTCATAAACTTGTGTGGAATCTCGTGCATTGATTCCTCGATCCCCTACCTCAGCCATGTGGCTGGCGGGGTGAGCGTTTTATAGCTGGTGTAGTGAAGGGTACGCCAGACGGCTTTAACTGTTTCTCAGTGTTGAATTATTATTAGCCATGTGGCTTTAACGCAAAGCCATGTAGCTTTAAAGATCGGCCGAGGGGCGTTTTTCGTCAGCCATTTATTACCTACCTTTTCCGATTCGAAAAGAAGTATTTATGCCATTCTATAAATTGATTATAAGATAGGCTCTGATTTTCAACCGGTTTTCTACAATTGGTCCGTAGACGATACCTCTGTTCTATTTAGCCATCCAACTCAAGTTGAGCAGTTCTTGAATGATGTGTATCATAAGCATCAATCGATTAAATTTCCTGTTGAAGTTGAAAAGAATAACTCCGTGGCCTTTCTTGACTGTCTAGTCACGAGAGACGGAGATCACTTTCAGACATCAGTACACCGTAAACCAACTTTCACAGGATTAAGCTCCAGCTTCTTCAGTTTTTTCAATGCGTTTCAAAATTGTGTTCAAACTCTTATCAACAAGGGTTATGAAATATGTTCAACCTTAAAAAAATTTCATGGGAAATTTAAATTTTTACGCTCATATTTTTTAACTAATGTTTTACCTTTGGGTGTCATCAATTCGCAAATCAAGAAATTTCTGTCTGAGCAATACGTTTTGCAAACTATTAGAGAAAACAATAAGGACCATCTATACTGCTCGTTCCCGTATTTTGGAGCTCCTTCTGAGAAATCGGCACAGGAGGTAAAATTATTGTGTGAAAAATTATTTCAAAACCTTTAGTTATGCGTAGCTCTAGTTAATAATTTTAAGGTGGCTTCTTATTTTAGGTACAAGGAAACGCTTCCGGTGGAGATGCGGGCCTCTCTGATTTATTCTTACAGTTGTGTGCAGTGCACATCATCGTACGTCGGCATGACGTCCCGAAATTTTTATATCAGTGTAGCCGAACATCGCGGTAGAAGCTTCCGTACTGGGAACCAATTAGCACACCCCTCTCACTCCGCAGAACGCAATCACGCAGAAAAATGCAACGTCCCGATATCTTCTGCAGACTTTAAGATTCCAGATTCGGCTTCAACTTTGCATGACCTTAGGATTTTAGAGTCGTTACATATTTTTAAACGAAAACTGGCCCTGAACAATACCGATAGTTCATATCCATTGCAAATAGTAACTAGATAGCAATTTTATCGATTTTATTTTTTGTGACATTTTCATTTTTATTTTCGCGACCTCTTTTAATGATGGCCTACAACATTTTGTTTCTTCTTTCATTACAGACATAATGACTTGTTTTATTAAAATGATGATGGATCTGGACTCCGAAACGTTTTCCAATTAAATATGATTAAGTTCCAAAGAATTTTCCTCGTTTTTAAATTTCTGTGCTAGGTTTTAATTAGGCATATCATGCAATGATAACTGTTGTATCAATAGAAGATGTGAGGTTCCGAGCTAAGAGTTGGGAAGGCCTTTCTTAAGTTGAAATAGAATAGGTTTTTGTTTTGTTACGGACAATCTTTTTTCAGTTGACTGTTTTGCTGTATTTTTTTGCTTTCATCATCAACTTTTGTCTTGTTTCATACACTTGTTTCCTAACTTGTGTGGGGACCGCGTGCATAGATTACCGTCTCTTAGCTATCTTATCTTGTTTCTTAAACTTGCTTATTGACTTTCTGCTTCTACGCGCTGGGAATCTTGTGTGGGAACACACTTAGTGCGTAAGTTCCCTATTCCCTTGTAGCCATGCTGAACGGTGCGTCCTCCTTTCTGTCTTTGGAACCCCTTGTTTTGTCATAGAGGCTGAAGTTTTCCGATCTAATCCAATGTAGGCATGCTTATTGAACGGTTTAATGTCTGCATGCCTTTCATTAGTTTTAGAGAATCGGTTAAGAATTATTCAAAATAATTTTTTTTATAATTCATTTTTTATGTCACTTGAATCGAGTTTTCCCTCAAATTATGTTTTTAAATCTCGAACTTTTGTTTAGTTACCAAATTTTTTTTTGTGCTCCAAACTTTTTTTAGCCTCCAAATTCTTTTTTAATGTCCAAGCTAATTTTTTCAGTATCTAAACTTTTTCGCTATAAATTTATTTCATGTTCTCCAATCTCTTTGTTCATAGTCCATAAACTCTTATATTAATTCCCAAAATGTTATTCGGCACGTTTTTTAGCTGTAAACCCGGAGATTTTTCAGTTGTAGACAGATTGTCCTAAAATTTGCCCATTGAAAGTAATTTTTAAAAAGAAACGTATTTTGCTTATGTAACTTTTTCGATTTTGACCTTAGTTTTCGAGAGAATGGAAAATTTCATTCATATAATATTTTCTCGGACATTTCAAAAAATAAAGGTCAATGAGTTTTCATGCTAAAACAAAACAAAAGACAGTTTTAGAATCCCTGTAACGTTTCTAACAAACCAATAGCTTAATTTTTTCTATACATTCAATTTTTTTCTATCACAGTTTGAAGTGATAAAAAAGTGATGTTATATTGTGGAAATTCTAACCGTTGCTCTCAGCCGAAATCCTCTGCGGGCTTAGTAAGGCGTTATTAACGGCCTTCCGCAGTAAGGGGTCTTAGGCTGCTGTCAAGTCAATAAACTTAAGAGGCTATAAAACGAATAACAGAGCAATGTTGGGGGTTTCTCACAACTTCGGTGGCAAGCGTATTTCTTCACTACTAAAAATGCGCTTGCACTTTTTCCGAGTTCTAAGTCAATGCAACGGATTCGGAAGAAAGCCGATGTGCGCAGTCTATCCCGCTGCCACGTCAGACGACTTCTGACCTTGGCCACGAGTGCACGCAACTTGGGGCCTCGCGGGTCACCGGTTAACTTCCCCGCTTCTTGGAACCTTGCGTTCTTGGACAGCCGGCCTCATTGAAGAATTTGTTTATCTGATCAAATAAATTTTCGAAAGGTGAGACCCTTTTTCGCCATGCTCTGATTGTTCCTAATTAAAAGTGTTACCGTCCCTTTCTTGGGTTCTGGTATTTGTGTGATTTAGTGCCCCACCCTTTGGTGACTTTGTAGCCTCTTAGTAGCCGGGAGGCATCACGGTTACTTATGAAAAATCGCATATAAAAAAGGAAAGTTAGAAAAATTGAAGCATTACTTCGTTAAAATGTTACAACGATTCCAAAACTGTCTATGGTTTTGTTCTAGCATAAAACCTCGTTGACTTTTATTCTTTCGAATTATCCAAGAAAATTTTCCGAAATACATTTTCAATTTTCTCAAAAAATTAGGCAAAATCGAAAAAGTAACAGTTGCAAATTGTGCTTCTTTTTAAAAATTACTTATACTGGGCAAATTATAGAACAATTGGTCCACAACTGAAAAATCGCCAGGTTGGCCTTGGTGATCACCTTAAACTTTTACCTCAGTTCCTAAAATTCTTTTCTTTAGCCCCAAACTGTTTTTTAAATCCTTCTTTATGATTAAGACTCTGCCTTAATTTCAGAATCCTCAATTTCCCCAACAACTTCCCTTTTTCCCTCTCCCTCACATTCTGCTCACCCTCACAATGTTCTCGTCTACACGCTGCCCTCAGCGCCTCAGCGCCGCCCACACGCAGTGGGCGGTGATAGAGAGAGACGGACAAGACGATATCGTCACCCTCGCCCTTTTGGACCTCGCCAGAGCAGTGGAGAGCTTCATGGCCGCCGTCAGGAGGTGACTGGAGGCAGGGGTGGAGAGGCAGTCTGACGTCAGACCTAACCTAATAAACGTCCACAACTCCAGTTTGCCCCAGAGTCCAAACGTTTACTCCAATTGACCCCAAAATCTAGTCGATCACGGCTTGCAAATCGGCTCCAATTTGCCCCAAACTCCAAACGGGAGCTCCAATTTGCCTCAAAATCCCTGCCTGCCTATAGGGCAGAAGTCTTCGTCTGGGGTAGAAATGCAGCCCAGCCAGCAGAGCATGGCTAACTTGAGTCTAAATTGCCTGTCAGGCATAGGACAAGCCACACATGGGCTTTCTTTCGCCATAAGGCAAGAAACGGGGTTGGGGAGGGACAGTGCCCTCACACCCTCCTCCCCAACTTCTTTGAGCTCCCAAGAGGACTCCAGCATTAGCGTGAACATGTCTACGAACGACGGCAACAGCTCAGGTAGCGGGCATCCCTCTGAATCGGGTCCACACAGCTGGTATTGTCGTAAAATTGCGCGGGAACGGGAAAGATAGCGGGAATTTCGGAGGAACCAACGGAAAAGAAACAATTCTCGGACGACCTACTGGGAGTGCCGCTGACCCTAGAGGCAATAGCGGGAACGCCAGCGAGCTGACGTCAGCAAGGCTGGCGCAGCTGCACCGTCAGCGGGAGCACTGGAGGCTAGAGTACCATTTGCTGTCACACAAACATGTGAAGCTCACGAAACTTTAGAAGGACACCGACGCTCTGAAAGCCTTTGGCTCAGGGGCGGCGAAATTGCACCCCACGTCCATCGTATGCGAGGTTACGGTGCCTCCAGGGGGGGGGGGAGGCTGGGAGGGTGCAGGACTTTAAAGGGCGCTCTGTCTCTTTAGAGGATTCCATAGGTAACAAAGGACATGACGGTCCCATAGAAGACCCCAAAGGGCGCGCGGTGCCTGACGAGGAAGACACCTGGCGCGAGTCTATGGTCCGCCAACACCTGACGGTGCGCCGCACGAAGCTCTTCCTAGAACTGACCAAGACCTGCAGCAAGGCGACCCTGCTGCAGGATGAGGCCGAGGCCGCCGTGTCCCGGACCCTGGAAGCCGAAGCCGTCGTCGGGGCCCTTCAGAACGAGCTGGAACAGGTGAAGGGCGAGCGCGCTAAGTTTTCGGAGGAGCTCAAGACGACTTGCCTCAGCTACGAGCAGCAGATGGCGGCCATGGCGGACCACCTGGCGGGGCTCAGTGAGCGCATCGCTGAGCAGGAGGACCTCAAGGCATTCCCGAGGCCGCGCAAGAAGTAAATTTTGTCCTTAGGGCGTACAAGAAGTGAATTTTGTCCTTAGGGCAGAAAAAAAGAAGTGAATTTTGTCCTTAGGGCAGAAAAAGGAAGCGAATTTTGTCCTTATAACGCTGAGGAAGAAGTGAATTTTGTCATAAGACACAAAAGAATAAGTCCTTATGTCGCGGAAGGAAGATGTGAATTTTGCCCTTACGGCGCAGAAAAGAAATTAGTAAATTTCGTCTTTATTGGGATATTTGTTCTTACAACAGAATAAGCAAATTTTGTTTCTTTTGGGATAGGAATAAGGGAATTTTGTCCTCAGGGCAGAAAAAAACGAGAAAGTAAAAATTGTTCTTATGGCAGAGGGAATGTAAATTTTTTCCTTATGATCGACGGAAGGAAAGTAAATTTTGTCCTCATGACGGAAGGAAAGTAAATTTTGTCCTTATGACGGAAGGAAAGTAAATTTTGTCCTTATGACGGAAGGAAAGTAAATTTTGTCCTTATGACGGAAGGAAGTAAATTTTTCCTTATGACGGAAGGAAAGTAAATTTTGTCCTTATGACGGAAGGAAAGTAAATTTTGTCCTTATGACGGAAGGAAAGTAAATTTTTTCCTTATGACGGAGGGAAAGTAAATTATGTCCTTATGACGGAAGGAAGTAAATTTTGACCTAATGGCACTGAGGAAGCGAAGGACCCAGAAAAAGCTGTGAAATTTGTCGTAGTGGCAGAAAAAGTAAATTCCGTTTTATAGGACGGAGGAAAAAGTGAATTTGTGAGAAAAATGTAAATTTTGTCAGAAGAAAGGTAAATTTTGTCTTAAATGACATAAGAATTAAATTTTATCCTAATGCAAGAAGGTGTGTTCACATTGAGTTATTTTTGAATAAGTATTTATAACATTCGGTCTCTATATTTTGCGTGCATCATTCTTGTGCCACTTTCAACTCAACTTTTCAAGAAATTAGTCCCAGTAAACACTTTGACTGCGACGTGCCCCACCGGTGGTACACGGAGAGGATTTTCATAATGCTACTGACTGACCAGTAGTCACAAACTCAATTTTCATAAATACCTAATTAAATCTAAATGAAGGCACGATCCAGTTCATGTTTGGTATTTTCAACATAGCTTACTACAGTTGGCTTCAAATTTAGTTGAATATTGAACTTCAGTTTTACCAATATCGGTCAAGGTGTTGATTGACGTTACCTAATAAAAAATTAGTCCGTTAATAAAATGACATTTGGTTCAAGATTTAGAAACAATAAAAAGGGAATTATTGTCTATATAGGATGACGGATCCATGAGACGTTTTTATCGTGAACATGCATGGATTGTAAGACATTGGTTTGTCTATGTAACCTATCCTTTTATACTGTATTTCCACGTCATTCTGTCCGCTCATGTACAGTGTTTATCCAGTGAATGATATTGTGGTTCAAAGAGACCCTCAGGGGATACAGCCTTTGTGTTTAGCGCTCCCAGGGGGAAGGTGTGAAGTCCCGAGTTGAGGGTTAGGTATGCCTTCCTTAAATTGACATAGAATATTTTTTTTTTGTTTTGTTATGGGCCATCTTTATCCGGTTGACTGCTTTGCTGTTTTTCAACAGCTATTACTTCTTTCACTTTCATCTTGTTTCATGAACTTCTTTCTCAACTTGCTGTATCAAATGCCCCTTTTGCATAGGTTCCACGTTTCCTCATACTAAATGCTGCTCTCCTCTCTATGGAACACCTTTGTTGCTTCTAGGGATGCGTAAACTAACTCATTCTGAGTAACTGGTCTAGAATGTTGTCCCTTACCCCCTTCAACTCCTCAATGTATGTAATCTAATTTTTCTAACTATGTAGATTTACATGCGGTATCAAAACACGTTCAATTCTAGAGGCAATGTGTTGTGCTTCGTAATTTTTGTATGTATATTACATTAAAAACATTTTTTTGCATTATTTAACGAATGTGTGGGTAGGTTTTGCAAATTTTGTGTGTAAATTACATAGAAAGTTCTTTTTTTTGCAATATAAAGCCATTGTGTAAGGTTTCAAGAATTTTTGTATGTATAAATAAAAGTTTTCGTTTGCCATGTTTAGCTAGTGTATAGGGCTTAGCTTGTTTGTCTGTAAAAATGAAAGTATTTTTGTTTGCCATTTACCGCAAACATGGGTATCGGGATTTTTGTTTGTAAACTGCGGTAAAAGTTTTCTTTGTTATGCTTTGGTGTTCGGAAGTGTTGAACTGCCATGACGTCATGAGCTCTCGGCCAATCAGGAGCAACATTTTCTGTGACGTCATGCGCTCTCGGCCAATCACACGGTAAAGAAACAAGGTAGCGTCAAAACAGTCTTCCTTCATTGACATTGTCACAATGGTGACGTCATGGCAACGAACCAATAACAGCGCTCATATTGCATATGGCAACCCTGCTAGCCCCAAATCTGGCACCACTATTAGCCTAACGACATGTTGCAATGGTGACGTCATAGTTGATTTAAAATGAAGCCTTTCTATGGGCTAGACGAACAAGAGGTGTACTTTTTCCCCAATGACTCTACCTTGGTTTTTCTGCCGTGGCCAATCAGGAGCAATCGACGTCACTAGTTCCCTTTCTTACCGTTGTGGCACGCATCACAAAAATCTACGGGACAGACAACGCCCAAGTTAGACTTAACATAAGTATTTTGTATGTTTGTTCACATATTTACTATTTTATGTCTTGGAGAGTGGACTGGCCAACGAGAGTTGGCCTTGATTGTACAATAGTAGCATTCCATTATTGTTAATTATTGCTATTAGTTACTGGTAATTATCGTCACTATTTACTGTTAATTAACGAGAATTAATGCAATGCTATTATTTATCGCTAATATTTACTGTTAATTAGAGCCGTTGGTTCCTATATCAGTGAACGCGAGGGAGCGGACCGCTTGTTTTACAAAACTAGCGAAATTTTCGTGGATTCGAACCCCCGTCTTGTGATGTCCGAATCGGTTGTGGGCTGGTGAGTTATATTACGTATTTCTAGATTTTTATTGAACTTCAATTATCTGTTTAGAATTATTTGGTCCAAAAAAAATTACTACGAATGAACCGCAAAGTTAACACTTTGAATGCGACGTGCCCCACGGTGGTACACGGAGGGGATTTTCACAATGCTGCAGACCGACCAGTAGTCACAAACTCAACTTTCATCAATATTCAATCGAAACCAAATGAAGACACGATCCAGTTCATGTTTTCTATTTTCAACATTGCTTACTGCAATAGATGTTAAATTTAAGTTAATGTTGAACTTCAGTTCTGCCTGCCGCGGTCAAAGTGTTGACGGAATACTGAAAGTTATCATGTACAGTGATGGGTTTTAACTTATTTAAGCATTAGTTTGGATTAAATTTAATGTACATGTACATAGCCTCATATGTGGACATTTTATATAAAATTGAGCATGCACAGAATATCGGAAAATTATTCGCTTGAAATCACGTTTGAAAATTTTCCCGAATGTGTATTTTTATTGATATATAAATTCCATTCTCGGAGAATGTTAAACAGGGCCATGAAATGCCCCGTACTGCAGTGACCTCATATTAAAAAGCGGACTTCAATTGAAAAAATCATACCTGCAAGAACTCTAAAATAAGGTAACATTGAAATGAGGTAATTTTGAAACGAAAGATAATTGCAGCATATCACTCCGAAAGAGAGACACGAATATCCGAATGGGAATTAGCGATTTGAGAGGGAATATGCGAGGTCCCAGCGAGCTGAGAGTTAGGGAGGCCTTCCTATAGTTACAGAAGCACAGTCCAGCCCAAATCTGGCGAAATGGGCGTCTGTGTGCCCCGCCCTGTGGTGAGGGCTGAGTTGGACAGATACAGTATCATAGATACGCGTGCAGGAGGTCGGCAGCACCTACCCAGCCTGAGATTTGATGTTGGAAAAGGACTGCGTGACTGCAGAAGTTGTGAGGCGACGGGGCACTGGTATTTGTACATCACCATCACGTGAAGCTTTTTTTGGCTCCACAGAGAGGGAGTAATGAAACGCGTTTTGGAAACTGAATGTTTATCGTGGCACAGGTGGTCCGAGATGCAAAACAATTGGCAGGGCTTGGAATCAATGAAGACAGATCAGCCACTCTAAATAACGCCCAGTAAACTGTGAAAATTCAGTTTTAAACGCAGGAAAAAGAAAATAAACCGTCTCGTTCTGTTTAGACTCTTGAAAATTAAACTCCAAAGTCAAGTAAGAAGTAAAGAAAAAATATGCTGAAAATCAACTCATGCTAAACAAGGTAAATGCATTGATGAAAAATGTAAAAATAGCCGCAAAAATGGACAAAGAAATGAACACGAACGAAATCTAACTCAAACCAAATCATTGGTTAACGAATTCAAATGAAAAACTTTTGAATTTTTTTTATGAAAACAGGCCATGAAGTGTACCAAAATTGTAAGAAAACGCAGTTGTAAAACAAAACAAAAATAAAAAAACCAACGTACCAGAAGCAAATCTCATACTCAATATACAGTATAGCTTAGCCTAGAGCAAGAAGATATATAGAAGCAAAGCAGAACTGAACAAAGAAGCAACACTCAATAACTCAACACTTGGTTATATCCAGAGAAGAAATAGCTCTGCCAAGAAATTCTCTCAAGTTTTATTCATTTACTTTACTGCAAGTGGCTCAAAGTGGAAGAAAAAGCAGTGCATTAACACTTATCAAAACACAGGAAAATAAAGAAACAAAATCAGACGATGAACACTTAAACATCCATTAAAAAACTCATTACTTGTCTACTTTACATTACAAATCATTTAAAGGACAAGAATAAACACAATCTATTGAGACTCCTGCAGCTGACCGTTGCCTGCACACACTCGACACATTTTCCTCGACTTCGTGTTTGCAGGAACACAAAAGAACGCTCAAATGGTCGTACATATCCATGCCTGAACAAACCCTAGGTCTGAACTAACAGCTAATTAATTGTAACTTAACTTACTCAACACTTTGATTGCGACGTGAGTCACCGGTGGTCACTACGAGAGTTTCCAGAATGCTGCTCACCGACCAGTAATCAAAACTCAATTTTCATAAATACTTAATAAAAACTAAATGAAGGCACGATCCAACAAATGTTTGCTTTTTCATCACTGCCCACAGCAATCTACGTTAAATTTTGAGTTGAATATTGAACTTCAGTTTTACCTGCCGCAGTCAAAGTGTTGAGATGAACATAAAACTGATCAAAATATTATAAGAAGCCACCGTCTTCTAAATTCAGACAAAAATTATTCAAACTACGCAGTGAACGTTGGTTTTAAAATTATTGGTGTGACACAAGGTCACCACTTAAACATTAAGCTAACATCTTGACATTATTGGTGTGGCACAAGGTCACCACTCAAACATAAAGCCAACTTCCTGACATTATTGGTGTGACACAAGGCACAATATTTTTGATGTCCTGAAGCGTTTCAAGCTACTCAGTTGTTTACTTGCATGCGAGGGGCGTTTTCTTACATGGAAAAATTTTCCATTAATGAAAAGCAGTTAAACCAGATCAAAGCACTTTAAAGTTATATTTAGCCTTATATTCTAGCTTAAGCGACCTAATCCGGTTATTTCTCCCCAAATTTATTTGCGCATATTTGACCGAGAGAAAACGAACTGAACTGAAGACCAAGAACGGTCAGTATCATAGGTATGAAAATTTATATACTCAGTAAAAAATACAGAAACGATTGAACATGCTGACTCTACCTTTCGAAATATAAATAGAAGCCTCCCTGATACCATATTTCTCGATAACAATGTAACGATATATTCAACAAAAGTTATATATATATACGTAGAGAGGATAGGCGCGACAACCGGCAGGTCGACGCTAGGCATACCGAGAGGCATAGGAAGGTGTGACGTACGTACTTACGTACATCAGGAGCAAGGAGGAGTACGTATAGGGGGTAGAAGCTGGATTGAAAAGCTAGTGCGCTAAATTGCACACAGAATAAGACGAGGGCAACTTAAATACATAGCACAGGAAATAGTGGGTTTGAAATTTAGGTGCCTACGTGTCAGGAAATCAAAGGTTTTCTGGGTTTATTTTAGAGATATATGCGTAGCAATATTGTGAAGTAAGGGACACGTCAGTATAGTGAGGTGACGCTTAAGAATGAACCAATTACAGGGCGAGGATTTTCGCGCGCATTCCGCTTTGCCGATGCGCGTCCCTTGTTCGAGGGGACCATAAATACGCAGGGAGTTTGCGAGCCGGTCTATTTCGCCGATTTACTGACTCAGTGCAGGATGTAGCGATACGAGTTCTTCAATGGGGAGGTGAGATATTGTTCTTTGTTATCTGCTAGAAAGTGAAGAGAGTCATAATATGGAGTAACGTCAGCAGTTTACTGCAACATTAGTTCTTTGGGTTTTCACTTTTTGAATGTTCTCAAACAGGGAGTGTTTAGAGTTTCACTTGAGATTTGGGTAGAAGTTCGGGGGTGTGATTATTTTTCATAGGGAAATCAAATATATTCGTGTTTTTTATCATTGAAGTGCAGGCTTGATGGTTGTCATGTAACTTATTCCGAAACAGAGTGCTTTGTGATTTGTTATGTAAAGCGGGGTAAAATAATCCAATTATTCTCAGAGGGAAAATGAATATTTTATGATTGTTTTTGAGATTAAAGGGGAGTAAAAATTAGTTCAATCAATTTGAAATAGGTGCATCACAGGGAATAAAGACTTAAATTAAACTAGTTACTCAATGTGCTCCTTGTTTCCAGGAGGGGTCGGGTGTTTGAGTGTGGAGCGGCTTGGAGTTTTCAACGATGTGGGCTAAGCAACTCCGGGTTGCAGAGCAACCTGACCACATGGCGCTCACCAAGCTGGGGCGTCATGGCCTACCGCAAATTCTGCACGCTGTAAGGAAAGTCACACAAGAAAGGAACGTAGCAGATTGGCAGGCTACAACAAACTTAGGAAGAGCTCGGGTTGTTCCATCGTCAGGCTTGGAACTACATGGTTAGAGGAATCATGGATGATGGGCCATAGGTGACTTGCTTTTCACGCGCGCTGCGATTGCCTGGGATTGTGTAGGATATATTTCTTGCTAGTGTGTTGTGTTGGCGTTACAAGGTACGCGCGCCAGTAACTTTCGCTAACATTGTGCGTCGCAAATTTCTTTGCTTGCCGAGAATGTCTCATGCTAATCACGTGTTCATTAGCTAACTTGAAATACAGTAATCAATAATGTACCATTAACTGAGTGTTTCATTTCCCCGTGTTGAACTGAGGTATTGGTGTGGGTGAGCAGATCAGTAGTTACTTTCTCTATTTTTCCAATTGTTCTACCATTTCCTCTTTCTGTGTTTTCCGCTCTGTATTTTCATCTTTCCCCTCTTACTAAGGAGGTTTAGAGTCCTCCATTCGAACTAACACAGTGGAGGCGCCTGATCAGCGCCGTGGCCAACACTGTGCCTAAGTTTCGTGACACAAACAAAAAACGGTGCAATTTCTAAAAGTTGATACAATCAATTCAGCACAATGATTTTCAGAAGAAAATCTCAATAAAAAGAGCGTTATATTTAATTTGAGGAGAAACGGCAGCACCTACTCTAATATCTAGAACAGTAGCTAAATTAACAGAGGACATAGCAGTAAAAGTGCATCCTTAGCTACATATTAGAACACATGCAGAAATATAAAATATTCTACTATTAAAACGGCAAGGAAACGTTAATGCGTTGATGTAGAGTTCGAAGGTTTATTTCCACAGAAGAAATCAAACGAAATTCATCATAACGAACTTCAATTTTGAATTATTATTATTATTATATATGAAAGTTTTAGCCTCCCTTAACCACGACAAAGATGTTCCAAGAGAGGAAAGAGGAAGGCACCATTTAGTATGGAGTTGAGGGAACGCGGAATCTGTGCACAAGGTGCACAGAAACAGGAAGCTAAGAAAGAAGTTCATGAAACAAGAAAAAGTTGAAGAAGAAAGTAGTAGGTGCTGAAAAACAGGATAGCAGTGAACCGAAAAAAGATGGTCCGCAACAAAACAAAAACCTATTCTATTTCAACAAAAAGAAGCCTACCTAAACTTCAGCTCAGGCCCTCACATAGTCCTCCTGGGAGCGCTAATTCAATTTTGAATAATGCTTAACGTAAAGAGGGGTTGAGTACTTGATTGACATATATGAAATTAAAATCTATCCCCTTGGATATCTTCCTTTACACACTAGGACTGGAAGCTCATCACTACCGTCAATACTACTAAATAATGCCAGGCCGGACAGTCTCCTCTTACATTCACACAAGAGCTCAGGCTGCCGCAGCAGTAGTTGATTTTGTTGAAGGCATAATGGGGGAAATAAATTATTTTGCCTGGAATACAAAAAGTCGATATCTTAGAAATTTGAAACTAATTTTTCCTCCGTACATGTCAATAAAACGCGCCTGCCAACTCGGCAAACATGATTTATAAAACAATAAAATTTTGTGTTAAAATTTTTACCAAAATAAGGCTGGCACAAACGATTCCCAGTAGCCAGACACGAGGAAGGGCGGCCGTCGCACAAGGCTAACACAAACATTTCACAATTAAAAAGAACTCTGTACAAAAATGAAAGTTTATTGAGAGCATAAACGGTAATGTTTTGGATTTTAGAGAACTTCTCAATATAAAATTATTGATGTCTACTAAGCCGTAGTAAAATAAAAGGTATTCTAATACCTGCGACAAAGGTTCAAATCAACCAAAAAATGTGAAAAAGAAAGAAAGTTCGAAAGAAATGTTTGCTTTATGTTCGGAAAAACGAATATACATGAAACACTTGACCGAACAAATCGAAATTCCGTCTTAACTGATCATCAAAAAGTTGGAAATTGTTGCAAAAAAAAACCCGCAGCGTAACACGCATGTCTAATAGAAGGTGCACGCAGAAATGCAATCAAATTGGCATTCTATAAAATAATTCGTGATGAAGTTCATACAAAAGCAATCATTGTACCAAAAAAATTTAAAGAAAAAATCCTAGTTTTATTCGAAAATTTCGAAATTTGAGATAAGTTTGTTCAGCCTCCCTCCCTATCCGCAACATAGGCGTCCAATAAGAATAAGAATGAAGGCACCATTTAGGATGGAGTTGAGGGGACACAGATTCTATGCACAAGGAGTGTTCGTAACCAGGACCCCCAGCACATACAAACAGAAAGTTAAGAGGTAAGGTTGATACGAGATAAAAGTGGAAAAAGGAAGTCGGAGGTGAGAAAAATCAAACTCCAATAAACCGAAAAATTGGTCTTTACACACAACATTTCAATTCGACATAAAGAAGACTCACCTAAATCACGGCTCTGAAACCTCACATTTTCTGCCCACTAATTTCCATAGTCGGATTCGGGATTAAAATCCGTACGAACACTGTTTCTATGACATAAAACAGAGATTCACAAACTTTACCATGCAAAGGACCCTCAGATATTTAAGCCCCATCCGAGGACCCCAAGCAAATCAAAAGTTATTATTGCCATACCGAGACATCAATTGCATGATTAGTTTGCAGTAAATATACCATTTGCATATTTATATACAAAGTATAAAAACCTGCTTCTTAAATATTTCAAAATTGTTTTAAATTAAATTCAAAATAAAATGGTAGAAATAGCCACAGTAGGTAGATGATAACACTCATTACAATATGTACAGTCAACACGGATAACCAAAAAAAAAATACATTCATAAAAAAGTGCAGAATTAAACACAAAAGCTATCAAACATTTCTTGTTTAGTGGGATGGATAGGCTTGATGGCTCCTACACATCTGTTAACTGCGGTGCTTGATGTTAGTGAGTGCCAAGCGTATGTCGTTGTTCAACTGTAGGCGTGCTCTGTGGTTGGTTTTCGCTATTGTCAATGAGGAAAATCCTTTTTCACAAAAGTAGGTCGTGGCGAATGGCAAAATGTATTTCAGAGTTTTCTCACCCACAGCATGATATTCAGTTTTTGAGAAGATCTAGAACTCAGTCAATGGAAGGGCAGAGAACTTTACATTCATACCCCCATCATTTGATAGTTTAACGAGTTTTCCTCATTGAACCACACACATTCTGGAAAAACCCACCACACACATTCCGGGGAACATAACACAGACCACAAAAGAAAACACAGTGCTCCAATAAAGCCGGAAGCAAATGATGAGCCAACAAACCTAAATGAAATATTATGACAGATATAAAAATTTGTCTGAAGGTAATTTTTTCCATTGTGTCGCGGACCCCCTAGGACCTTCTCAGGGATTCCAAGGGTACGGTGACCCCAGTTTAGGAACCACTGATATAAAACATTAGAGTAGGTTACCAGCTATGTACATTTTCTTACAAACACAAACAAAGAACACGAAACAATTCAAGATTGTGACCGTTTATCCTGGAATATAAACGAAGAAAAAAAATTTGCAGTATAAGTCTGAAAAATGTCACAAGGATGCAAAATGAAACACCAAGAAATGAATGTGAACAGCTGATTTTAGTGCGTCATTCTAAAAAGCCACTCATCGACTGAAAGCAAGTTCTAATATCAGTAGAAAAAGACACCTTATAGATTACTAAAAATTGCGCAGAATAGTACGCAAAAGACAGAAAGCAGTGTTCGGAAGCCAATAAAATTGTGCCGACAACAACGCAACCGAGGCGTTACATTACATTAGGTGATACCTTAGACCTGTTTGATTATGAAAAGTGGTTTCAAAAGAGAAAGGAAGAAAAAATCATTCATTATTGACTTATGGGATGGATAGGCTTGGTTCATAAAAACAGCACTGTTCATAGAAATTTTTGAAACAAGGTAAAGTTGAAAGCACAAGAAATAATGAAAAACAGGACTGCAGTAAACCAACAAAAGGTAGTCCTTAACAAAACTAAAAACTTTTTTTTTCACATGAACATGACCTCCTTAACTTTCAATTCAGAACCTCACTTATTCACCTCGTGAGCACCAATTACCATGGACACATAAGTTACATTCTGCAGATGGAAAAGCCCGTAAGATCTTAGATCACATGGAAGAGTTACAATATCTGAAAAATGTGCAATGTGATGTAGTGATTGAACATTTGAATAGCTCATCAATCTGCATTTCACATTTATAAAAGAATCGCATTAGTGCACCAATGTTATATAGCTAGGTGTTTTTGGTCCCTAACATTACGAGCAGAAGAATAGTTACCTAATTCTTTCTTGAACAGCTGACCTTCACCATGTTTGCTGGCTAGGAGACGTTCAAGATCACCCTTGAGAGCAGGGGAATATTCACAAAATTCACTCTTGAACACCTAACCTTCACCATGTTTGCAGGACAGGTGACGTTTAAGATTACCCTTTTGAGCAAAGGAATATTCACATAATTCGCACTTGAACAGAAGCCCTTCACCATGTTTGCTGGCTAGGTGACGTTTAAGATTACCCTTGTGAGCACAGGAATATTCACATAATTCGCACTTGAACAGCTGTCCTTCACCATGTTTGCTCGCTAGGTGGAATTCGACATTTTTCTTCTGCGCAGAGGAATAGTCACATAACTCACACTTAAACAGCTGTCCTTCGCCATGCTTGCTCGCTAGGTGTAATTTGACACTCTTCTTTTGCGCGGAGGAATAGTCACATAACTCACACTTGAACAGCTGTCCTTCACCATGTTTGCTCGCTAGGTGGAATTTGACACTATTCTTTTGAGCAGAGGAATAGTCACATAATTCACACTTAAACAGCTGACCTTTGCCATGTTTACTAGCTAAGTGCAGTTTAACCTGACTCTTTCGAGGAGCAGAATAGTCACATAACTCACACTTGAACAGCTGTCCTTCACCATGTTTGCTCGCTAGGTGTAATTTGACCCTATTCTTTTGCGCAGAGGAATAGTCACATAACTCGCACTTGAACAGCTGTCCTTCACCATGTTTGCTCGCTAGGTGGAATTTGACACTATCCTTTCGAGCAGAGGAATAGTCACATAATTCACACTTGAACAGCTGACCTTTGCCATGTTTGTGAGCGAAGTGCAGTTTGACACTATATTTATGAGCAGAGGAATATTCACATAATCCGCACTTGAACAGCTGACCTTCACCATGTTTGCTCGCTAGGTGTAATTTGACACTCTTCTTTTGCGCAGAGGAATAGTCACATAACTCACACTTGAACAGCTGTCCTTCACCATGTTTGCTCGCTAGGTGTAATTTGACCCTATTCTTTTGCGCAGAGGAATAGTCACATAACTCGCACTTGAACAGCTGTCCTTCACCATGTTTTCTCGCTAGGTGGAATTTGACACTATATTTATGAGCAGAGGAATATTCACATAATCCGCACTTGAACAGCTGACCTTCACCATGTTTGCTCGCTAGGTGTAATTTGACACTCTTCTTTAGCGCAGAGGAATAGTCACATAACTCACACTTGAACAGCTGACCTTTACCATGTTTGTTAGCTAAGTGCAGTTTAAGAAGATCTTTTCGAGCACAGAAATATTCACATAATTCGCACTTGAACAGCTGTCCTTCACCATGTTTGCTAGCTAGGTGCAGTTCAACATTCCTCTTTCGAGCAGAGGAATAGTCACAGAACTCACACTCTAACAGTTGTCCCTTCCTATCTTTGCTGGCTTGGTATGGTTCATGTTCGTTTCTACGAGCTGAGTCACTCAAGTTACGCCTGTAAAGTCGACTTTGAACATGAATGCTTATTTGAGATGCTATTTTGCGTGTAACAGGCAAACAATGCTTCATGTTTCCTTCTTTTGCTGAAGAATATTTGCACACTTCACACTTGTGTACCATACTATTGTTCAATGCACCTTTTTTAAGTGAATCAGAACTGGACTGGACGACAAAACGAGAGTTACAGAAATCACAGCTAAGCACTCCCTGACCATGTTTATTACGTCGCTGTTTCCCCGTCATTCTCACACCTGGATATTGGCAACTCCCAGATAGGCCTTCGTAACGGCTCTCATCATGCTGCTCTACTACGTGCCGCTTCAAAATACTTCTGTGCAGAGTGGAGTAATCACACAACCCACAATCGTAGTAACATCCCAATTTGTGCCTGACACGGAGGTGCAGCTCCATAAGGTCCCTCTTACCAGTGGAGTAATCACAATGTTCACACAGTAAGGGCCGTGACATGAGTCTGTCAGGAAGTGCGGCCTCAACACCACTGCCGCTACGCGACACATCTGATGGAGAGTCAGCGCGTCCTTGAGATGCTCCAGCTGGTCCCTGATGAACAGCACTTATGTTGCACGCACCAGAGCTGCCTTCCCTCACCTTGTCCTCGGCTTCTGCGTGCCCTGAACGTGCCTCAGTGCAATCATCGTCTACTTCTCTCTTGAAAGTAACTGCATAAGAGCCTGAACTTGAACTGGCCTGCGAGGAAGAACTTTTCCCGATTATTACTGGCCAAGATTTTCAGGAAAAAAACGCATCATACGCAATTTTCAATTAAAAGTACCTATGGACTTGGTAACTATGTACTTTAGAGACCAAGTTGTGCACTTGTGCATCCATTCTTATTTCACCCTTAAGCAAATGCGCCCAACTGTTAAAAAAATACAAGGAAAATATCTTAAAAATAATACAGGAACCAAAAAATAACGATGGCGCAAGAGACATTTGAAAAGCGCATTCTCTCTTCAAAGCCGGTAATGCTTCAAAACAGAACAAATATTTAACGAAATATTCATGCAAAATCTTCTACATGCAATAGCATCTGTCATGACCACACTAATTTGGATAATGATTCCGGCATAAAATTTTACTGTTAACGTTTTTCTCTTTAAAACACGTAACTAACTTGATTGTTCTTTTTAAATTTATAAGAAACTTCAATTGTATTGGACATATTGTCTCTGAATAATTGAGTGGCTGAAGTGATTTCTAACACTAGCAAAAAAAAAGTATTCATTCCTTAGTCTCAAACACAAAGCAAAAAACACACATAAAAATCATAAATCTGGCACAACGCAACTAAGAAAGGGCTCCACGACACTGAGGATACAAGAAGCATGCTGAAAATAGCTTCGATACTAGTAATCAAGGGACCATAACTTACTCAACACTAGCTGTGGTTACGGAAATGGGAATAAAGTGGACCACATAGAGAATTACAAAATATGACCAATACAATACCAGCAGTCAAAGATACAATCACTCTACGACAGGCACAGCAATTTTTGAAAATAAGATGTATTACACTGACCACTAATAAGCAATCAAATAAACAATAAATCTCAATTCAACAGAATTGAAACTCAAGAACAATAGAGTGTGCAGTGAGACTATTTTCTGGAACCAGAGTGAAACATCGCTCAGCAGCTAATGAAACGGTTTGGCAATAAATAAAGCTAATCTAGATGTTTTAAGGAGACCGTCTGGGTTACGTAGAAATCAGGATAAGTGTGGATTTTCTGTTTTTATATGCATCTTATAGAGGATTTTCTTGCGCTTCCATTGGTATTTTCTGTTTACGTCTACTCCGGATAGTACGCCCCCCAGAGGGGGGGAAAGCGATGGGGGTGGTATGACCTTGACTCCTTCCCCCCCTTATTATTGGGGGTCAATTGAGTGTGTTTCTTTGCGGCGATGGCAATAGAGTTCGTTCATGGGCTACTCAAAGTGCTTTCATTATTCAAACATAACATTCTTACGCTGAGTAAAAATTTTTGATAATATAAGAATTTAGCTGTTCTGCCGTAGCTATGATAGGGCAGCTTTCTTTCATAGCTCGATGACAGCTGCAGTATCATAGCTACGGCTATGGCGAGCACACCAATCCAAAGGGCTTGAAAAGAGCTATAAAACAGGGGAGTTGACTTGGAAAAAAAAGTACTTTGGTTGAAAATTTTTTTTTCTTTCAAAAAAGTGGTTGTTGTGAAGAATTACACGTATTTTCTCTTGATGTAGAATTTTCCCCAGAGCTCCAGAGCTACAGCAATGTAAATTATATCAATCAAAAAGGCTTAAAAAGAACTACAAAAGCTCAAGAGTTCATTGTAGAAAATCCTGTAGTTCAAAAGATAAAAAGAAAAATATTTTTTTTTTGTAAAAAAACACGTTTTTTGGGAACTTGATAATTCATTTCTCAAATGCATTTTCTTCCACAATTTTAGAGCTACAAGAATGGTTTATATACCATTCGATAAGGCTTAGCAATGTGTATCCATACGCAATAGCATTTTTTGATACATCAATTATTTTGAAAATTACTTGACATAAAAAAAAAACGAAAAAAGGTCATTTTTCAAAAAAATTTCCCAAAATCCACAAAAAGAAGTTATCGAAATGCCTTATTGCGTATCGTTATATAGACATATAAGCAATCTAAGAACGAAATACTGGTTCTGTAACTTCAAAATTGTAGAAGAAGATAAATTGTCGAAAAACCCTATTTTATCGTATTTTTCAAAAAAAAAAATCCAACGCAGATACAAAAATTTTATCCAAGTAACAAGTGATCTTGGCATCATTTCACACCTACTGTGACAATTACAGAGAAATCCATCCTCAAATAACGGACTTTTTTTTTACTCAGATGGTCTCCTTAAATAATTCATAAAGCAATTGGAATCCGCTGAATGACAAATTTTATCAATTATGTCAGAAATGTGCAAAACAATATGACGTGAGAGCAGTAATAATGATATAAATGACAAAATAGTGGCCAAGAACAGGTAAAAACATACTACATATGAATTCAATTTAAATTTTCTGTGGAAAGATAAATACTCTACTAAAATCAAACGGAAGCATTCAAGAAAAAAGTGGGTAATCAATTGGAAGCATTCATGAGGAGAGAAAGTAACCAATTGGAATCATTCACGAGGAGAGTAAGCAATCCACAGGAAGCACTCAAGAAAAGAGAGGGCAACCAATTAGAAGACCTCAATAGAAGAGTAAGCAACCAATTGCAGCACCTGGGGTTCCTGATGCCAGTCAATGGGCTCGTCCTTTACAGTAAAGGCCTCCAGCTCAGCGTCAGGCACTTCACTTTTGATGTAAATTTCTTTTATCCCAGAGCTCGGCCCATCACCTGCAAGTGACACAACCTCATTGAAAAAAAATTGCATCTGAGATAACAAATCTAGTAACAGCTCTTTATGTGTTAAAATTCAATAATGATTTCATGATTCTGACAATGTTAACAATTTAATACATGAAAACTGGAATGATCTAGAAGGTTAGGAAACAAAATCTAGTAATACTCATAGCAGGGAACACATAATTTTTTCAGCTAAATATTTCAACTTCAAAAGCTTCGGAGATTGAATGAGCTTATTGATATTTTAGCCTACACAAGCAAATTTAAATGACAGTATTAAGAAAGAAACAAATTCTTCAGAATAAATAGTAGTTACAATTCATAATAAACTAGCAATTCACATTAAAATTTGCATTAAAAAATGTACTTTGCTCTTCACTATATTTCTGAGGGACATTGAGCAAGTTAGAATTAAAAATTAGTGTAAACCAATTTTTAAATCATTCACGAGACAATTAGAATAGAATGAAATCCAGTGAGTGACATCTTTTCTCAATTACGACAGCATTTCTCAACCTTGTGGGAGGAAGTTTCACACTGAAGACAGAGACCAAAACTCAACACAACTCCTTATACCACGGAAGTCCTCATCTTTACCAGAGCAATACCACAGTTTTTTGAAAGTTTTTAAAGTGGATTAGATGTAAGTTAAGCTTACTTATCCGTAACTCAGGTGTTCTAAAGATAGGAAGGAGGAAAGCACCATTTAGAATGGTGTTGAGGAAATGGAGAATCTATGCACAAAGTGAATAGAAACAGGAAGTCCAGAAAGCAGTTCATGAAACCAGATTAATCTTGACGCAGAAAGTTATGAATACTGAAGAAGTAGAAAGCAGCAAACGGCAAAAAAATGATCCATAACAAAACAAAAATGTATTCTATTTCAATAAAAAAAGGCCTATCTACTTTAGCACAGCACTCATCATATTTCCCATGGGAGTGCTCATTCCCACGAAAACAATAGTTTTATCAACATGAGTGACGGTTTTTAAATACAAAACATAACAGTCATGGTTCAGCAGACAGAAAGAATATCAGTGAGATAAGGTTTACTCTGGGAGTAACTCTTACAAAAATTCATAATGTGAATGCTCAGGTGGCAGACACTGAAAATTGTGTCATGTAAAGAAATAATAAATAAGGTACTCCACTGATCTACTCCAAACAGAGGTTTACATTCAGTATTGCACTCCCAAATACTCACACATCATCTACACACATAGGTGTGTACACCAAAACAAATGCAAAATGACAGCATAAATCCAAAAACAATAAGTTGCAGATACTGTTGGGAACACTAAGACTATTAGTGTCTAGTGTTGCCACATCTCTGCTCACAGCATTGGACTTTCAATTTGTCTATGCCCCTGATATTCACAAAATGCACATAACAATTGCAGTATGTTCAAACTTTGTTTCATCTTCTGTATGATGCAAGCAATTCTATTAAAACCAGAAGGCTATACAGACCATGTCAAAATAATGACTAGAGAAAAATATTTATTGTGCAATTTGGTTTCATTTTTGAATAAAAATTTGTAATGTTATATCCTATAAGTGTACATGACCCATCAAAAACGAGGGGATGTGATATTTTTCCTAAATAAACCTCCCAGGTGTAAATGAAAAAAACATCTACATCCATCCTATCCAAAATTTTCCAATATAGGTTAAGTGCGAGCGTTAAGCTGAATAGATTTCCCCATATAGCTTTCGGAAAATTGTGAAGTAGTGAAAGGAGAAATAATAAAATTAGCGTTTACATTTATTACGGAAAATTTACAAATAACTTAAACTCGCTTTCTGCCCCTACTTGAATAAACCTATCGGAAGATAATAGAAAAGAAAACGGTATACATTCAGGACAGTAGGAAACAAATCGATGAAAATAGTTGAACACGCACACAAGGGGCTAACTATCCACATTACTCCTAAGAGTGATTTATTATATTGAATGGACGAAAGTCCTAAGGTCCCGAAAAGTACACAGAAGTTATGGGAACTTTTCCCTCCGGATAAGGAACACTGAAAATGCGTCCTGAGGACCAACTTCGAAGAATGGCATAGTGCTAGTTGACATACCAAAATAGACAAGGCCGTTGGCGTCAGATCCTTTTGCTGCCCAGGTCACTACCGCGCCAAAGCTCCACGCTGGCCCATGCTGGCCAAAGATTTAGCAGCAGCGCATAACGATTATGGTCGCTCGTATCAAATATTGATATGTCGGTGGATGAGCCATGTCGATAATATAGTTAGATAATGACGATGAGGATGACAAACAATAAAGATCCGTGATTGCGTGCGTACTAAATACACTGCGGTGATGGCAGGATGGACCGAGAACATCTAAGGTACGTTGCGACACAGCAGGTGTATGGAGAATAAGAGCTGCCCGCTCGCTAAGATTTTTCTCTTAGGTCAACTTCGAAGGCGGACTTTCACAAATATTAAAGTGCAATCAATTCAGGTACATACATAATTTTGCATGAGGAAAAAATTTACAGGTATAATTTTAGGAAAATTGTACACATCCTAACAGTACCAGTGTTTAAAATATTCTTTGTATCACAAATATGATCAAGAACCCTTAACATTTTAATCGCAATTAGTAAAACTGAAGCTCAATATTCACCTGAAATTAAATGTCAATGGTAATAGGCAATTTTTAAACTAGCAATCAGTAACTAAATCATACCCTCATCTAGCTTTAACTAAGTAATGATGAAAATTGATTTTCGACTCCTGGGAAATCAATAGCATTGTAAAAATCTTATCCGTAGCCACCAGCAGCACACGTTGCAGTCAGAGTGTTAAGAGCTTGACAGAAAGACAGGCCAACCAAAAAAGCAACATCTGTGAATCCATATAGAAACTCTGTCAATTGTAATAACATAGGGGAAATTACAAACAAAAACAGAAATATATTTTTTTAAAGAGACACCTGGAGTTTTTTTTTGGAGGTCACCACAAGTAACCATTGGGGGTAGCTTCTATCGTAATACCACTTTAGTTTATTTCTACCCTAGAAAGGCGTAGTTTTCTACTTTAAAATCAACTTGTCTCACACCAAAACCAGAACTAAGTCTCACCTTGCGTCATGTTCTCCGCTGCAGCTTCTTGCTTGATGAAATTCTGCCTGCAGCACAGCCTCTCCACTTCAGCATCCGTCAGCTTGTGCACCATAACCACTGCACGCTCCATGCTGGGTGCTTAGGTACCTGAGCATTGGGATGCTTGTATGCTCTTATATTTGATAAAACTGAAGTTATAACTTGAAAAAATTAAAAACATAACACCTTGAAAAAATTAAAAACATAACACTGTTCTTCCATCATTACAGAAAATAATAAGTATCCACACATTTCAATAATGCAATATATCCACACAATCAAGTGGATCGTCCAATCAAGTGGATTGGACAATTAAAAATCGTTTAATAAAAGAATAGAGTAACATCATTTTCGTCTTTGTGTTATTGCATGAACAACTCAAAACTTCTTTAGTGAAAAAAGCGTGCAGTCAAAAGAATTATTCCATTGAAGTGATACCTTTCTTCTACGTCCTTTGATTTTTCAAATTGAACATGTACTATCTAATTGCTTTGTGAGTTAATTCTTTAGTTTAAAGTCATTTGGTTGCTTTATACCAATCGGCAAGCACAGGCCTATTATATTTATTTTTGGGATTTTTGGGTCTCAAATGATCAATCAATAAAGAATAGTTAACAGAAATGAAAGGTTCATACATCAAATTGAACATCAAGTTGTAGCAGTTACTGTCTTCATTAGGGTCTCCTATTGCTGGAACATCATTAAGGCAGAAGTACATAGTTGTCTAGATTTAGTTTCAGAATGTTATCTGTCTGTTACAAATTAGGGTTCACAAATTGGTTGCAATTACATATTGTCAGTACCTATGCCATGACAATTTATAAGGTATGATGGATGTAATCATTCTGTCAATTAAAACTGAGCCTTGAGAACTGGCATTTTAAATTTAAGCATAAGTTCGAACAATGCTTCACAAAAAACGTCCATTCACATATATGCTCACGAACATTCAAGCTCAAATATGATCCTTTCTGATATGAGAACAAAATTCCATTAGGTGACATTTTTTTTCTTGTTCCAATATACAATCCATACACACAGGCTGTTTGTAAACTCATGAAACAAACTTTGGCAGTGGGTAGAAAAACTGAAAATAACTTTTTGATGAATAAATAAAGTCTGGAAAGCTACATCTAGCAACATTTGTTTATGTGTGAAAAATAATACACCATCAAGTAGTTCAACACTATAAATTGCTACCCAAATTCTAAAAAAGTAGATACGCACATGGATAACGGTTTGGCAAATTGCAATGCAAGATTGATAGCTAGACTGTATACAGAGCAGTTTCCCAACTATCATGTACCTGACCATTGATTCTTCACAAGGTTGCATCACATCTGCAAGATGCCTGCAGTTTTAAGGTGAACAGAAGAGAAACGGATGATCCATTGTGTGGGCAAAAACCCATTGAGGATGAAGACCAGATACTACGGCATTTTGAAAGAAACCCAGGCACTATCACTGGAGCTGCTGCACATGATCTTGGAATATGTTGCTACTCTCAAGTATGGAATGTACTCCAAGCTAATTACCTGTACCCCTACCATGTTATGAGAGTATAAGTGCTGCCAACCAACTCTCAGCCCTGTGAAGGATTTGCATGCTGGTTCATATATAGGAATACTGCAGATAATGAATTTTCAATGCATGTACTCTCCTCTCATGGAGCAACTTTCATTTGTGGGAGTACGTTTAATACGCATAATTTACACTTGTGGCAATATGACAACTTGCATGCTTTGTATCAGGCATCAGTGCAACCAACCACCAAGTGCGGTTTACTGTAAATGTAAGGGCAAGAATTATTAGCGACCGACCATATGGTTCGGACATACATGCTTCCAGCATGTTCAAATGGAAAAAACTATGAAGTATTTCTCAGGGAGTTATTACCTGACCTAGAAAGTGTACCATTGGACATACGACACAAGTGGTTCCAACACAAATGAGCTCCACCTTGTCACTAGGGATATACATCACATCTTCACAGTACCTTTCCGAACAGATGGATAGGACCCTTACTTGGACCCTTACCATGGCCAGCTTGGTCACCAGATTTAACACCTGAACAGTTTAGTTTTTGATTTGCCAGTGGAGACAGATATGTATCTAATTGGAAGGATAGTAGAGGGGGCATGACACTTTATGGATGATACACAAGTGTTTAATCGTATCCAGGAATCAATACTGCATTGTTACAGAACCTGCTTGTAGCATAGGATGGTCATATTGAGCATCCATTGTAAAGGACATCCATACATGAGGTTAAGTTAAGGCAGCTTCTGGCTGTGGAGAAACATTATAGTTGATATCTTATAAACGAGAGATTTCTTGACTTTTTGTTATTCCTAAAAAAAGTTATTTTCAGCTTTTCTACCCACTGCCAAAGATTGTACTATGAGTTTACAAACACCCTGCATAAGGTTCAGGAAATAGCTTTCATTCCTGAAATTGAAGACACACTGCAATTTTATGTAATCTTCCTGCAAAATAACTAATGGATAAAATTTCAAAACAATTATACCTATCATAAAGGTTGCTACCATCCTCTGAACACTCTTTAAATTGCTGATCTTCAGTATTTCTGACAGTGTTAGAAGCTCCAATTTCTTACTTCACCCCTCTTTCTGGCTGCAACACACAACTGTGAAAAGGGATTGAAACCCCTAAAAATATATGAAAATGTGTTGAAGTGGTTTCGCCATATGTAGAAATCAAATAGGAATTGTTGGTATAGGAAGCAATGAAGTCAGAAGCATGGGGAAGGAATGTTAGAGGTTAGTAAAAAACTAGATAAATGAATGGAGATGAAAATATGTTGCACCATCATTTCAGAAGATGAGCAACAGTTGGAGATGAGTTGATAGTGTTTGTGAGTGCCTGACTGTGACTGTAACAATGGGTATGGCAGGAGGTTAACATCATTTAAAATCCAGCAATAATCAACAGCATAGGCAAAATATGATCCAACATAGCAGAAAAATCACAGATGCAGAATACTCAAGTATTAGTTTGTTTAAGGCCTCATTGGCATTGCATTATTTTTTTCACAGAGGAAAGACAAAAGATCATATAGTATAAACTAAAGAAAATGTGTAGTCAAGGAACATAGTGTTTTTGAACCTCCATGTATTAAAACAAATGGAGGGATGAAAATACATAAGTGAAAAATTGGTTTGAAAGCCCATGGATGATAAGTGGGTACAGCACAAAACATAAAAAAAACACAGGTCTATTCATAGGTGAGACAACTCAACAGCTGGAGGATATTTCTCATTTAGCTCAGCCTAACTAGATGTACAGTAGCCTCATGACTACTAGAGACTTCTCACGCTAAACCTTGTATTCTCTAGAAGCCTTTCTAATTCATGATTCAGCCCTAAAACTGATGCATAATAATGCAATATGAAAGACACGGTCCAGAGGAAATCAAAAGTCCGTTGGTTCTTGAAAGATTTTTCTAAGATTTTCACAATATGTGCCAAATGATGCGGCATTTCATTTTGAACTCATGTGTTTTATAGTAAATTTATAAAAAATATGATTTAAAAAAACTGAAAAAGGGGGTGTTGCGGAAATGTGTCCATCGCCTACAATTTAAAGTTACAGAACTGAAAAAATGTTTTAAAGGTAGCTAATTGTCTATTCTTGAGATCCAGTGGAAACATTTTTTGATAATTTGATTTTTTGAATTATGAGAGTTTTTTTCCCCAAACTGACTTTTCCATTCTTTCAAATTATTTAGCATATAATTTTCAACATGATTTGAAATTCAAAAAACTGTACCACTGCCTCTCTAGGATGTTTCAATCGCTTATCAATTGATATATTTGCCATTCCTGTACCTTCAAAACTGTGAGAGAAGGGCCTCTTCAAAGATCAAAAAGTTTAAGTTTTCAGTAGAGCCATTTTTCTAAAACTTTTCATCTTTTCTTCATATTATTTCTGAAATAGGCATTTTTCCTAATAAATTTTACAGCTAATGTAGATTTTTCCAAGCTCTATCGATTGGTATACTAGCCATTCCCGTATCTTCAAAACTGTGGGAAAGGATCCATATCAAAAAAACAATGACTGAAAATTTCAGAACACCAGTCTTTTTTAAAAAAAGTTATTTTTCTTAATGGCAAACAAATTTTCTTTTTCAACTCTTTTGCTTGGTAGCTCTTTTTGAGTCCTTTCGAATGATATATTTGCCATTCTTGCACCTTCAAAACTTCAGGAGGCAATTATGTGTTTACACAACAGCTAATTAGCTGATGACTCAGAGCAGCCAGACTCAAAACAAACACTCAGTTACATCATCATATTTAACACTTAGAGTTAGATTGTTTTGTTTGAGTACTAAAGCATTTCAAGCAAGGCCATGAATGAACTCTCTTGCTATTCACGTCGAGGAACGCTCAAAACTGATTCGTAATTAGGCGGGGAAGGGTGAAATCACCCATACACTGGCGCGCCAAAGTCACGTTACTGCACGTCTTCTACTCCGTCTAGGGGAAGAACCAATGTATGTACTTGAGAGCGAATTATACCGTTGGATGCGCGAGAAAATTCTCTATAAGATAAGTTAATAAACCAAAAATCTATCATTATCTAAATTCGACCCTGATTGTGCCCTAAATGTATCAAAAAAGGTAGTTTAATTAAAAAATTAGGGCAGTGATGGCAAGTGTTTGTAGAGCTGTAGTGATAAATGACTCATGAACATTTCATTAAAAAGAACAAGATCTTTAATAGTCTTTGTTTTGCGTTCAACTTTTGAAATAGCCACCACAAAATTCAAAACATACATCAACACAGAGAAAAAATTTGCAAGAATTTCTTGTGCTAAGTAGAGACATGAATGGGCATAATGACTTCTCAAATGCACATGTAGATCGTGGAAAGAATTTTGCTCCAAAGCACATAACCTGATGAATTGTCTCAAAAAAATGAAACTACAGCCCACATGGTATATGAAACCTTAGATTAGTTGAAGGGCTGATTTCCTCATGACTAATTTCACATAGATCCCTTTTTTTTTGTCAACTAGATTAATTGATTTGTGTCTTTTTTGGATTTCATTTTTTGATTTGGTAACATGAAGAGTATTTTGTACTCCACATTGCGCCACTGAAAACAATGCCAGAGAAGTCATTTAATTTATTTACATTAATACTTCGGAGGTAGTTGTAGAACAAATTGTTTTCATATTGGTGAATGTCTAGAGACTGGTGGTGGTGGTTATTTTGAGAGCCCCAAACAGAAAAAAATAAAATGTTCAATGTTAGTCCTTTCTATGCAACCAATTTCATTGAAACTTTTCATAACAATTTGAAAATTGTAAGCATTTACAAGCTGGCTACACTATTAACAGACACCTTGTATTGTAATCACCAAGGTCATTCCCTCCACACAGGAAAGATAGCCAACCAGCAAGACTCAGGTTCACCCTACAGTCTAACAACTCACACATTGAATTATAAATTAGGTGAAGCCTCCCTAATCTCAACAAAGGAGAGCCAAAAGGAGAAATAAAGAAGGAGAAATAAAGAATGAGCAAAATATAACAGAAGATCAAGAAAAACTACAAAATGGTGATATGAGTAACTTGTTAGCAATCCCAAAGGCTGCACAAGAGAAGACTCATGAACTTCTATCAGCACTGGAAATCATAGCACCAAATCAAATTAATTATTTACTGTTGCAAAATTACATGATACCCAAAACAGAAATAAACTAAGATTCAATTAAAATTCTATAGATAAAATCAAAGAAGTGAGGATAACTCAAAGGTCTTAAATGATGTTACACATGGAATATAATCTTGAACATAGTTATCTAGAAACTGAAGACAATTCAAAACTAAACAAAACTTAAACTTTAGGAACAAATAACTAAAAAAAACAAGGAGTCACAGGATTTGAGAAAGGGCATCAAAGAAGTAGAGTCGCCATGAAGGCTCACCTGTCAGACTCCAGAAGTCAATCAGTGGCTCCAACACTGCCAGGCACTCCAGCCAGCACCAACTCGCTGGTCTCCACCTGACTCTTGCTGCTCTGAAGGTTAACAAGGACAAACAATCATAACCTTCAAGGTTGCAGTGTGGCAAAACTCATCCTAATGTACAACTGCAATAGCAATACAAGAGGCCACTCAATAATGTTCTTCTAAATTGAAGCAAAAATATGATTCCTTTGATCTTGACTATGTTTCAACATTATCACAACAAATAGTTTAAGGGCACGGTTTGGGTCTATTTCCGGATAATGGTAATTTTTTGGTTTATAAACTCATCTTAGAGATTTTTCTTGCGCATCCAACGATATAATTGGCTTTCAAGTCCGTCAATTGGTTTATCTTCTGGACGGGGTAAAGACGCGCACTAGTGTGACCTTGGGGGTGTGCCAATGGATGAGTGACCTCCCTCTTTCCCCCCCATTACGAGTCAGTATTGAGTGTTTCTCTACGGGAATAGCGCAAGAGTTCATTCATGGCCTTACTTGAAATGCTTTTGTACTCAAAACATTATTTTACTCAGTGATATATCAAGTGATAAATTATGATGGTGTAATTGAGTGTTTGTTTTGAGTCCGGCTGCTGAGTCATCAGCTAATTAGCTTGCTGTGTAAACATAAACGCCTCCCGGAGTATTGAAGCTACAGGAATGGCAATTATATCAATCAAAAGGGCTCAAAAAGGGCTACAAAACAATGCAGGTAACTAAAAAAAATTAGTCAGTTTGGAAAAAAATTGTTCAAAAAAAAATCCTGTTCTGAAACTTGTATTTATTGACTTTTGATATGGATCCTTTCCCACTGTTTTGAAGGTACATAAGAAGGTACAGAATTGCTGATAGGACTCAATTCAAAAACTAGTAGGGAACAAAATTTTTTGGGGAAACAATGGCTCTCTTGAAAACTCATTTTTTTGACTTTCAAAAACCTACTCCCACAGTTTTGAAGGTACAGAGATGCCAAGCATACCAATCAATAGTGATTGAAAGGGTTTAAAGATCTGGTGCAAAGGTATTTTTAATTTCAATTCATGTTGAAAGCAAAAATATGCAAAAAAGTGGAAAAAGAGGTCATTTTTGGGGAAAAAAAATCCTCGAAATTGAAAAATTAATCAATCGAAAAACTTTTGCACCGGATCTCTAGACAAGACAATTTGCTAGGCCCTATCTAAAAAATATTTTCAGTTGTGTGAGTTAAAAATTGTAGTATGATTTTCCACAACACATGTTTTTTCATGCTTTTTAAATAATCTTACTCATGTATGGTTACAAAAAATACGCACAAATAAAATAAATATTCATAACAATTTACACCTACAGTAGATATCTCAGAAAAATCCACTGAGTAATTACAGACTTTTTTTACCCTGAACCATCCTCTTAATCCTGCAATACATAAGAACTATAGTAATTAAAGACTGGCATCATAAGTATCTTCAAATAACAGATAAATGACTTACCTAATGAGAGTCCTGATCACACAGGATATTCCTTTCACAGGAAGGCAGGTTTTATCAAGTTATTTTTTCTTTGCTGTAGGAGGAAGCTGAAAAAAATTTAAGAAGCATTCAGTAAACAAACAAAGCTGAACACAATAGAATGAAATTGAAGTACAAAGGAGAATTAAGTACATCAACCAATGAAACAACAAAATGCCTTATTTCCTTACAGTACAATTTTTATAGCATTTATAGCCTGGTAACTTTTCCTTACAAACTTTCCCATGCTTGTTCCGATCTTCTAGTTTTCCCCTTATCTAATTCATTATTAGCAGCCCCAAGCACTCCCAAATACTACTAACAACTTTGATAAACAATTTTTGACTCAATTCTAATTAGGATCAACATTAAGTTAGTTTAAGGAGACCAACGCTTGTTCTCTATAATTTAAAAAATACTTCCACGTTGAAATAAGCATTGAGGTATTCAGAGCACGTTTGAAGCATTCGAATCGAGAGGTATAGCTTATAGAGTTTTCAAAATTTGGTCAAAACTCCCCCCCCCCCTTTGAAATTCTTGAGAGAAATTCTTCAAAAAGGAAATTTCTCAGCCAATAATGCAGATAGAGACAAATGTTTTTTTTTCTGTTGGATTCACAATGAACACCAGCCAAAATGGTGCAGATAGATTTTCGTTTTAATTTTGAAAAAATTTTACAAATTTTCTGAAAAATATTTTTGTGATTATTTTCATAAAAAATTTATACAAAAATATTTTGAAAGATTATCAAAAAAAAAACTCAGGCATATTATAGTACTCACCTTGCTCTTGGTGATACAAAAAAGATGACCTCAATCTGATGAAACCTGTGGCTGAAATTTAGCGTCAAAATCTTAAAAAGTTGGTTCTGAGAAAATGGGGGTTGTGTTCAAGGGAGAATACCCCCAGATTGGCGAGTTCTCTTGGATATTGATTTTTAGGTGCTATAGAAAGGGTATGGTGTCAGGTACATCCTGTGAAAAAATTAGCTTCGTATGTACACTGGGTCCGATGCCACGATGGTTTTAAGAATGGGGGGGAGGGGAGGGGGAAGTGGTATTTTATCATTCAACACTTCCCCCTTGGCTTTTTCTTCATGGCTCGAAGTGGCTATGTCATCTACTATGTCTCTTTATTACTGTATAATGATTTCAATGGTCCTAGCTGACCCAATCAATAATAATAAAGAAAAATTGAGATTGATTATGTTTCTTTGTTCACCTTATTTTGAAGCATCAGAATGTGGTGTTTCAAAATGCGTCTCCTCCTATTGTTTTTAAGCTACAGTAATGATTTTGGTATCATTGGATGCGGAACAACAAGGGCATTTCAAAAACTAAATTTGGCAATTCAAAATTCATTTTTGATCAAGAGTTTTGACGTCATAATGTTTTTTAACGAAAAACGTGCCATGGAATTTTTGATTTTTCCATTTTAAATTGAATGTTTGGAGAATGCCATGTTAGTTTTTGGAATGTACAGGTATTTCCGCATCCAATGACACCAAAATCATCACTTCTACTCAAAAACTGTTGGAAGAGATGCATTTTGAAAAACTCCCCCAAAAACTTCGTTTTCTATATCTCGTTTTCTTTCAAGAAAATCACATTTTTTCACTCAAGATAAATGATTTCAAATTGCATTTCCTATCAGTGTATCAAATTTCATTGCTCTAGGTTCAATTTCAAAGAAATTCTTCCTAAAGGGGTATTCTTCTCTTCAGAGCACTTTGCCATATATGATACTTAGGTTTTTGTTATTCCTACAAAATAACTATAACACAACTAATTTTATATATTTCACTAGGTTTTCCATTGTTTTCTCCCTTTGGGTATTATGGAAACCCTCTGGGTATGCCTCCAAAATACCTTCCTTTTGGAGGGTATTTAGGGTAAAATACCTCCTTTGGGAGATATTTTGGGGGGGTTAGAAGCCTCGTACAGGGTTCCCGTTTTCACTACGTGATGTAGGAAGGGTTTAGGAACATTTTCACACAAAAATCTCATATATGATGTCTCGACCCACAAGGATATTTGGTCTCCTCAAGCAAAAATTCACTTTATGTGTGGTAAATTGAAATTAGGTTCCCCTAATGTATGTCAGAATGATAATTCCAAAACTGTTAACACAAAAATTGAACAAAAACACCTGTAGAATACTAAATTTTCCAGCCAAGTTGCTAAGATGCAACTACATTAAACTAATTTAAAAATTATAGAAGGTAAATTTGAAGGATGTCAGTTATCGATTTTATTAATTTTGATGCCTTAGCATTGTTAATTAGATCGAAATAAACAAGTTTTCTTCTATGTACTTTCCGTCATAAATGAGTATTTTATTACGTATAGCGGTAAATGACTTGCCGCAACTCGTGTTTGAAGCGTCAAGTAATTCAAGGAGCACGTCAGACAGCAACACTGCAATGCGCACTCGCTTCCAGCGCGATCGTCATCAAGGATGAAACCAAACCTACCGCTATACCTCTTTTAATACTCATTTGACGAAAAAAGTGTACAGAAGAAAAGTTGTTTATTTCGATGTTATTACCATGATTCAAGCAACAAAAATTCGAAAATCAATGAGTAGCTGTTTATTCGAGCGCATTCGTCATCAAAGACAAAACTAAACTTACCGCTATAAATCGTAAAATACTCATTTGAGACCGAAAGTGCATTGAAGAAAGTGCATCTATATATAAAAATTGGAAATGTGTGGGCTCAATTCTGTGTGGAAAAATAATACACATCCAAACGCCGAAGATTACACGTTTCATAATGCGCCCAATTGTTTGATAATACAAATAAACATCTGCCAGAAGCTGTTTCTGCTCAGGTAGCAACAAGAGTTTGATATAGCAAAGAACCAGGGCACCAGTTATGCAAGTTCACAACAGAAATAATCCCTGTTTCACAAGTATCTTCCTCAACAAAATGATCAAATTTCTACTCCCCACGCATCTCTATCACGAATGATATTTTATTGCATTGAAGAATAGATCTATAAAATTTATCATTATTTTCTATAAAAAGGCAATACTACTTGTTCTGAACCATGAACATGCATCAACGAAAGAGACATATAAGATAAATTATTTCATCAATGGATTCAGACATAATTAAATAAGTAAGGAAACATTAGACAAAAGGGTGAAAATATAATATAATTTCATTATGAGCAAAAAGATCCAATGCAACAGACTGCTTTTGTACTAGGAGTGATTTTCTCATCACTTTCAACCATAAATGCTTGCTTCAATGTTCTAATGTTTGTGACAACATATAATACTGCAAATGACAGTGCTTGCTACTTGGCAAATAAATGGTTTGAGGCTAGGGTGATATTGTATGCATTTTTTTGATCTGCATTTCTTGCAAATTATTAATTTTACTCATCTTTACATATCCCAGCTATATTAGGAAACAAACAGAGTAAAACATTACCATCAAAATCAGTGTAAGAAAATTCAAATGTCTTGTATTTGATGATGAATAAGTTTGTACTACAATGCTTCCACAATTTGGTATTTAGAGATAATAATACAAGGTTGAAATAAAAAGTAGCCATTAAATGTTACTGTTAAGGGAACCGTACTCCCGAAAAAAAAAATCCTAAACTATTCGACCGATCTTCATGAAACTTGCTATAGGTATGTAAAATTGAACAAGGATTAAGATTGGACTCGTGTGTTTTTCCAATTTTCCCCATAGAAAACGTGTTATTCAAAGAAAACGTCAAAATAAGGGATCTGGGGAAAATCTATGGACGTAATCAGATTTCGAGAAACAGAGATAATATTGGTATCAAAAGAAGCAGAAATGTATTCTCTACAACGTGACATGGAGTTATGTTGAATTTTCGAAATACTTTTTGAAAAAAATGATAAAATACAAAAATTTGACCCATTTTCACACTTTTCCCGACAAAAGAAAATGTAGCTAATTTTCTATTCCGAAAATGAATAAAAGCTCACGTGATCTTGTAGAGGATTAAATTCTGGTTCTTTTGATACTTAAATCATCACTGTAGCTCAAAAACTGTAGAATACGCTATATTTTGAAGCCCAACATTCCGGTCCTCCAAAATAAGGCAAAACAGGCAAACAAAGATATATAAACAATTTCAATTTTTTCTTTATTATTTTTTTTTGGGTCAGCTAGGACCCTTGAAATCATTATACAGTAAAGATGAGACATAGAAGAAGGCATAGCAACGTCAAGCCGTGAAGAAAGTGCCAAGGGGAAGGTGTAACATGATAAAATATCACTTCCCCCTCCCCTCCCCCCCATACTTCAAACTCCCGTAGCGGGCGAAACAATGAACGTACGAACTTAATTTTTTCACAGGATGTACCTGACATCTTACTTTTCCTATGGCAGCTAAAACCCAATATCTCAAGAAAATTCGATTTTCTGGGAGTACGGTTCCCTTAAAAACACTAAGATCATTTAGCTGACCTCAATCCATAAAAAGTTGAGAATCCTTCAATTTTATGCCAATCAATAACCTTGTGGTGCTTCTTCAACAAGATTGATTCCATTTTTTCCCAATAAAAACCCTTTCAGGAGACAGTGTATGGCAACACTTATCACCCAGTTGCATAGCTAAGTCGACTTTCAACTTAGTTGAATTCATGCAAGCAGTGTGTCTACTAAATAAAAACAAATAGTTGATTGTTTATTGTATAGTCTTGTTCAAACTTCAGAACTTTGTTTCAGACGTATAATTAGGAAAAATGATTTCATCATTTATTTCATTGCATTTTTTGTTCCAGACTAGACAAATTAACCAGAAAAATTCCACTAAATTTCTAGTTTCATCTGTAGAGTTACAACCCGTGGGAACCCCTGTTATAGGGCGAGTTTGATTTTTCATTGTTTTAAGTTAATCAAGATCTCTGAGCATCAATATCCAGTATCACATTGTGCAATTTTATGTTTAATGTTACATACTTCACTTTGTTAATATTAAATTGTAATGCCTTACAATATATAAAATAAATGATGGAACATGATCTTTTCAGGTTTTGGTTTACGGACAAAGCTCAAGTCTAAGCACTTATTAATCTGCCTGGCTTGTTTTGAAAAGAACTTAACCCCCACAACCTCATAATTTACAAGTATCAAATTTACATATTTCAGAAACAAAATAATTATTGGCATATAAAATTTTCATCATAAAACAGATTTGATGTTCTCAGAAGAAGTTGAACATAGAGGAGAAGCAATCTAATTTTATAATAGATTAGAGAAATTTTAGAACTTTTTTTCTTGTTTAAATTTTAATATTAGATCTTGCTTTCAAACATACCATGTTGACTTTTCTTTCATGCAGTTCCCTATCATTCAATATATATTTCCTATCGTCTTACAATCTTATTGAAGTCTACTTCTGATACATCACAAAAATCAGTCAGCAAAAGTTCAGTAAATTTTAGAATAATAGAACTTTTTAAAACCCAGCTTTATTGAATACATAACACAGATATTCTCTCAAAAATGTATTTCATCCACTAATCATTCTGTATTCATTAACTATATTAGCATAATTTAAGACAGCTTTCATCATTGCCTCAAAAACAGATTACACTATTGTCACTTTTTGAAAGTTCCCACAGTCATTTTTGGCCACCTTGGGACAAGCACATAATTTATTCAGAAGCACTACAAACTTTCAAACCTTTGATTTAGTCATGCAATGGCATTTATACTAAAATAAGCCAGGCACTGCTCATCTTATTCCTGTGAGTTTCATCAGAATTGAAGCAATCAATTTATTTCAAGTTCCATAAAATAATGCACTGAAATTTCAATCTCTTGACAAATTTCAAACATTCTTAGTTATTTTTTTCTCAACTCATTAACCATTACTACATCATACAGCTGATAATTTTGATAATTCTCCAAATATTTTGTATCCAAACCATTAATTTTCAAACAAACAGCTGATTCTTCTGTGTATACACTCTATCATAGCAAGGAAGTGTACAATCCTGTCAATTTCTTTACATGCATGGTTTTTAAGTTTCCTAGCCACAAGATTGCACTAGGGGTTAGTATTCTTACTTAGACTAACCACAACTTTCTCATATGAAACAGTCTAAAATAACGCATCAGCGAGCAGAATGTTATTCATGTAAAACATTTTTAAATGGGTTCCTTTAATGATTCTTTCAATTGGAATTTTTAATTTTGGTGGATGACATAAAATACATATTGACCTTCTAAATTACCGTTGTTAAAATTATTACTGTGGAGTGTGGATCACAGTTTAATCTATCTCCACATGTCAAATTTTGTAAACAATAGCCACTCAGATGAAATATCTGGCCACAATGTTATTCCATTTTATCCCATGTAAGATAGCCTACACATGTCTGTAAAATGCTGAAGAGAATACACATTGAATTTGAACTCCGAGTTGTCTTCTTTGTTGTTGTTCCTTGAGTTTTCTATAAAATTAACCTGAGTTACTACTAAAACCTGAGTTTTCCATAAAATTTCTTTTGAAAATTAAAAAACAGTTCATTTTTACATTTTTAAAGTCTTCTTTCTTTAAAGTTATTTTTTCTGAATAATTTTTTTTGATTACCGGGATGAAACTGTCATTTTTTAAATTGTAGGAGGTAGGTTTTTTCTTACCTTTTAATTTTTTATGTGTATTTTTTTCTTATATTCATTTTCAATATGTATGTATATCAGTATATGTGTTCACGTATGTAGGTATACATTTACTTACATAAATAGATATAGTTACATGTTCATATTTCTATTTTTTTACGTAAAAACAATCCGGTTAATTAATTTGATTGCACTGGCGAAATGATTCAAAAAAATTTCTATCACTTCCCTAGAGGAAGTTTCTATCAATCTGAAGAATAAAAAATGCAGTTAGACAAATTAAATCAAGTGCAATTTGAGCAAATGAATCGTGTTAAAATTATCTTTCTGTCCGTATGTTGAACAAGCTATGAATTTCCATTTTGATAGGTTTATTTACGAATTTCTGCCAAAATATTGTAGATATTTGCTATTCATAAGTGATATCCGGCTTACACTGTATCTCCGTTTTATGATCTTTTATCCCCTGTACCCATTTCCGCATAATGTTGCAACAAATACCGGGAGGGCATGAAATATATATTTTTTTGCTGTTTCTCGACGGTAACCTGAGTTTTCTTGAAATATCTTTTAGGATATTATAAACCATTTCATTTATACGTTTTTCGAAGTGTTTTTCCCATTCCTTCTTTTTCATCAGGTTATTTCCTACGATTACACTAAGCTTGACTGCCACTTTATCTGTATCATGAGCAAGATTGTTCTTTATGTTTATTAGTATTTTTTTATAATTCAAGACATCACACAACAGTCTTGAAGTATGCGTAGGTATTATGATTTGATTGCCAATACGCTGAAATTTGCAAACATGCTTACTCGTATATGTGTGTGCGTATATGTTTTGAGCTTGAGGTCTGTGTTTGATTAAGTTATACCACAAGCAGGAATTGAGATTTGCGTCTCTTCATCTCTAATTACCCTGTTTTTGATATCGACAACAAGTCCAAACTTTGCTAAGAAATCAGCGCCAATGATAGGTTCTTCTACATCTGTGCTTGAATAACAAAATGTCATCATTCATACCAAATAATTTTGGCGTTCCTCAAGGTTCAATCATCGGCCCACTCCTATTTTCAATTTTCATCAATGATTTCCCCACCATGCCGGCAAACACAAAAATCTCAATGTATGCTGATGACGTGCCAATTGTCATGACAAGCTCAACAGCGGATTTAAAAGAAACACAAGCCTTTTATGTTTCGATGGTCGGGGTAGACTTTACGATAATACCCAACCACCAAAACGTAAATAATCTCGAGAAGTACGTTTAAGAGCACGATAAAGAGAAGGAGAATGACGACAATTTTTGGACTCAGCTTATAGATCTTTATTGGAAGAAGCCGGGAGGACCAACGCGTTCTTGATTAACTGAAAAACTTGACTGAGATGGTGCAGTCCGTGCAGGCGGAGACTCCGGCGAGTGATGACGTTGGCAGGGTGTGCGTGAGTGTGTTTTGTGGAGGTCACTTTCAGAGTGCGGGCAAATTAACAAGCCCGAGAAATCAGTGGAATTTCTGGATAAGCTCCAAGTCTGTTTAATTTTGAGCAGGTGAATGCAAAATCAACTTAAGATCAATTTAAGATCATTACACGCTGAAGACAAATGTCCGTGGTTGGAGCAGTTCAATATTTAGCCAGTAATTAGATAATATACCAGGCTGAAAAACAGCTCGAAACCGAGGTGAATGCAAGGTAAATAAAGCCCAGGTAAAATTCCGGCTCACGTCAGAACTAGGGCAAAGTAACTGGTGAAACTCAAGGCTGAGTTTACAAGTATAGCCCAAGGTGACTTAAGGCTCAGTTGAATGTAAAGCTCGAGTAAAGCTCAAGGCCCAGGGATAATGTGTTGTGGCGTTTGTTGACGTCGAAGAATCTGGAATATTCGAAGACGCTGAATGATACATTCCCGGAGAGGCACCAAGGAAATCCACACAACTGTCATCCCTAGCATTGCAACGGTAAATTCCCATCACGGAGAAACCCTAAGTTTTTCCTACAGATTTAACTTGAGCTATTTATTGCTCTTTTTGTTAAGCTCATGAAGAATAAGAATAGATTTAACAAGCTGGCAATAGCTCTTTCTCTACTGCTCTTAATTTAAAAATATAAGCATGACATTTACAAGAATTTTGATAAGGTCATAATTGTTATTCATATTATGAAAACTACATGTGATTTAAGCGCACGATCGGCGATCCAATTTAAGCACACGATCAATAATAATAATACGTATGAATATTAATGAATCTCGTAAATTATAATATGCCCGCACGAAAACCAACAGGCAGTCCTACACTATCCACATGCCAATTATACTGAAAACACTGTAGGTATATACGTGCAGTGGAATGAAATATTTGAATATATAAATTGTAACTTTGAACATAAAAATGAACATGACACACACCATTCACTCTACGCCATCTTTGAGAACACTTCAGAATATGCCATGCAATTCGCACGAAATATCTACGAACTATTTGCACATCTTTAAATAACACAGCACTGATAAAAATCACTTGAACACGATGAGAGAAGAAACACACAATATCTTCTAAGCAAGGTTTGCTCTAAATTAAACATTAATTTTCACTTACGAGACGCTGAACCACACAAGCTAACACGCGAGTAAGAAATGACAGTCCGACAATGGCTTTGGATGCGATGTTGCCATCACAACGACTTAAAACTCAAACACTGTCGATGGTATTATCATTTTTGTGCTTCTGCACAAAAACTTCTAAGATTACTAATTATAAGTAGAAATAACTAATAATAACTTAGAGTAAGATTTTTAATGCCAATAATTATGTTATTTAAATGTTAATAAGAAATTCACTGAATTTATACATTTTGTAGCTAATGCTACATTACCCCCCAAGGCGCAGACCGAAAGGCCCACCCGCTACAATCATTTGTTGCGGGAAGGAGTCCGAACTACACGACCATGCATGCCGGGTCTGGTGGTCGGAAAATGTTACTGAGCGGGTAAGCTTGACCAAACGGGTCTGCAAATTTAGGTCAGAAAGAGTTCGAGGAACAGAAGTTGCTGCAGCGGTCTCGTCTGGTTTCTCCAGACTTGTCGCTGTTTCACTAAGAGAGCTAGAATTAGAGTCTACGATAGGGTTTGAAGATACAGGCAAAAAGAAAGGGTTACACTCAAGTTGACAAGGCAACAATGCAGCCAAATGAGGAAACTGAGGTGGACGATATGATCGAGTCTCAGTGGAAAGAAGGTTCTGTGGAGAGAATGAAGAGTTAGAAATTACACTATTATCAGAGGTATGAGCGACCTTTAATCGGTCTATGCTCACAGAGTCGGGTGAACCAGATCTTTCAAGAACAAAATATTTTGGCGTCCGTTTCAATACCTTGAATGGGCCATCATAAGGGCGGGTGAGTGTTGGTTTAATAGCATCAATACGTACGTACACATGTGTGCAATGTTGCAAGGCAGGATCTAATTTATCTTTTGAGTGAGGCATTCGCGGAGCTACACACTTGATCTGACGCATGCAATCCTTGAGACAGGTTACATATGCGGACTGATCAGCAGATGAAAATTCAGGCAACGGTTTTGGGTCAACAATGTCGCCAGGGAGGCGAAGTGTCTTCCCACACAACATTTCTGCTGCAGTACACTGTTGGTCTTGCCTATACAAATTGCGAATGCTCAATAATACTACTGGAAGTCTGTCGGTCCAGTCGTGACTGCAATTAAGGCAACGCAATGCACTCTTTAAATCCCTGTGGACTCTCTCAATAAGTCATTCGACTGCGGGTGATAAGCGGTGGTGTTGATATTTGCACAACCTAAGGCGGCGCTAAGCTCACTCCAGAATATGGAGGCAAATTGTGATCCCCGGTCATGAGTGACACCTAGGGGAACCCCAAATCTGGAAATCCAATTACTCACAAATGCACGAGCTACAGTATCAGTTTGAGTATCAGGAAGAGGTACGGCCTCAACCCACCTAGAGAACTTATCTATGATGGTTAATTAACAAATAGGAATGACCGCGCGATAGAGGCAACGGACCCACCAAATCTAGGTGTACAGCATCGAATTTTTGTCCTGTAAAAGCACAACTCTGTAACGCTGCACGGTTATGTTTTACAATTTTGCTGCTCTGACATGCATGGCAGTTTTGCACAATTTGCTTAACCTCCTTACGCATCGCTGGCCAGACGAAACGATCGGAAATAAAACGCAATGTACGGTTAATACCAGGATGAGAGAGTGAGTGAGAGTGAAGAATAGCTACTCTGCGGAGAGTCGCAGACAGATACAAACGAGAAAGTCACTCAGCGTCACGGTACACGCCGTCAACCAAGGTTAATTTCAAAGAGGTAGTGTTAGTAGGTTTGAGAAGGTCCTGGAGTTCAGGATCCTCCTTCTGAGCATGAATAATATTGCCGAAAGTGATTTCACCACCGGGGTTGATAGAGTTAATCCTAGAAAGACAATCTGCCACTGTATTCTCAAGACCTTTAATAAAGCGGATGTCGGTGGTGAACTGACTAATGAAAGACAGATGTCGAGCTTCTCTTGGTGAGTGACGCTCAGATGGCATTTTGATCGCTGAGGTCAAGGGTTTGTGGTCTGTGTAGATCCCGAACTCCCTTGCCTCTAGAGCGTAACGAAAGTGTCTCACAGACAAGTAGATAGCGAGGAGTTCCCTACCGAACGCGCTGTAAGCACGCTCAGTGAGCGATAGCTTTCTGGAAAAGAAGGCAAGAGGAGAGATATTAGTCCCTACTTTTTGTTGCAGCACAGCACTTACGGCAGTACTGGAGGCATCATCCACTAAACTGAAGTCAGCGTTGGCGATTGGGTAGGATAATTCAGTCGCGGTAGCTAGCTTATCCTTAATATCAACAAAAGCTTTACGTGCTGCCTCCGTCCACTTGACATCGGTAGATTTACCTTTTCTCTTTGGTACCAGCAAATCTGACAACGGGGCTAAAGTTTGAGCACAGTTTCGGATAAAGCGGTGGTAGAAATTAACAGAATATAGGAACCTTCTCAGTTCCTACTGGGTCTGTGGAAGAGGGAAGTTTTTGATTACCTCTACCTTGGAAGGCAAGGGTTTTAGACCTAGGCTAGAGATTTCGTGACCTAAGTAAATTAGTGATGGCTTCTCGAGCTCACATTTTGCAGGGTTGACCAGGAGTCCGTTATCAGGCAGTCTCTCAAACACGACCCTCAGATGGTCTTTATGTAGCTCTGGGGTTGCGGATGCCACCAAAATGTCATCAAGATACACATAGGCAAAAGTGAGATCCGAGAAAATCTCAGACATGTGTCTCTGGAAAGTTTAAGGTGCATTTCGAAGTCCATACGATATTTTTAAGAATTCAAAGAGACCAAACGGAGTGATTACCGCGGTCTTAGGTATAGCACTTTCCTCAAGTGGAATTTGATGAAAGGCGTGCTGTAAATCAACCTCTGAGAAAATTTGTGCTCCCTCTAAACTTGCACTAAAATCGTGCAAGTAGGGAATAGGGAAACGGTCAGGTTGTGTAACAGCATTTAACCTGCGGAAATCTCCGCACGGTCTGAATTCACCGTTAGCTTTGGGTACTAGCAAGAGAGGGCTAGCCCAAGGGCTTTTGGAACTGCGGATGATGCCGCATTCCTGCATCCTAGCAAATTTTTTCTTGGCTAAAGCCAATCGATCAGGCGGTAAACGTCTAGCTCTGGAGTAAACTGGAGGTCCAGTTGTCACGATATGATGTTTCGTTCTAGTCTGCATATTTTTAGAAGCTAGGTTAGAGTTCGTTACTGCAGGGTATTCTGTGAGAACCTGCTCAAACATGCACTCTTTATTGAATTCGATAGAGAAGGAATGCAAGACATTTGCTCTAGTCATGCCACAAGCGGGAATTGAGATCTGTGTCTCCTCGTCCCTAATTTTACGGTTTTTTACGTCCACTATTAATCCGAACTTTGCTAAGAAATCAGCTCCAATTATTGGCTCTTGGACTTCTGCGACTAAGAAATTAAAAGTAAAGTTTCGCCTTAACCCCAGACTGCAAGTGAGACTCTCTCCCCATAACATGCTATTGGCGTGCCATTTGCGGCACGTAGTGTCGCCAACAAATTTTTATTATTTTTGTCTTTCGCCGTAGCTGGGATAATTGACACGGATGAACCTGTGTCTATCAGAAATCGATACTTGGTAATGGGATCGAATAATATCAGTAGGCAAGTAGTCTGGGAGTTAGGCAACGCAGTACTCGCTACTGTGCGTCGCTGTTCGCGTTTCCCAAAGTCAGTTCGGCATAACGAGGACAGAATCGTGAACCGCACTTTCGTTCATGGTCACCGAACTTCTCGTGGTACCAACATAAGTTACTGTTAGCATCGCGAGAGCGCGACCTAAAGCGGCGGTTTTGAGCTGACCTATCATAAGATCTACCTCTACCAAAGCGTTGAGGAGGAGGATAGGCATGGTAGCGTGAGAAATTCCCTGAGCCTGGCTTAATATGAGCTACACTATGACCTAACTGACAATTCTGGAAAGCTTGTTTCAACTCTGCGATCTCGCGTTGCATTGATTCCATTGAAGTAGAAGATGGATTATTAGAAGTATTTGACGGGCTAAAACTAGCAGCTGATGCATTCAAGGAAGTTACATGAGACGTTTGGAACATGTTGAGGTTCCGCATCACTGTTTCTGTGGCCCGAGCCAATGACTCAAGGCTTTCGTTCGGACCTATCAATGATAAGAAAGGCCTCACTGTAGTGGGCACTTTTGTCATATACAATTCTTGAGGAATCTTTCAGCTATGCCAACACCGGCAGCAAGTTTCTTAAGTTCCTTTACTACCGATGTTGGAGGGAAAGCAACGGATACGCATGGGATAGCTGAGGCGTCAACAAGAGACCTAAACTTGTCCGCATCAGACATTTGCAATTTGGCTAGTAATTTGTCCTTCAAGATTGAATACGGGTCTATAGCAGGCGGGTTGTTTATGATTTCGTTGGAATGAGATAGCATTTGTGTGGGCACAGCAGCTATTAATGCATAAAACTTGTCCCTCTGGTTTGTAATTTTATTGTATATAAAAATAGCCTCGACCTGACTAAACCAGGTCGTGCTTTCTGCGGGTCTGAAAGGCGGAAGCTGTATAGGCTTAGTCTGCACGGGATTTACAACATTCTCTGTGTCGGGCATACTGGCAATTTTCGTTTTGAGTGCAACGGAAAAGAACAAAATTACTCTATAACGGCACAGAATTTACGTAATCAACACCTAATAACTTCGGTATAAAAGTGTCAAGGGGTTTGTTTTTGCGTACACCTACTCAGTTATTCCCTAAACAGACATGAAACGAGAAAGGAAAGGAAAAAAATTTTTACGGTCGTCAGAAATATGCGTAAAGCACGGAAATAGGGGAAAAAATTTTCTACCTACTGTGGCACATGAAACAAAAGACAGGAAACAGCATGAAAGAAAAAAAATTTTTAGAGCTGCTCAGAGAAACATTAGAACGGTAAATCCACAGAAAAAATTCTCAAGGAAACTACGACAATGGGAACTTATCACTACAATGATATGCCAACATTCTCCTCTCTCACGTTTTCTCAAACACTTGTCGAGTTGAATTGTTTTTAAACTTGGGAGTCACCCAATATAAAGGTCACTCTGGGATGGTCACCACTTTTATGTTTCGATGGTCGGGGTAGACTTTACGATAATACCCAACCACCAAAACGTAAATAATCTCGAGAAGTACGTTTAAGAGCACGATAAAGAGAAGGGGAATGACGACAATTTTTGGACTCAGCTTATAGATCTTTATTGGAAGAAGCCGGGAGGACCAACGCGTTCTTGATTAACTGAAGAACTTGACTGAGATGGTGCAGTCCGTGCAGGCGGAGACTCCGGCGAGTGATGACGTTGGCAGGGTGTGCGTGAGTGTGTTTTGTGGAGGTCACTTTCAGAGTGCGGGCAAATTAACAAGCCCGAGAAATCAGTGGAATTTCTGGATAAGCTCCAAGTCTGTTTAATTTTGAGCAGGTGAATGCAAAATCAACTTAAGATCAATTTAAGATCATTACACGCTGAAGACAAATGTCCGTGGTTGGAGCAGTTTAATATTTAGCCAGTAATTAGATAATATACCAGGCTGAAAAACAGCTCGAAACCGAGGTGAATGCAAGGTAAATAAAGCCCAGGTAAAAGTCCGGCTCACGTCAGAACTAGGGCAAAGTAACTGGTGAAACTCAAGGCTGAGTTTACAAGTATAGCCCAAGGTGACTTAAGGCTCAGTTGAATGTAAAGCTCGAGTAAAGCTCAAGGCCCAGGGATAATGTGTTGTGGCGTTTGTTGACGTCGAAGAATCTGGAATATTCGAAGACGCTGAATGATACATTCCCGGAGAGGCACCAAGGAAATCCACACAACTGTCATCCCTAGCATTGCAACGGTAAATTCCCATCACGGAGAAACCCTAAGTTTTTCCTACAGATTTAACTTGAGCTATTCATTGCTCTTTTTGTTAAGCTCATGACGAATAAGAATAGATTTAACAAGCTGGCAATAGCTCTTTCTCTACTGCTCTTAATTTGAAAATATAAGCATGACATTTACAAGAATTTTGATAAGGTCATAATTGTTATTCATATTATGAAAACTACATGTGATTTAAGCGCACGATCGGCGATCCAATTTAAGCACACGATCAATAATAATACGAATGAATATTAATGAATCCCGTAAATTGTAATATGCCCGCACGAAAACCAACAGGCAGTCTTGCACTATCCACATGCTAATTATACTGAAAACACTGTAGGTATATACTTGCAGTGGAATGAAATATTTGAATATATAAATTGTAACTTTGAACATAAAAATGAACATGACACACACCATTCACTCTACGCCATCTTTGAGAACACTTCAGAATATGCCATGCAATTCGCGCGAAATATCTACGAACTATTTGCACATCTGTAAATAACACAGCACTGATAAAAATCACTAAAACACGATGAGAGAAGAAAAACACAATATCTTCTAAGCAAGATTTGCTCTAAATTAAACACTTATTTTCACTTACGAGACGCTGAACCACACAAGCTAACACGCGAGTAAGAAATGACAGTCCGACAATGGCGTCGGATGCGAAGTTGCCATCACAACGAATTAAAACTCGAACACTGTCGATGGTATTATCATTTATGTGCTTTTGCACAAAAACTTCTAAGATTACTAATTATAAGTAGAAAATTACTAATAATAATTTAAAGTAAGATTTTTAATGCCAATAATTATGCTATTTAAATGTTAATAAGAAATTCACTGAATTTATACATTTTGTAGCTAATGCTACAAGCCAACGCTGAAAATCTTCTGAGAAATCTGAAATTGTGGTATGACCATAATGGCCTCAAACTTAACGCAAGTAAAACACAATGCATTATATTTTTTCTTTTTTCAATGAGTGCAGATATATTTGACAGACATCAAGAAATGTGAATACGTTACAATAATATGTATATTCAGAATTAGTGTAATCACAGGTTCACAGTTCTTGTTTTTTTAGTCGACCAATGAGTTTCGAAGGTCTAATTTTTTCAAAAAATATGCTATAATCGTTTTTCATATGTTACTATTGCAATAAATGTCTATATATTGAATTAAGATGATTTAAAGTTATTTATATAGATGATATAAATGACTTAATTTCGTAACGAAGGTATTGAGTAGGCCTATCCCTACCATATAACCCATTTTGCATGCATCATTCTTTGAGTAAAGCGCTTTCGTGCAATTTTTCAATCACGCATATATATGCTGCCTAGATGAACGTATATATGCTGCTTAGTACAGGTTGCCCGACCACTGGTACGAGCGTGCAACACAAAATTTGGACTACGATGCCAAAGAGGTTTGTAATCATGGATTTTAGATAAATTTTGAATGCAGTTTAATTCATAGTCTTGTAGGTGTGTAGGTATGTACATCGGATAACATAGTTATCAGAATTATATATATTTCTCGTCTTTGAACCCTTCTGAATAATGATGCGATATTAGAAATTGATTATTGAGCCAAAGTGTTGTTTAAGGAAACACCTCAATATCAAGTCAATAGTGACACAGTAATTAGCTGATACTGGGTTAAAAATAAATTATTATTGGGACAATATATTCTAACAATATCCACTTGATGTCAGAAAATAAGTATTGGACCTGTAGTACCCTACCTTAGCTACCCCTCAAACTCAGTTCTAGTCCATTTGTGTTCAGTAATACTAATACGTGTGAATGTAAAATTATCTTACAAAAGTTGCTTACAACTTCATAGAATATCAACACCAACTACAGGAGAAGGACGACCACATAACTAAGGTCGCAGCTTCATTCGCCGCAAGCGGAACTCAAGTGCTATGGCAGCCACAAGTCCAGGCCTTACAGGCCAATATTTCTCTAAGGAACACCTCAATATCAAGTCCATAGTGACACAATAATTAGCTAATATTGGGTTAGTGAAATTATCATTATCGAGGCTATATGTTTTACAAATATCCACCTATCAGGAATTGAGTGTTAAGCCAATGTTATTGTAGGGAACACTTCATTATCAAGTCAATATTGACACAATAATTACCTGATATCGGGTTGATGATAATATTGTTATTGGGCCAATATATTTTTCTAATATCTACCGAATTTTCCAAAATATGGTATTGCCCCAATGTTCATTTTGAATATCCAGTCAACATTGAGACTGTATATTGACCCAATATTAGGTCAATCAATTTTGCTACCTGGGAAAGAACACACTTGACGAAAAATCTAGATTATTAGTGATTCAGTCTTTCGTTTTATCGCGTCTGGACTACTGCAGTCTTGTGTGGGTAGATTTACCTCAATGTCGTCAGGAAGAGTAGCAAAAATGTCTAAATTTCGCCGCCAAAGTGGTATGCAAAGGAAATTTCAATAAATACGATCATGTCACCCCTCTTTTAAGAAAACTCGACTGGATCCCAATACAGAACAGATTTATGATCCAGAAAGCTCGACGAGTATTCTCCTCTTTGTACCTCCCCCAAAGTAATGCAGAGGTGGTAAAATTTTTTCCATCTAATATCCCAAACAAAAGACCAAACCGGAGGAACGATGTTTTAGTCAGTTACCGTTCATCTAACGTGGGACAAAAAGCTCTTTCAGTTTCTGGAGCTTTTTTGTGGAACAAGCTTCCCCAGCATATCAAAAACTCTAAAACCGGAAAAGAATTTAGAGTAAATGTGTCACGTCATTTTGCATCTCTGTCGTAGGGCCTGCAGCATTTCGGTATGAACTTCCCATCTATCAGAAATTTTAATTTTATTGAAATTTCTGTTAGAAATTTAGAAACTATTTCATTTTACGGTTGATAAGCGATTCGTATATTCATCTTTCTTATTTCTGACGACAACAATGAGCACCACAGCCATCAGTTCAATGCAGCAGGACGAACGTTCTTTCCATAATTAGGAGTATTTCCTCATCTTTATTTTGTTATTTCTTTCTCTTCTCTGTATTATTATTTAACGTCCGAATGACAAATATACCATGAAATACATTTTTTGTGTACACCAATAAACAGGTTTATAGATGTGGGGGTTGTGCAAAGTTTATAATGAAATTTTGGCTAACGTTGTCTCGGTATTTTAAAATCATTCTCGAAGATGTTTTCAATCGATTTTCGGCTGAGCTGGGGGGAAGGGGGTAATTTAAGCATTGCATTTAGTCTTTTTATTTATTTTTTTTCGTGCGTTCGTCGCACACTAGCACTGAACTTTCAAATCGGAAAAAACTCTAAATTTCTGTAATTAAATTTATCACTTTGGATCAAAGCCAAATCTACCTATATGTGCCAAATTTTGTGAATATTCTCCACTCAGATGTGATATCCGGCCTCAATGTTACTCCATTTTATCCCACGTACACATGTCCGTATAATGATGAAGAGTTGTGCTGCTTCTAGACTATAACGTGATTTTTCCTAAAAATTTCTATAAAGATATTAAAAACCAGTTCATTTTTATGTTTTTCGAAGTCTTCTTTTCCTTTTAGTTATTTTTTTGCGAAAAATTCCTTAGGATTACAGTGAGCTCAACTGTCATTTTCTGTGTAGTAGATGGTAAGTTGCTTCTATCTTTTATTTTATACATGTATTTTTTTCTAATACATCATTTTCAATAATTATATATATATTAATATGTGTGTGTACGTGTGTAGGTATATATATATGGATCTACATATATAGATATACATGTTTCTATTTCATTTCTTTACGCAAAAGCCATCCGGTTAATAAATTTTATTGCACTAGCGAAATGATTCAAAAATAGATCTATCACTTCCCCAGAGGGCGTTTCTGTGAATCGAATTAATTTCAAATATAATTAATGAAATAAAGTGCAATTTGAGCATATGAATCGTAGTAAAATTATCTTTCTGTCCGTATGTTGTAAAAGGTATGAATTTTGATATTGAGTATATATTTGTTCACCCATTTCTACCAATATTTTGTAGATATTTGTCAATCATGAGTGGTAACAGCTTACACTGTATCTTTATTTTATCCCATGTACCCATGTCCACATGATGTGGTGAATATCGAGAAGATATGAAATATGTTTTTGGTGGTGATAGGGCTTTGCATATTTTTAGAGCATATTTTTCATTTCTCATTCAACTACCCTTGACAGAGATAGACTATTGGCACGCCACGTATGGTTTGTCTATTGGTACGCCTCGTATATTTTGTCTATTAATCTGCCTCGTATGGTCTATCTATTTGTACACCTCTGATAGCTTGTCTATTAGTACACCTCGTATAGTTTGCCTATTATTATGGCTCGTATGGCTTATCTATTTGTACACCTCGGATGGTTTGTCAATTAGTACTCCTAGTATAGAACTTTCGTTAGACTACTAGCACACCACGAATGGTTTGTCTATTAGTACGCCTCGTATATTTGTCAATTAATATGCCTCGTAAGGTCTATCTACTTGTACACCTCTGATAGTTTGTCTGAAAAAATAATAGCGAGGAATAAGGCTTTCAAACTTAGCATTTTTTATTAAAAGCTTTACCCCAGGTAGCAATGAAGTTCCTCTGAATATTCACTAAGCATCCACCTGAACATCCCCGAATGTCCCTAGTGAATATTCGCCTCACTTCCTAATTTACAATATCCCCGGGATCTTCATGTTGAATATTCATATATATCCCAGTGGATACTAAGCATCGTATATCTTCACAAAAGTAACTTCAAGAATATACATCACCGAATATTCTGGAATGTAGGGATTTGAGTATCCAAATTCGTACCTATACGAATATTACTGAGTGCTCATTGATGAGTATTCGTGTGGATCCACTACAGATATTTAATATCGAGTTAGAAGTCCATGTATATTCATTCGCGAATATTCTAGGACATTCCATATAGAACGTCGTTAGAATTTCATATATAACTTTCATGAGTATTCACTACCTACACTACACTACTACATCCTTGACTTATTAAATATGATACATTTTTCGCAGACATGACGTTATTAAGCCTTGAATTCGTGTCCATATGTAAACCATATTTCTCAGATCGAGCTCTCTGGTTAGCACAGTTGAAACCCATCGCTTTACGTCATGAATGCTACTTTGATGAATGTTATCCCTCCTTCCAGCTCCACTCCCAGGGTAAATGTCATTGAAAAGAATGTTTACCTAAAAAGCGTTGCTAAAAGTGTCATGTATTTTCATCCTACAATGACCGCATTTTCGGTGAGAGCATGTATGCATGAAAACTCTTTGTTTGCTGAGTAATAGCGTTACTTCCAGTCCCGCTCCCTGGTTAATTGTCACTGAGGAGACTTTTTCACCGTGAGAGCTGAGCTAAAAGTAGGGCAATACCTTTACGAACGAGAACATTATTGAATTCTTTAACGTTAAAGACTGCGAACACGAAAATATCAACTTACTTGAATATAAGCAATGCAGAAATTCGGCAAATGCAATTAACGGCCTCCGATATTGAAGTCTGATGGACTTCCCCACTGCATGCTTAAAAATTGTTGAAGGTCTTGACTTTACACGTACGAGTGTATAGTGACTTTGAAGTTCCTCGGTGTAGATTGCGAGTCACTATCTGGAACGTTCAATCACAAATTATTGTCATGATTCATCATTTACAATTTATAATAAAAAATTCACTTAGCAAACATGCAAACGTGTCAAATATACGTAGTACTACTTGTGCTGTGATTACACGGCGCTGCTGTTCTCAAATGGTTTTCTGAAAAGAGAAGTTTATTTCAGAAGGCTTTCCAATGCACGATCAAGGCTCTCACTAACAACATCAACTGATGCTGATATTCCATGAGGGCCTTGTGTCGTACCTTCTGCGGCAATCGTTGAGATTTTTTTAACGAGGTACTGTCACAAAGTGCATTCATTAGATAATTAATTTTAAAAACTCAAGAATACAATACTAAATTCGTATGTATTTTATGAATATGAAAATAATTTCAACTTCTAACCAAAAATGAATGCACCTCGTCCTATCTTCCTCGGCAAGCAATTATTCCCCCTGGTAATAGATTATGAGTTAGTTTAAGCCTCCCTAACCACTTACAGTAGATGTGTTCCCAAGAGAGGAACGTGGAAGGCAGCATTTAGTATGGAATTTGACTAACAGGTAATCTATGTACGAGGTTTGTCCCCACACCTTGCGCATAGAAACAGAAAGATCGAAAGAAGTTAATGAAACCAGATAAATGTTGAAGAATAGAGTAATGGGTGCTAAATAATTGACAGCCGTGAACTAAAAAAAGATGGTTCGTAACAAAATAAAAACCTATTATATTTCAACCAAAGGAAGGCCTACCTAACCTTCAGCTCGGGCCCAGACATCTTCCACCCTGGGAGGGCTAATTCCCATAGATAGAATAGTAGTATCCCCCTGAGGGACCGGCATTCAAAATGTAACATTTCAAATCAGCCAGTCATGAAATTTTAATCTTCAAAATATTTTATTACTCTCTACAGGGTCACTGAGTACATTAATCGGAATTGCATTCAACTCCATACTCCAATGGTTCCGAAGTTTCAAGCATAAATGTTTTCCTACGGGTTTTTGTCGTGCTAGGTGAAACAACTTGAGTGAAGGCAGGCTCAGAAGCAGTACCAGTGGAAGCAGGAATTGAGGAACCACAGGCAGAGGAGGCATGTGCAGCAGGCAAGGAGATGGCAGATGGCACAGAGGTAGAAGCTACGACTTCCAACACCGCTGTGTTGACACTACTTTGTTCTCTTTCATGATTACCACTGCCAGAAAGACGTCGAGCTTTTCGTTCATTCTCAGATGACAGTCGATCTTTAGCATGAGCTAAATTACTGCCAATTAAAGCTGAAATGGTTTTCGACTGCTCATCACGTCCGATGGTGTCTTTCTTCACGACTTCTGAAAAGCGAATATCTTGATGAAGAAATAAATCATTTCATTTTCGGTACAGACGAAGCTTCTACACAAATTTCAACTGAACTCATGTGATATTTGTCTTAAATGTAGAGTCATTGATATTTGTCTTAAATGTAGAGTCTTAAATATATACAGTAACTGTGATGAAATGTTAAGTACCTGCAATGCAAAGTGAGACCAAAATATCAGTAATGCTATTCGTGATTTTGAGTGCGATATATATTTTTAGAAACTTCTAAAAACATTCGTACGCCATCTGTTTAAATGAATTTGCTCAATTGACAAATCGTCGCAGAAATAGAAAATGTTATTTTATTTAGCTGCATTCGAAATACATGAAATGTATTAGTTTGAAGGTTATAAAATGAAAGCGCTACCCCTTGAACCATTTCATGCAAATTCCAGAGAACTACGAATATTCTCAAAGAACATTTACTAGCTGCTTTCTTTCTCAAATAAAATTGTTATAATAACTCATTAACATACCCTACTGAGTTCTTAGTTACTTCTACATCGTCGGTTCACCTACCAAGGATGCAAAGGCAGATTTGCGTAGTACAGAACGGCCGTTTCTTTCCACTACGGCCCTGCATGCTGAGCTGTAAAGCCACGTCTCTGGTGAGTACTCGGTTCATTATATTATTCACCAAGCTTCTCAGGTGGGTTCCTCCAAAGTTTGAAAGGATGTTCAGGAATATTTTCCGCTCAGAATCCACCAGTAAAACTTCTTCAGTACGATCAAAATCAGTCATTGATTTAATTGGAAGTTTAGGAAGCCTTTGGCTTACATATGATGATTCTTGTTCTTTTGGCATCTGAGATTTCATGAAAGCACGCAGCTCATCTTTTATATTTGTCACTTCCTTATGGAGTGCTGTCATTTCTGCAACTAGTAACTCTATTTTCTTTGAAGTCTTCTGTCCGTGTTCAATAATGAGTGATTCAATATTTTTAAGTTCAGTTCTTTCTGATGCAAGGAGACCGGTGTTATCATCTTTCGCGTTTATGCTTGAAATTTTAGCGGTCTGTTTCTTCGTAGCGTGAGCTGAATTAAGGAGATGAAGAATGCACTAGTGAAAAGTCATGGCATTTATTTAATTTTTCATAATTCGTTCTGGCAGTTCAGGTGCGGCCAGTGCTGCCTCTCTCGCGTCCTAGTGACTAAGTGTGGTGATTGTGGCCTGCTGTCGGCTACCCTCCCATAGGGAGGATAAGCCCGGTATATGTATGTATGTATGTATAATTCGTTTCCATTCAATAGCCTACTTCACCTCTCACAGGATCATTTTAGAAATTGAGTATGTTTCAAAAATAGCTAAAAATAATTTCCTGAGCAGTATTAGAATAGTAACAAAACACAGCAGGAGGAAAAAAAATTAATGAAACAGTTATACAGTATAGTTGTTTATCAGTTCATTCGAAAGAAAACCTGATTATCTGATTACGAAATTTCCTCATGATTAAAAGTAATTTTTCAAGATCAACTACTGCAATTTATGGCAAAGAAAGATTTTAGAATTTTCCAAGCTGTTCAATGATTCGTAACCAATCCTTATTCAAAACCTTCTTACGTCGTGTAGAAGTATTTAGAGCATTATGACATGGTGGCCTTCATGGCATCCGTAATTGTCTGGTTCCTATTATATATACAACAATTTGATTGTTGTAGCAAGGCATTTGTGTCAAATGCAATAGTTTCTAAAAAAACATACATAATTGCATTCCTACAATCCCACAAGAACTCATTTATTTGTATTATTTATAAACACAATGTTCAAGAAAGTAATTCAAAACTAATATATGTATGTACTTACATGCATCGGTAGCCTTCTGTTTTTTCCTAGGAGGCTCTGGCACTTCGGGATCGCTGGATTCAGAGGTCATATTAGCCTCATCACGTCCAGAATTATCAGAGGTATCTCCGTCTGTTGTAGGAATCTCCGCGGCTTTCAGTGCTTGTTCCAATAACTCAAAAGTTGCAATGTTGCTTGCTTTTATTCGGCAACTAAGCACTGCCCACGATGTTTGAGGTGCTTTCTGTGCTTTTATAAGTTCATTAATAGTAGCGTTTGGCTTATTTGGCCAATAGCAACACTGAGTCTCTGCGCCCTTTACATTTAGTAACCAGGAGGTTGGTATCCCTGCGATTTTGTTTTTCTCCTTTGGAAATAACACCACTGACCACATTGTGATGACTGAAGTTTATACCTGGAGATATGTTGAATATAGATATTTATATTAACACAAATTACTGTAGCAGTGGCAAGATCATGTAGTTCTCCGAACAAGGCACTATCATGCATTTTCTATAAATTTCAGACTCATTCACATTCAAGTTCTCTATTGCTTTCCCTACTATGTATACATGTACGAAAGATGACTCGCAAGGGTAATGGAAGGCACTTTTTTTATTAAGGAACCGCCGGCCTATCAACATGTGGTTCTCCCTCTTTGTAACCACCATTACCTTCCGATCTTTCAGCATGATACACGAATCTTTCAATCTTCCTGGGATAATGTTGTTCAAACTGTTTTTGTATACACTCTTGATATTGTTATTATCAAAAGCTCCTTCGGTTATTCGCTTGCATATTTGCTGAAGCGGTTTGTTACTAGAACGGATTTTTCTTTTAATTTTCCCTAACATTGTTTCATAAGGAAAGGCACTAATTTGGTCAAGAGCTCCATATTTTCGGACATCATCTGCGATATGAAGAAGGCAATGAACGTTAAAAACAACACTTACATCGGAGTAAATTTTTTTATACTGCTTGATGAACAGGCGACACAGTTTTTCTGCGTAATCTACAGTTTCTGTGTCTTTAACTTGTTCTTCGTCGGAAAAAATGCGCATTGCAATAAAAAGAATTAAGAAATGGTTGTACATATCCTCTGATAAAAGTGACTTGACGCAAATCACTCCAATATACAATAAGAGAGTTCGGAATTCAGTTGCCTTGTACCTTTCAAAATGATTTAGGTCTCGTGGTAACCTGTTGAACTCTTTGGGGATAAATTTTCTTATTTTCATAAGCTGAGCGTTCATTTTTTGTTTTCCTGATGCCGACACCTTATATGATGGATTATTAACCCAAAAATTCAACAAACGTCGCATCACTCCAAGGTTAACGCAATGCATGTAATCTAACACGAACTGGTCTACCATGTTTATTTCCACTTCTTCAAGAGGACTAACGCCCTTATGATGCTTAGGATCTGTTTTCTGTCTGAATGAATAATTTGTTCTTTTTGGTTGACTACACGAGTTATAAGAAATTGGGTGACTAGTACGGCCTTTTCTTCGTAATTTCTTAGAACAACCTTTGACCACGCAACGCTCGCAGGCACTATATCCCGTGTGCCCGATGGTTTGCTTGATAAAAGAGCGTGCAGGAGCATCGGCTATGAAAGCACGGATATTGACCGTATAGCAACTTCCTCGTATCATCAAACCATCTCTAAGCAGCATGTTCATCTCTTGACAGAATTCAGCCATAAATGGTTTTATCTCAGGTTTTTTCTCACCACAGTAAATGGCCACAATAAAGGGTTCGCTTGTAGATGGGTCATGCAGCAGGTCAAATTTTGCAGAACAAAGTATTGGCCAAAATGATATAGATGAAGACTTATAAATAGGCACTCCATCTATGTTAAAATCCAGAGAAATTGGGCTTTTGTGACAATCAGAGTTAATGATGTTTTTCAAGCTACTTTCAACTCCTAAATATACGAATTCACCATCTCGTAGCGTTTGTATTTTTTGACCTACATATTCATTGCGATGCACTTTGTGAAGTAAAGTTCTGGGATCACCCGGTAATTTTGGATGAAAAGGTCTCAAAATGAGCAGCAATTCTTTAAACCAGCTCAGAGGGACATTATTTTTATTATACCAATCACACAATTTGTCTTGCAGTGAAGAATTCTGAGCTTCAAGCTCTTTTGATTCCTCAATGATGGAAATTTCTTCTTGGGTGGTGGAATTACTGTCATCTTCTTCATTGCCAATAGCAGGAGGCAAGCACTCATCATTTGTGTTAGAATAGTTCTGAAAAAATTCATCAAAACTTTCACCAGAATAAGATTCTTTGATGTTGCCAACAGCTTTCAATAGAGTTGAATCACTGTCATCAATTACTGATTTGTCATCACCACTTTCAGCAGTCTTTTGCCCCTTCACTAAAGCTGTACTCAGAGTATCGTTATTAATGCTACCACTCACTTGTCCGTCAAAACATGGTTCTTCTGCATTGACTACGGAGATATTTTCCTGAAATGCACTACCTGGATTATTGAATTCACTATCAGAGTAAGGCTCGACATATCTGATATTCTTTTCAAACTTTTCATTCTCTTTCTTAATCATATAATAATTTTTTAAATAAGCCATATTTGGTAAGGAAACTGATAGTACTTACACCACTGAGTAAAAAATAGATATATATTTCATGAACCTTGATATCTACTTTTAATCATATATATTTTAACGATTCCATTATGGAAACATGCTCTTTGAATATCTTAAAATATGAGCATAATTCCGGTACCGGCTTTGTGGTCAGACAAATTACCAAAGATTCATTCTTATGAAGTTAATAGTTAAAATAAATCCCTGAAATTTCATCTTCAAATCTAAATCTACAAAATTCATTTTGTTTCCTGTTCACATTTGAACAAAATACCTTAAAGAGAATTGCACTTGTTTTGTAAATATAGACAAAAGACCAGTAGGCCACACCTAAAGCTGGGTAGTATTGCTAGTGTAAATCCGTCAACACAATTATTAAATTATTTTCTATTTCTTTTTTTTAGTAGGACAAAACTAAATGAGTAGGGTATTTGAAATAGTATGCCAACATACCTCCCATATATGAGTACTCAATACAATGTACACTTTAATATTTTTTGCTTGAATAACTAACACAAAATTAGGTTAATGTGTAGGAAAGGTCAGTAATCGGTTTTCGAGGTTTAGTTAAAATTCCTAGATAAAATAAAATAGTTTAACGACAACATTATTAGACCGTTAACGGTGAGTCCATTTGGGGTCTTCCCCTATTGTCGTTGAGTCCATTTTGGGACTTCCCCTTTGTTTTTCCCGCGCAATTGCAATAGAATTGCACTAAGTTACATACCGCTGAAACTTCTTAAAAATTCATTTACGACGGAAAGGGCATAGAAGAAAACTTTTTGTATTTCGACCTAATTACCCACGTATAGGCATTGAAACCTCAAAAATCGATTACTGACCTTTCCTACACATTAACCCAAAATTAACATACTTCATCTTGAATCATTTAATGCACGTTTCATGCAACAGCCTCAGCTAGGGAGGTCCCATAAAGGCTAAGTTATTCACTACGGTGTAGACAAGCTATAAATTACTACAGCTTAAATGCACTTCTATATAAATTAATAGAAATAATAATATGTAATAATTAACTTCACTTCATAAAATTCCTGCTGCACAATACACAGTTTATAGGTGCTTTCCTACGAAATTGAGACATGGTGGAAATTTTAAACGCAAAAAGTAAGAAAATATACACTCAATATATCACTTTCACGTAAATTTACCCTAGTTCAATAAAGTTCATCCCGAATTGATGGCACATAGGAACGCGCCGTAACGACACCCACGCCTCACGATGGAATCTTTGAACTGAGGCGGCAAACCGTCAACCCGTCATATGATCGACGAAAAACTACGACCTAACGAGTACAGAAGAAAAAAACGTACTCATTACTCAAATGCTCGCCAATCTCTGTCAACAAAACATCATGAATAAGCAATATTGGCGAATAACAAAACTAATACTTCATTAAAATTTTCTACTCTCTCTATTTATATCTCATGTACAAATGAAGCTTTGAGTAGTACAGCGTGACACTGGCAACGACATAAGTTCTAAACTTCGGTTTTTCTGGTTTCGAACTCGTTGCGTAACGAACATTCAGGGATTTCTCATTTCTTTTCATTTACCTCTCGATCATTGGTATGAAATGTTTTGTAAATGCCCTAAATAAAGGTGTTTTTCCCTTCTTCTGTGAAACTACTTGGATAAACTTCTTAACTTCTTGGATAAACTGTGAAAATCTTTAATTAAAACGTACCAAAATTCGGCGCTTTAGGGTACCGTTCGGTAACAAAAGTACAAAATATAGTGACACTTAGAGCAGATCGTACCAAATTTGTGCAAACGTACCAAATTTGGCAGCAATGTATATTTGACTACTCATCTAATAATAATTTGATATTGCTTGATACATATATTCTTTTATTTCACGCGCTGTGAATCGATTAAATGGGGATGTTTAGAACTTCCTGGAATATTCATAGAATATTCATTAATGAATATTCAAGGCATATTCATTATTGAATATGCATATATATCGGTAATATCCAAAATTCGGAATCGAATGTTCCTGAATATACTAAAACGGGTGCATTGATGCTCAATATCCTAGAATATTCCAGAATATTCGATTTCGGAAACTAGATATTCCGGCACTTGAGAGGATTAAGTGAATATTCAGTAACATCCCCCGGAGCTTCATTTGCTACAGGGGACTGGTAAAATTGAACATTTCGACTAAAAGAGTCATTCTCAACAAAATTTTCTGGAAAAAAATAAAATATTTACATATTGAGAATATCGAGAAAACAAGAAAACTTAAAAGGAAAGAATACTCAAAAAAATCAAATTCCTAAACTATTTGCAAAGGAAAAGCGGATTGGGAGTCATTTAAAAAAGGCTTGCGTTGTAAAATATAAAGAGATTCAATAATGCGCAAATCAACGGGGTTTGAAGCAGCTGCTAAAATGTTAAAGTCCTCTAATTTTATAGGAAGGTTACAACTTTCAGCATGGATTCGTATGGCTGAGTGAGAAGGAGCAGCAAGAGGACGGTTAGTGCGATAACTTCGGCCGGCATGCTGTGCAACGCGAATATGTAAGGCTCTAGTGGTAGAACCCACATACTCCGACGCACACTGTGCGCAACTGTGTTGATAAATTACAGAAGAGAGCATACCTTTCGAAAGTTTATCTTTGTAGTTGAAAAAGGAACCAATTCGATATTTATTAAGAAGCACAAAATTGTCAATATGTAAATATTTTATTTTTTTCCAGAAAATTTTGTTGAGAATGACTCTTTGAGTCGAAACGTTCAATTTTACCAGTAAAGCTTTTAATAAAAATGCTAAGTTTGAAAGCCTTATTCCTCGCTATTATTTTCTTAGTTAAATTTTGTAAAATTACAAACCGTCATGTGCTTCCATATGATAGTTTGTCTATTAGTACACCTCGTATAGTTTGTCTATTATTATGCCTCGTATGGCTTATCTACTTGTACACCTCGGATGATTTGTCAATTAGTACTCCTCCTATGGAACATTTGTTTTAGGATGCCCTATATAAAGAAACTTTTAAAAGCCAGTATGTTGGCATGTACCTCATGTGACAACTTGGAAATACACATTTTTTATTTTTTCTTTTTCTTTTCTGCCACTAGGAATGTAAAATTGAAATTTCTGCGCAACCCCAAACTACACGTAAGTGTCTTATGACCATAGCACGCTATTGGCGTGTCATTAGCGGCTCTTAATTTAGCCAACAAATTATTTCTTTGATCCTTCGCCGTGGCTGGAATTTTCGACACAGTCGATCCAGTATCTTTTAGGAATCGGTACTTGGTTAGTGGATCCTGTATCACAAGCAAGCGAGTAGTTTGGGGGTTAGGCAACGCAGTACTCGCTACTGTGCGTCGCTGTTCGCGTTTCCCGAAGTCATTGCGGCATAACGGGGACAGAATCGTGAGGCGCACTTTCGCACTTGGTCACCGAATTTTGCGTGATACCAACAGAGGTTACTACTTGCATTTCCGGAACGCGACAGGGAGCAGTGGTTTTGAGCTGACATGTCAAAAGACCTTCCTCTAGGAAAACGCTGAGGAGGGGGACCGTAATCATAATCATCATTGTTGTCGTAACGTGGAAACCTACCTGGGCCTTGCTGAATATGGGCTACGCTGTGACCTAACTGACATCTCTCGAAGGCTTGTTTTAATTCTAAAATCTCACGCTGCATTGATTCCATGGAGGTGGGAGGTTGGATATTGGGTGAATATGACGGACTAAAAATCGCAGCTGATGCGTTCAAGGGAGCTACATGCGCACTATGTAACATATTAAGGTTCCTCATCAATGTCTCTGTTGCTTGGGCCAAGGAGTCCAAGCTCTCATCCGGACCTACCATTGACAGAAATGGGCTCACGTTTGGTGGTAACTTAGTCATAAATAATTCTTTAAGGAATCTTTCGGCTATGCCAACGCCGGCGGCGAGTTTTCTTAGTTCTTTTACCAAAAGTGCCGGAGGAAACGAAACAGAGACATACGGAATAGCTGAGTCATCAACAAGGGACCTAAACTTGTCCGCATCGGACATTTGCAACTTAGCCATGATTTTATCCTTCAACACAGTGTACGGATTTATCGGAGGCGGATTATTGATAAGATCCTGCGAATCCGTTAGCATTTGCGTGGGCATGGCGGCTATTAACGCATGAAATTTGTCGCGTTCATCTGACATATTGTTATAAATAATAATAGCTTCGACTTGGCTAAACCAAGTCGAGCTTTCTGCTGGAATGAAAGGCGGGAGAGTTATGGGTTTTGCGCGCGCTGGATTTACAACTTCTCTGTCGTCGATAATAATGACAATTTTTTTTAAGAAGTGGAAAACTAACAAATTAATCAATAACGTCCCGGAATGTACGTAATCAAACCTAACCGCTTGAATCTTAGAATGTCAGAGGATTACGGTGAGTACACCTACACAGTTATTCAAAGTAAAAGACTTGAAACGAGAGAAAGAAAAATATAGCGGTCGCCAGATATATCCGGAAAGGAAACGGAAAGAAGGTGAAAAAATATTTTTCCTTCCTACTGTGGCACATGAGACATGAGACAGGGAACAACGTAAGTATTTGTGGAGAAAATATTTTTTTTGAGCTGCTCAGAGAAAACTCGTTAGCACGGTAAATCCTTCGGAAGAAAAACTTAAGGGCACTCAATAATGTGAACTTATCACTACAGTGACATGCCAACAATTTCCCTCTCTCACGTTCTCCCAAACACTCCTCGAGTTAACCCTTTCGGTCCTGACGGCTACTCCAGTGCCAAGTTGGCTAGTGCTTCCAGTTTAGGGCATCTAACCTAGTTTTAAACTAATTTAACTAGTGAGGGAATATTTTGGAGTAATAACAAAATTAGGGAAATTACAAACATTCATTAAACTAGTTTTTAAACAATTCCAGAAATCTGCACGCGTAAATTACCATAGGTTACCATAGGCCCCTGTAATTACCATAGGACCCTGTAGCACGCGTAAGTTCATGCTACAGGACCCGAGCAACATATTCAATACCCTTTCCATTTAACTTGAGCAAGTTTTTTCTGAACTTTGTTGATTTTTGGTAAATTCGGGCAAAAACGTATGAATAATTTCTTCGTAAATACGAAAACTTTATTATCAACATCAAAAATTTCTGTCGCCAAGCATCGAGCTTCAAAGATTCAAAAAATTTTTAAAATTAAAATAATGAAGAAGGCACTTACTTAAGCTAAAAGCACCACACTAGGACAATTTCACTGACAATTCAGGGTAATGACAACTTTTTCCCCAGGAAGTTTTTACCCAAACAATTTGAATTATCGTACCGAAAGGGTTAAATCGTTTTAAAACTTGGGGTCACCACTTTTGAGTTTGAGGTCTGGGTTTGATTAAGTTATGAGGTTTTACAATGATCGTTCCAGCTCAAACTCAAATACCGAGGAAACGTGTTTTTGAGTACCGTGCGAGAAGGACAATGAGGACACTTTTGGGACTCAGCTTTTGGGTTTTTATTGGAGGAGCCGGCCGGATTGACGAGTCATGTTACTGCCGATCTTGGCTGAGGATACTTCGCAGTCCTGGAGATAGCTGATCCGGCTGGTTGAGGTGTGTAAGTGTAATTGTCTTTCTGATATCCCGTTTATTTACAGACATAAAAAGGCACCGAATCTGATCCATCTCTTATGAGGGCAAGGGACCTGGTGATTTAATAAGAATTTTTGGTTCAAGCTCTCGAACGAGTGTTTGGGTTCGGTTCAACAATTCACCCAGGAGTTATTGGGCAAGATCAAGGCCCAGGGGATTTGTGTTTATGGTAAGTGTGGTCGTGGAGGCGTCGGAGAATCTGGAAATATTCAAGGACGCTGGATGACTCAATCCAAGGAGAAAACCAGAAGAAACCACAAGTGCAGTCCCTCTAGTTTTAAGTTCACACCACGGGGAAACCCTGAGTTATTTTCCAATGGTCAACCGTCAGGAGTTTTTCTCCTTGAGGCTCAAAGAAGTGATTAGGGACTGACGAGTCATGACAGCAAAATGCACCCTTACTACTCTACTAATTTCCACCATAAAACCGGACAGGATGAGAGAAATTATTTCGCATCAAAGGCGTAAATGCCTAGACAGATTAGGAAACATTATATGGCATCGAGCATGTAAATCTTAACCAGCAATATCTCTTATCACTCTGATGAATTTATAATACGTCACCACTTATTTCAGGCACAAGGAGTCTCAAAACATTCCACGAATCCCCTTGGCAATAACACTGCACAACTGTTCTGACTAGTAAAGAATCCTGACTACACTACCAAACACGCCTACGACACTAACGAGAGACAACCGGGTCGGTTTTTACGATGCTTCCATCCTACACTGTATGGGGAAAATGCTGAACGAGAACATAAAAAATACTTACGAAACTACTAAAAAGAACACGGGGAAATACTATCAACACGTTCACCATTGTGAGTTTAAATCTACACTAATAAGCACTTATTTATGCTTACGCGACGAGCTCTTTACGACACAAGACCAGGACACGAAATGACGCTAGGGGATCGGCGTGCACTGGGATGTTGCCACAATGCCTAGGTCTATTCTAGCGGTTGTTTGTAATTATTTAATATATGTGCGATTCACACAAAAAACGTTAAGATTAATAATTACAATTAGAAAATTATTAGTAATAATTTACAGTAAGATAATTTGTGCTAATAATTGTGTTATTTAAATTTTAATGAGAATTTTATAGATATGAGACATTTTTGTAGCGATTGCTACATATGGGTGTATGTGCGCATATGGGTGTGCATATGTGCACATACACCTGTGTGCACTGGACTAGCAACTGGTATATAAACTATAAATACCAGACTTTTTTCTCACTCGCAACTTCTAACACTACCCAACACATCATTTCATTTTATTATTGTAAGGCAATCCAAAGCTTAAATGTCTTGTACATGTAAAATGTGGTACCTATGTATATATATCAATTGCAGGCATTTTGCACCATATTTCACAGATAATGTGATTTTTTCCTAATATGACACCCTTATGGGACATTCTTGATTCTTTCTTCGTCACGTCCAAAAATGCTCTTGATAGGCTAGTGTAGTGCAAATTATCATATCATCTCTTACACTCCAGAGTATATTATAACAACTGCACCTAAGCCTCGCGTGCTTCTGGAATAATTCTGTACCTGGAAACCGTTGTAGAAAATCGTTTTCCTGCTTCTGACTATGGTAGACTGTTTTGTGCCAATATTTTTAGTACGGAAATTTTATAAAATCCATGCCATAATACAATATATGCTCTCCTATTCCCTAGATTGGAATGCTAGTTTATACTGATTAGTTAACGCTGATATTTGCGCACATGCTTAATTGTGCATATGTGTACTTGTGCACGCAATGCGTACGTAGATAGGTGAATGTGTCACTACGTAATACATCATTTCACTTGATTATTGTACAGCATTTACAAAATATATATATATATATACAAGTATATTTTTTGCGCGATCACCCACATATGATAAATAAGATGCTTATCAACCAATGATCTTTTCGATATAATATTCAATAAAACATCGTTACAATGTATCACTAGAAATTTTAGGCAGCAATACATACTGAAAGAGTTGTCACAAATTTTCTTTGCTCATTATCCTATATTTCAGAACATCGCACAACATTTTTATAGAACGCATATATATTGTGATTGCCTCAATGCATAGAAATGTATTTGTGTATGTTTACGTGTTAGTTGTATGCATTTGCATAGGTATGTATGTGCATGTATATGTGTATATATTTACATGTATATATGCGCATATGTGTGTACGTGTACTAAACTCAAACCTGGAATTTTAACCAGAGATGTTTTTTTTCTGTTCACTCTCAACTTGTAACATTACCTAACTCGTCATCTCTTTATTATTGTAAAGCATTCATGTAAAAAACTATACATTTGTTGTGTGATCATCCATTTATATTTGAATAAAATGCTTATCAATTAATGACCGTTATGTTAAAATTGTTCAATGAGATATACAAATCTTGAAATTTTAGTGGTCCTCATGCTTATATATGTGTATATTTATTTTTTTCGTTCTCTCTTAAAATGACAATTTTAAATATCTTCCGAAACAAACAACTCTAATATTATTTCCTTGCGTCAAGAATTGAGAAGTTTCATATCATGTATATGTAAATTGTAAAAAGTGTTCTAAACCCACAATGAAAATGCATCGTCTATGAAATTGTGTTGTCTCTTATAATTATCATTACATGTATCATCAAATGTAGATTAACTAGGGAGCACGTTATAATTATCATTACATGTATTATCAAATGTAGATTAAGCAAGATTAGGAGAACATTGCCCTCAATCATTTATTTTCGACTAGTGACATGAGTTTTACAATACTCGTGTGTGTGTGTGTATCATCTAAGTGAAGAAACTTTAAGATATTTTAAAAACCAATCATGGTTATTTTATACTATCTTTGTTGGAAATACAATGTTTTTTTTTCTTCCTTTTCTAGTTGCAAATAAATCGCCAAGTCATGTGTCCCAAAGTGTACATACACACACACCGATGAGGTAGAATGGCCACCATCCCGCACAAACACTCATGCACACGCATAAATATTTTACTACGCGCCTAATTCGCTATGCAGGACGAATGAAACCATCGAATTTGGTTTCAGGTTAAGCTGCTGAGTGTGTGTAACTCAGCTTTATAATTTTTTATTGCAGAGTTTCCCACACTGTGAAGCTAGAGAGCCGTTGTTGACATTCATCTTTGTTCACAAATATTGCGACGTAAGTTTTATTGAGACGTCATTTCACAATAAGCTAGAACTGCATGTCAACAAAAGTTTTGAAGGAATATTGTGTGACATATTATATATTTAAAAAAGGGCTACCTGTTAATGCTGTTTTCTGTACAATTGGAATGTTGAAAGGGTAGACTATTGTAAATTTGAAAAAAAGGTGTTCGTCGAGTTCATATGCAATACAATGCCAATATCAATTATTTGACCCAGCTATATATTGATTTTGATAAAGAATTCATCCAATTTCAGTGGTAACTTATTCTATACCTAAATATTGGATAATGGATCTCCATATATTGAGTTTGATAAAATTAAACAATCAAATAAGTCAGAAATCAGCACCAGATCATTATTAAGCAACATTATTCATCCTATAACCAATAATCCTTCAGCCAATACCCACCACAAGTGCACACGCCTACCAATAATAACAGCAACAAAATAAAACAGCAATAATAATACCATTTAATTGAAGACCGGCAGGCCTCAGCCGAGACGGTTCAGGAAACGGTTTGTGAAGAGTACAGGAATTTCTGGAGAATTTCTTGAGTCCTACTCGCGCGACTTTAAACTTTAGTCCACCACTCGTAACTTTTGAAAGAATGCACCTATTGACTTCAAATTACTCTCAAACGAAAGAGCAAAACATTCTCTACGACTGTGTAATAAACAAATCCAAAAAAGTTTGCCGAAAACTACAGAAATTCTTCGATGAACCTGTGCGACTCACGCGCCGTCGAAAGACCTAAGTCAACCACTCGTAACTTTTGAAAGAATGCACCTATTGACTTCAAATTACTCTCAAACGAAAGAACAAAACATTCTCTACGACTGTGTAATAAACAAATCCGAAAAAGTTTGCCGAAAACTACAGAAATTCTTCGATGAACCTGTGCGACTCACGCGCCGTCGAAAGACCTAAGTCCACCACTCGTAACTTTTGAAAGAATGCACCTATTGACTTCAAATTACTCTCAAACGAAAGAGCAAAACATTTTCTACGACTGTGTAATAAACAAATCCAAAAAAGTTCGCCGAAAACTACAGAAATTCTTCGATGAACCTGTGCGACTCACGCGCCGTCGAAAGACCTAAGTCCACCACTCGTAACTTTTGAAAGAATGCACCTATTGACTTCAAATTACTCTCAAACGAAAGAGCAAAACATTCTCTACGACTGTGTAATAAACAAATCCAAAAAAGTTTGCCAAAAACTACAGAAATTCTTCGATGAACCTGTGCGACTCACGCGCCGTCGAAAGACCTAAGTCCACCACTCGTAACTTTTGAAAGAATGCACCTATTGACTTCAAATTACTCTCAAACGAAAGAGCAAAACATTCTCTACGACTGTGTAATAAACAAATCCAAAAAAGTTTGCCGAAAACTACAGAAATTCTTCGATGAACCTGCGTGACTCACGCGCCGTCGAAAGACCTAAGTCCACCACTCGTAACTTTTGAAAGAATGCACCTATTGACTTCAAATTACTCTCAATCGAAAAATTGAAACATTCATGAGGGGAAATCGTATAGGCAAACATATTGAGCATTCACATACAACATTGGGAAACGCTTGCGTTAGCTCCTAATTCTCAACTAACATGTGTTTACGTGAGGCATTAATCTAAATTAGAATTATAGCTCATACATTTCTCCAACGGACTAGCTATTACATAAATGTTTTGCGCGCACTTACCGGAGGGAAGAAGCGCAGCTTCCATCTGCCTCTTCCGCTTTACTTTCAAACTCATCAACGAAGTAACTAATCCCAATAAGAGAATGTCTGAGAGACGTCGAGGGTTGCCATGAAGTTCAGTTGGTCTTTCTCTTCTTCGGATTTCGTTGAGTTGTGGCTTTCCATTCCAGCCCCACCACTCAGACCAGCTGCTGTTTTCACTCAATCTGAGCAGTGGGACTAAAATTTGGGCCTTGTCCACTTGCTGGGCAACACTTCCCGGCCTTTATTTGAGCTCAAGGTAAACTATCAAATTAACAAATGAAATCCTGGAATTAGATTAAAATATACATGATAATATAATTAACATTTATAACCTATCAATATTCATAGCATAACGTGACATAACTTACATGATCCACATTCATTACTTTATCACACAGTTTAAATATCATTGGATGTAAAGCTTCCTAGATCTAGTCAATCAAAAACGGTAATTTGATCTTTAAAACGATCCTCGCGTATTGGGCGACATGTATATCAAAAGGTAAATTGCCAATTTACGTATCGATATAAATGCACGACACACTATCCGTTTTGCAACGTTTTTACAAATCATTGTTATCATACAAATTGAAATGTTATCATGCATTTGTATTTTTCGTATTCATCAGGAACTATCAAAATATATTCAAGTTGGAAATCGATTTCCCTATTCTGCTATTTACAATCTGACCAAACCAAACAATTTATTTACCACAGGAGATACAGAGGTAGAATGTTTCTTAAGTCTAGTACAATGGACAAGTTTGAATATAGCTACCTGTGGGCCCGAATAAGTTCAGCGACTTCTAGGGCATCCTACCATCACGCTATTCTAGGGTGTACAAAAGTTTAACCTAGTTCACTTAACCTAGTTTCGCATTAGACTGATCATTGAGATAATTAACTCGATATTTTACAAGTCGGCTATATTTAACAGTATGTTCGATAAAACGATTCAAGAGCAGAGAGAAGATTGGTTATGGTACACAAGGCAAGTTACATTATGACATTATCATTAGTTACATGTAGGAGGCAAGATTTCGACACGGTGATCTTACACTACTAGTATTCTGATAGGAAGTGAGACTCAAGATGTCTTTTGAATACTTTGTACGAATTACATTCACGGATCTCTGCAGGTATAGAGTTCCAAGTTTTGGTTCCAACGAAGAGAATACTGTGTTGCGACCTGGCCTTTGAATAATAAGGAAGCATGAATTTACTTCTATTTCGGGTTAAATGGTCGTGATGACCAGTTTGCGCAGTCAATAATTGTCTTAGGCTATTGTCGCCATCATTTCTTAATGTTTTGTAAATGAAATTACAGATGGAGATTTTGTAGAGATCCGAAAGTTTAAGTATTTGTAAATTTTTGAAAGAATCATTTGTGTGAGCATTATATTCTAGGTTCTTTACCGCTCTGACAGCCCTTTTCTGCAGAGTAAAAATTTTGTTGGTTTTATTTTTATCAGTTCCGTGCCATGCTTCTATTCCGTATTGCAAGTATGGGGAAATGAGCGTACGGTAGAGCATTTGTAAAGCTGTTTCAGGCAGAAAATTTTTAACTTTATTTAGGATTCCGATCGATTTTGATAATTTAGAACTAATATGAGTGATGTGCTCTTTGAAGGTCAGATGTTTATCTATTATGATGCCCAGAAACTTACATGAGTTGGTTTCTTCGATTTCACCTTCGCCAATTTTAATGCATGGGAGAGATACATCTTTCTTGTATGAGAAAGTAATATAATTTGTTTTATCGATATTTAGGCTTATTTTATTAGCTTTGAGCCACGATGAAACCTTGTGAAGTTCAGTATTTATACTCTCCACAATCATAGCAGGATTTTGGTTCGGAAGGACCGCAGAAAGCGTACTGTCATCGGCAAAAAGTATGAATTTGAAGAATGATGTAGATTTTACAATATCATTGATAAAAATCAGAAACAAGAGAGGCCCGAGAACAGATCCTTGTGGAACTCCATGGCTAATTGTCTGTGGGTCTGATTTTGCGTCGTCAATGACAACGTATTGCTTCCGATTTGTTAGGTATGATCTGAACCAATCATGGGCAATCCCTCGAATGCCATAACAGTGTAGTTTCGATAATAGTATTTTATGGTCCACACAATCAAATGCTTTTCGGAAGTCAAGAAATACAGAGAAGACAGGCTTTCCTTTATCTATATTAGAATAGAGGAATTGTAAATGATTTAATATAGCCTGTGTTGTTGATTTTTTAGAGCGAAAACCGTATTGTTTATCGTAAAGAAATGATTTTTGTTCAAAATAAGAGTACAATTTTTTATACACAATCTTTTCGAATACTTTGCTAATAATTGGTAGAATGGAGATAGGTCGACAATTGTTTACACAGGTTTTTTCACCACTTTTAAAGATAGGGGTTACTCTAGCAACTTTGAGGGAGTTCGGGAAAGTGCCTAGTAAGAGAGACTGGTTAATAATATTTGATATCATTGGGGCTACAATGTCAGCAATAACTTTAAGTACTTTAGTCGGAAACGTTTGTAACCCACTCGATTTATTTTTCATGTTGTTTATGCACGTAATTACATCGGAGGAGTTTGTAGGCGTAAAGAAAAAGGAGTTGGGTTCTCGAATATGATCCATAAATTCCAGGTGATCAGTAGGTTCACTTGGAATACCATCAGCTATTGTTTTCCCTACGTTTACGAAGAAGTTGTTAAAGAGATTAGCAATTTCTTTCTTCTCATGATATTTTACATTATCTTGAACAACATATTCAATTTTCTTTTTATCGGCATTATTCGGTTTACAGCAGGAGTTAAGGAGATGCCAAATCTTTTTAACGTCAGTTTTGAATTGAGTAAACTTGAGCGTAAAGTAGTTCTTTTTTGATGTTCTTATCTGGTTTGTTACATAGTTTCTAAATCGGTTATATGTTTCTCTAGATATTCGTCCTTCGCAAAGGAGGGCTAGGTACGCTTGACGTTTCTTTATATTTATCACGATGTCTCTGGTAATCCAGGGCTTATGTTTATTTTTCGGGGTAACTGTACGAGTTACAATTGGGCAACACTGATTGTATGCGGTCATTATAGTTTCAGTCAATTTTACTACTGCTTCATCAATGCTCGTAGTATTATTGTTTTGTTGAGAGATGTGCAATGTAGGCATTGATTCTTCTAGAACGGTGCGCATTTCTTCAAGATTTGATTCGTTTATTTTACGATATGAGTAAGTTTCAGCCCGTGCCTTGGTGCAAGCAATATAGACATTTTTCTTAATAAGAAAAACTGGGAAGTGATCTGATAAGTCAGAAGTAATTATTCCAGCAAGAAAATCACTAGGGTCTGTCATAAAGATATTGTCAAGCAGCGTAGCACACTCTGAGGTTATTCGTGTAGGCTTTGTAATGATCGGAAGGAAGGATTGAGACTGAAAGGTAGTTAGGAAATTAGAGATTGGTTCATGGCTTTCATGTTTCAGTAGATCATAATTGAAGTCACCGCATATTATTATGTCATTGTATAAGGGCCTGTTGAACTGAGAAATAATACGATTCAATTCATTCAGGAAGGATATAGGACAGGCTGTAGGAGGCCTATACACCGTTCCAAGCACAATGCGTTTACCATCTCTAAAAAGTTCTACGAAGAGTGATTCTATATGATCCTGATTCATGGTTGCACTTGCTATGGTTCTCGAGTCTATGTGGTTAGATATAGATGTGCTGATGCCTCCGCCCCGCTGGTTTTTTCTTAGCGAATGGTAACTATGATAATTTTCAAATCGAATCATGTCTTTAGTCGAGTCATCTAGCCAGCTTTCGGTGAAGCTAATCACGTCTAGGTTATATTTAAGTTCAGTAATAGTACATTGTATCTCTTCCAATTTTGGATAGAGTGACCTACAGTTCCAACACAGGAGTGAGAAATCTCGGTCAGTTATTCGTATAGTTTCGTTGAATTCTGATATATTAGTATACCTACACTCTTGAGAGTCGTTTAGGTTTGGATATATTCTGTTCAAATGATTGAAATCTGGATCGATTTCCTCAAATATTACAGGGTGATCAGTCATTTAAAATAAGTAAAAGTAAGAATTAGGTACTATAGAGCTTAAGACGAAATACAGAGTCAAGCTTAAAGGGATATTTCAGTCTAAAAAGTAGCTTATTAAGTAAGAGAGAATAGAGTAAAAAAGAAAAATCTAGCGCGATTTCGTGAGTACACACAAACTCAGTCCATGAGCGAGTGATAATGGAGTTCAATATCACAACATTGGTGCAAACAGATTGCTAAGGGCGTTTTTGCAAGTTCACATACAACAGGTAATAAATTTCTAAAGATTATGACGACAATGATACAATCAGCTAATATGGTTTACGCGTAATAATAACTGTAGTGGTAAATAGAGAAGAATTCACAGTAACATTGGTTGGTGAAAAATTACTAATTGCGATGTTACAAAATGTGACACACAGTTGTCATAGATGTTTACACACACATCTATTATTTATTTGTTATAATATTGGAGTTCGATATCACTACATTGGTGCAAACAGATTGCTGAGGGCGTTTTCATAAGTTCACATACAAGAGGGAATAAGTTTTAAAGATTATGATGACAATGATACAATCAGCTAATATGGTTTACGCGTAATAATAACTGTAGTGGTAAATAAGGAAGAATTCACAGTAGTATTGGTAAGTGAAAAATTGCTGATAGATTATAATGACAATGATATAATCAGATTATAAGAAGATTACAACGACAATGATATAATCAGATTATAAGAAGATTACAACGACAATGATATAATCAGCTAATATGGTTGTACGATGGCAGTGGAGGGCAGAAGCGATTATCAGATTATAAGAAGATTACAACGACAATGATATAATCAGCTAATATGGTTTACGCGTAATAATACTTAAGTGGTTAAGAAGAGAAAAAATTCACAGTAACATTGGGAGGTAAAAAATTGCTGATTGCGTTGTTTCAAAAGTTCACACACAGCTGTCATAAATGTTTACAAGCACATCTGTTATACACTTGTATAGATTCAGGTTGAACGAGCATCAAGTTGAGGTTTACTGACATGATACCTAATTGAGGTTAAATTAATACGAAATTGACATATTTAGGGGATGAAAATGAAATTGACTAATTTAGGAAATCACCTAGTCTAGGGAATTTAGGGGATCACCTAATGACAATGATATAATCAGCTAATATGGTTTACGCGTAACAAAAAAACTTTAGTGGTAAAAAATGAAAAAAAATCATAGTAATATTGGGAGGTAAAAATTGCTGATTGCGTTGTTGCAAAAGTTCACATACACCTATCATAAATGTTTACAAACACATCTGTTAAACATTTGTATAGATTCAGGTTAAGCTAACATCAAGTTGAGGATAAGCTGATATGATATCTAATTGAGGTTAAACTAGCACGAAAACTGACAATCAAATTGAGGAGATCACCTAGTCTAGTCACCCATGACTTGTTTTGATGTCATATTGAGTTGTTGCATCAGGTATTGCTCGAGGTCATCTGGCGTGTTGATCTCGCGGCGTCTTGAATCTGGGTTTCCGGGGTTAAATATGAAAATGTTTCCATCCTGTGTTTTAGGGGTTCCAACTTTATCCGGGAATTTCCTTTTGGCCATCCTCAGAATGTACATGGCGTTAGCTCGTGAAGGTATGAGGTATTCATTTATGAAGAAGAACTTTGGTTTCTTTTCTCGGCAGGCGTTGAGAATTTCACGTTTTTTGTTGTAATCTTTTAGTTCAAATGCAATGTTTCTTTGATCTACGTTCCCAGTTACTGGTTTTTTCCCCATTCTTGTAGCTGACGTCATATCAGTGTCGGAGAGGTCAATGTTGATCTTGTCCTTCAGGAGTTTGCAGACTGTATCCTTACAGATTTCGTTTGCGTGAGATTGTGGTATTTCCCTTCCAGAAATGACGAGAGTACATTTTTTGTCTTCAATGTCTCGGCGTTGATTATTTTTTTCCAACTGGTCGAGGCGGGAGGTTAAGCTATCCATTTTCTTGTTCTGTTCATCGAGAATTTTTTTGTGTTCCGCTTCTTTTGTTCCAAATAGCGTTTTAAGGTGGCTTATTTCATTTTGCATTTTTTCAATATCGCTATTAAATTTTGTCATCACTGAATCGAAGTATTTTATTAAGACAGAGACCACTTCTTTACCGCCTTTCGTTAGGCTAGACACATCAGGGTATTGACCAAACTTCGGTTGAAATTCGGTGCTGTTGTTGCTGCTGTTGTTGGTGCTGTTGTTGGTGCTGTTGCTGGTACTGCGTCGTTTGTTAGCCATCTTGAAGATTGAGGGAGTGCGGTCGTTGTGTAAACGAGGGTTGAATACTCTCACGCTTTTGAGGGAATATTATGCTTTTAGTTTGATTATTTTTATATATGGGGTATTTAAATCACATTTGAATACTCAGGACGAGAGTGGGTACCCATTTAGGTTAGAGGTACATTCTTTCTAACAATAGGCACTTTGTTTCGGAGCGAGCGCCACACCCGTCCTCATACCACGGAGTCACTGAAGACACTGAACCAACCGTGTACAGCCTTGGAATCGCGGGGAACGTGTTAATAATGGAAATGCATGTATTCCATAATTAAACATTTAGCTATCACAATTGATCATTATTTCTTTTCTGATTCGTGGTCCATAGAGCCCGAGAAGTTTCCCTTTTTCAAAGCTGACGCTTTCAGACGTTGCCATGAGTGGAAAATCCATCAACGAATTTTCCTCGAAGCACGAAATAAGATGTTTCCTCATCTTGCTCACATCATAGGTGAGAAAACATGGGTCTTTTCCTTTCACTACAGACATAGAGAATGCTAGAGCGAATAGACCACAACTTGAACCGTCCATTTGGTGTTGTACATTTAGGCACTGAAACACAAGTTTTTCAATGGCTTTAGTGCCTTTGTACACCTCCTTAATATACTTTATAACATCTGGACTGGGGTCACCGTTCAGCGAACAGATGTGTTGCACGTACGCCACACTTTCATCAGCAGCTCTGCAACACATTGCGTTTGTGACAACGACCCAATGGCTCCCGCTGTCATGCGCACTTGCGTAACCATCGTTGTCCAGTATTAACTTACAGTCATTATACCTCGTGTTAATAACTTGCACAAACATGTCGGTCGTACGAATCAGTGGTTGTGGTTTAAATACAGTGAGAGGAGAAGGGAATCTGTATTGCGGATATTTATATCGAATGAGAATAGCGAATGCTTCAATCGCATCACCCGATAGCCAACCTGAGGATTTCAGAATATCTTCTTTGTGCTCGATTTTGAGGTTGAAATATGGGAGCCACGTTTCGCTTTTGCTCGACATGTGTTCTTTTTCTGATTGGGATGTCTTATCGCAAGCCATATGTTCTTGGCTGCTTTCCAGGTCAATCTCTTGAACATATTTCATTTTCTTGTTAAGCTCTTTTTTGCGTGGCGATGTAGAAATGCTTCTACGTCGAAATTTTTCAGTGTCAAGAAATCTGTTACATGCTCCCATTTTCCTCTGGGCTCATCATTGTACTCTTTTCGGCGATCTTGCAATGCCTTTAATTTTTCTTTCGCTATTTCGGCGTATGATGGCTTTGTGTTTTTTTTCTTCTTGTTCGACCAACGCTCTACGAACTGGTTGACTACTCATTTTGCTTTACTTTTCATTTTAACAACTTTGTAATCATCACCAGCTTCTCTACAGCGCCCTTTTATCTGTGTGGTGTGTACATTTTCCAAACGAAAGATGCTGGTGAAGTTCGCTCATTATTTAGTATATTTCTCTTCACAATTTTGTGCCACCCTTCCACTAATCCATTGGTTTCCGTGCCGCCTTGCACTCCACACCAGAGTGGCGTAAATGGCATGCAGTAAGTCAATATGTCCTCCATCATCTTGGGGGAATAAAAAGGATTATTTTTCTCTCCATCAACAGCCACGTACTTTTTTACGTCTCCCGCCAGAGCCACGAACTTTTTACCTACAGCACATTTGTCCCTGTATCTTCCAGCTTCTTCTACCACTAATGTGTCAAGATTTTCACTAGTTTCGAAGTCGGTATCAATGAAACTATCACGGTCGATGAGAGACGTAATTTCTTCTTCAAGAAAAGGGCTTTGCAATACTTTTGCTAAATTTCGGAACACTGCATACAGGTCTGATTTATTGGAAGCTTCTGCCATATCGGCGAAGTACTGTTTAAATACACTACGTGTTTTACTCCTCATATCAGGGTAATATTTCTTGCACTTCTGTGCAATATTTTTCATGAAGTGTGCTTTGCATAATTTAATAAAAACGCAGTCCAGTTCAGCCTCATTGGGGTGCATCCATAGCCGGTCGATGTAGTTGTGGAGATCGCCGAGCTTAAATGCAGCTGTAATAGCATGCAGGTAAGCGAAACTGTGGTCTACAACAATACACTTCGGTTTGAACTCCTTCCCAATCACTTGCCTAAAGTTGTGCAGCAGGGTTGCTAACACACTTTCTATGTGGTTAGATGCACTGCTTTTTGAAAACATCGAGATTGCCGTCAAAGGAGTTACTCCTTTTTTTGGTTGGAACACCACAGCGTGGTAGAGGCAGGCGTCCGCTTTGCAACCACTAATGATACCACCAGTCGAATCCAAATGAAGTGTTACGTTAGGTATTCTAGCTAGCTGTCGAAGCTCATGCTCAGACTGCATAACAAGTTTGAAGTTTATGCAATCAAATTCTTGCACAAAACCAGGGAGGATTTTATTCATTCTGGCGTCTTCGTCGCGGAGTTTTACGATTGTTAATTGGAGATCCGTGTCGTCATCTAAAAACATTTTACCGACATTCTTAGTTTTCCGCCCGAGTTTGCTCAAATTGCTGAGAGAGCGGATATTCGTAGAAGTATTATTACTTCCTTCCGTACAGGCAAGTTGGCCGTAATAAACGTTTGATGGCCCTTCCTGCACGACCTTCTCTACAAGGAGTCTTCTTTTTTCCTGTTCGACTTGTCACTTTGTTGGCTTGTGGCTCTTTATACCTTTCACCTTTTCTAGCAAAAAACTTTGTGTATGTCATCGGTGTCTTCTTGACCTTTCAGGTAAACAATTTTCTGTTTCAAGGGACAAGATGAGTCACGGCAAGCTATCAGGAAGCTGAAATAAGGCTCTCCAGCATAACTCTTCCTAAACGTACGCCTGTCGTAAAATCTCAAGCAACATCCTTCATTTTCCTGTCTTATTCCTGTCAAAAGAGCATTGTGCCGCTCGTTCCGTGGTTCAAATATGTCACTAGGGGGACAACCATGACTTCTTTTAAGAAATGTTTGTCTCAGGTGATGGTGCTTACCTTTTCCGTGTCGTAAGTATTCATCGAGGTTTTCTTCGGTTTTCCTTTTTGCTATTAGCGTGCACCGCTCTCGGAAATACTCTCCTACATCATGCCTTGTTTCTGTTTGGTAGTCAGGGTTACGCACAGAATGGTATGCATTTCTGAAATCAGACTCTCTTCCACTGATCGGTTCTTCGGTGTGCCGCCATAGCCATGTGCTAGAGGGTTCTGCCGCCGTTCGGGAGACCCGGGATCGAATCTCGGCGCTGGCAGTGGCAATTTTCTCTGTTGGGTATAGGAGAAAAATTCCAAGCAGAATACCCCACTCTACCAAGGTGTCTGAAATGGGTACCGGTCTCGACCGGGGGAAAGCGTCATGGCGTCCTGGCGTTAGTTATAAGGCATTTGAAAATCCAATGTACAAGGTGATATGTATCAGGCTTGATTGGAAATAAAGCATCCAAAGATGCCTTCATTATATTATATTATATTATATTCTCGGTCGTCCGATTCTACTGTATCGGAAATTTCACTATCGGCGTTATCTTGGTTTGTGTTTATCGTTCTTTCCTCGCAATACTCTTGGAGATTTTCGTGGCTCAGCTCCCATTGGGACCCGTATTGGTGCTCATGCCGGTGCGTTCTCGGATAGCAACTCGAGTTATAGTCCTGAGACACTTCACTGAAACTATCATTTACTCCGCTTTCGTATTCATTGCCATCTTCGTGTTTCTCATCATTAGCTGAGTTGGACGAGTTGTTGGTGTCATTTAGACCCTCATGGTCCGACTCACAAGTCCCCCGGTCAGTCATGTCACTGAACTCACCATCATTCGAGTCATTTTGGCCATCATGCTCTGACTCACACGTCCCCTGGTCAGTCATGTCACAAAACTCACCATCATTCGAGTCATTTTGGCCATCATGCTCTGACTCACACGTCCCCTGATCAGTCATGTCACCAAACTCACCATCATTCGAGTCATTTTGGCCATCATGCTCTGACTCACACGTCCCCTCGTCAGTCATGTCACTGAACTCACCATCATTCGAGTCATTTTGGCCATCATGCTCTGACTCACACGTCCCCTGGTCAGTCATGTCACAAAACTCACCATCATTCGAGTCATTTTGGCCATCATGCTCTGCGTCACAAGTCCCCTGGTCAGTCATGTTACTGTTCTCGTCCTTTTCGTCATGCCGATTCTTCTGTTTCTCGGGTGTCTCATGTTGAAGGTCTTCTTCTTGTCTTTTTTCCTGAAATTTGGAAATTAAATCTTTGTCAGAAGTTTTCGAACCTTGACGTAGACATGGCCAATGTAATAAATCAATTTAAGTGCGAAGGAAGAGAATGTAGTCTCTGAATTAACATTAGCATCACTAAGATGACTCTAAAAAACGAATAACTGCGCATAAATATCATGGCTATATTTTTAATCGATTCCTTAGTCATCATGGCTGGAAAGCGCTCACATGAAGATGTTTATCCAAACGTACAAATTCTGTATCATGTAGTTAAAAAAGAGCATATCCAAATCATAGATGCATTATATGTTCACAACCTTAAACCGGCCCTCAATGAAAATTATAATGATTTCGTTGCTTTAAAACTATTCAATAGTAATGCAGCCTAAATGTTTGAAACATAGGCTTGTTTGACCATTTCTCCTGTGTCTCTGCTGCAATGAACATGTAACTGCTGTGCAATATTAGCCAGTCTGCTGGTATTCGATATTCTTATGGGAACTACTCATATCTAGTCGTCTTACAATGTATTTCTTGTGTTTTTATTGGGTCTGCTTGTGCTTGAGCAGTTGATTGACATTTTTATCGATGTGACTATAAAAATATGATATATTTGCTTTTCTCAGCCTGAAGATAATAGTTTCATCGAAACGTTGAATTTTATAGCATGGCAGAGGTACAGAATTTTAACGATTGACATAGTGCAGGAAAAAATTGTGAGAAGTTTCCTTTGTATATGAACACGTGAAGAAATTTAAATATTTTGCAGAGTTCAAAAGTTGGAAAAGAGGATGAGAAAGAAAAAATATTGACCATATGGTCGCCAAATAATTGAGATAATCTTTTTTCTTTCCATTTACTGCGCTCATTTCGCTCGGAAATAATTTTCAGAAAAACATTTCTTCACCACTTTTATTTAGACAAGTGATAATTGATTAGAAGAACTCACCTTTGCGCACTTCCCCGTAGATACTGCGACGTTTTCTTCGTGAAAATATTCATTCAAACGAACGCCTCCGGTAGGAGGTCGTTTGCTTGTGTCGCCTTTCAACTGTTGAACGTAAAAGAAAAAACGAACATAGGTGAGTATAAGACCACCTAATTATCGCGTCTTGAGATTACTATATGTTGTCAAATGAAATTCGTATTCAGCTGGAAAATATTATTTTCTGTCGAGCTTTCGAAATTTTAAACAAATTTCGTTTGCAGGACAAGAGACTGAAGTTTTTGGAAGCAAAGTTATGGCCAAAGCAGGTATCCTGGATACAAGGGAAAGATATTACATATAAGATAAACGAAAGCGGACATCGGTGGAACATGCAGTAGTCACAGTAATTATTTCAAGAGTGGTTTATAAACATCCGGAATTTAGAGATATCTATTGTATGAGTTTGAATTAGTTGTGGATCAATTAGTTGTGGATCAGGTTCAATCATCGGCCCGCTCTTATTTTCAATCTTCATCAATGATTTCCCCACCATGCCGGCAAACACAAAAATCTCAATGTATGCTGACGACGTACAAATTGCCATGACAAGCTCAACAGCAGATTTAAAAGAAACACAAGCCAACGCTGAAAACCTTCTGAGAAACCTTAAATTGTGGTATGACCATAATGGCCTCAAACTTAACGCAAGTAAAACGCAAAGCATTATTTTTGGATCACAGAATGCGACTAAAAATTTACCACCATTCAAGCTAACATTTGGAGACGATACAATTGAACCAGTAGAGACGGTAAAAAATCTGGGTGTTTGGTTTGACAAAAATATGACTTTCAATTCACACGTCGAAACAATGTGCAACAAAATAAACGGAACCTTAATGTTCTTTCATCGCATTAAGAACACACTTGACGAAAAATCTAGATTGTTAGTGATTCAGTCTTTAGTTTTATCGCGCCTGGACTACTGCAGTCTTGTATGGGGAAATTTACCTCAATATCGTCAGGAAGAGTTGCAAAAATGTCTAAACTTCGCCGCCAAAGTGGTGTGCAAAGGAAATTTCAATAAATACGATCATGTCACCCCTCTTTTAAGAAAACTCGACTGGATCCCAATACCGAACAGATTCATGATCCAAAAAGCTCGACGAGTGTTCTCCTCTCTGTGCCTCCCCCAAAGTAATGCAGAGGTGGTAAAATTTTTTCCATCTAATATCCCAAACAAATAACCAAATCGGAGGAATGATGTTTTAGTCAGTTACCGTTCATCTAACGTGGGACAAAAAGCTCTCTCAGTTTCTGGAGCTTTTTTGTGGAACAAGCTTCCCCAGCATATCAAAAACTCTAAAACTTTAAAAGAATTTACAGTCAATGTGTCACGTCATTTTGCATCTCTATAGACCTGCAGCATTTCGGTGTGAATTTCCCATTTACCAGAAATTTTAATTTTCCTGAAATTTCTGTTAGAAAATTAGAAACTATTTCATTTTACGTTTGCTCAGCCATTCGTGCATTCATCTTAACTATTTCTGTCGACAATAATGAGCACCCCAGCCGTGAGTTCAATACAGCAGAATGAACGTTTTTTCCATAATTAGGAGTATTTCCTCATCTTTATTTTGTTATTTTTTCTTCTCTGTGTTAATATTTAACATCCGTATGGAAAACATACTCTGAAATACATTTTGTGTGTACACCAACATACAGGTTATAAATGTGAGGATTGTGCAAAGTTTATAATGAATTAAATTTTGGCTAACGTTGTCTCGTTATTTCAAAATCATTCTCGAAGATGTTTTCAATCGATTTCGGCTGAGCTGGGGGGAGGGGTTAATTTAAGCATTTGCATTTAGTCTTTAAATATTTTTCCGTGCGTTCAGTGCACACCAGCACTAAACTTTAAAATCGAAAAAAAACTGTTAATTTGTGTTATCAAAATTATCACTTTGGACCATTGCTTAATCTACCTATATGTGCCAAATTTTGTAAATATTCTCCACTCAAATGTGATATCCGGCCACAAAATTACTCCATTTTATCCCATGTACACATGTCTGTATAATGCTGAAGAGTTGTGTTGTTTCTTGACTGTAACCTGAGTTTTCTTAAAAATTTCTCTGAAGAAACTAAAAACCAGTTCATTTTACGTTTTCCGAAGTCTTCTTTTCCTTTTAGTTATTTTTTTTCGAATAATTTCTTAGGATTACAATGAGCTCAACTGTCATTATCGGTGTAATAGATGGTAGGTTGTTTCTATCCTCTTATTTTATATTTGTATTTTTTTCTTATATTTCATTCTCAATAAGTACATATATTAATATGTGTGTGTACGTATATAGGTATATATATATCTACATAAATAGATATACATGTTTCTATTTCATTTCTCTACACAAAAACCATCCGGTTAATAAATTTTATTGCACTAGCGAAATGATTCAAAAATAGATCTCCCACTCACACCAGAGGACGTCTCTGTGAATCGGATTAATGACAAATACAATTAATGAAATTAATCGTAATTTGAGCGTATGAATCGTGGTAAAATTATCTTTCTCTCCGTATGTTGTACAAGCAAATTTTGATGTTGAGTATATGTTTGTTTGCGCATTTCTGCCAAAATTTTGTAGATATTTGTCAATCATGAGTGGTAACTGGCCTACACTGTATCTCCATTTTATCCCATGCACCCATGTCCGCATGATGTTGCAGAGAATATCGAGAAGATATGATATATGATATGATATATTTAAGCTATGATATGTTTTTTTTCTTTTTTGTTGTTGTTCCTCGGCGGTAACTCGAGTTTTCTTAAAATTTCCTTTAGGAAATTAAAAAACCATTCCATTTATACGTTTTTCGAAGTCCTTTTCTATTCCTTATCTTTCCTCAGGTTATTTCTTACGATTCATCAGAGCTTGGGCTGTCATTTTAAATATTGAAAGAGTAAGATTATTTTTCATGTCAATTAGCATTTTTCTTATATTCGTTTTCAATACGTATATATATGAATATGTGTGTTGGTGTGTGCGTGAGTATGTACGTGTGCGCACGCAAACATAAATGTTTATGTATCAGTGTAAACATGCACACGTTTCGCACACATATATGCGCACATGTACATATATCGGTTTCTATTTCTACTTTTTGCATAAAAAGCAAAACCTCAAGACACATTACATTTTACCTAAAGCTCTGCAATCAGTTAACACTGCACCAAATTTCAGAAATAAACAAATTGATTGCGCTTGCTTTAGGATTTATAAATCGATCTATCACGTCCCCGAAGGGCATTTCTGTGAACAAAAGAAATTAAAAAGTATAAACAGACAAAGGAAATAAAGCACTCGTGCAAAAATTATCTCTATATTTGTATGCCGAACAAGCCATGCATTTCAATTTTGAGTGTAAGTTTGTTTACGCATTCCTAGATGTGCGTGCTGTGTTGCGCGATGTTCTTTACAAATTATTTCGAGAATATCTTTTTCTCAATACTTGATTGTCATTTACGGTGTTGTTTCAATCTAGTACGGTGTAGCGTTTTTTTTGTATTTTTCCTACTTCGATGATCTTATAAATAATTCGAAAAATACTAAAGAATTCTTCGAAACTGCCAAGTTCTTAGTTGAAATTATCGAAGTAGGAAAAAGGCAAGAAGCGCTGTACCGGAATCTCTTGGAATATAAAATATCCAAGAGATAATATTTCTCATTTCTCATTCAACTACCCTTGACAGAGTTAAACTATTAGCACGACCCGTATGGCTTGTCTATTAGTACGCCTCGTATATTTTTTCTATTAATATGCCTCGTATGGTCTATCTATCTGTACACCTATGATAGTATTGTCTAATATTACATCTCGTATAGTTTGTCTATTATTATGCCTCGTACGGCTTATATATTTGTACACCTCGTATGGTTTGTCAATTAGTATTCCTCGTATGGAACTTTGTTAGACTATTAGCACACCACGTGTGGTTTGTCTATTATAGTACGCCTCGTATATTATGTCTAGTAATATGCCTCGTATGGTCTATCTATTTGTACACCTCTGATAGTTTATCTATTAGCACACCTCGTATAGTTTGTCGATTATTATGCCTCGTATGGCTTATCTATTTTTACACCTCGGATGGTTTGTCAATTAATACTCCTCGTATGGATCTTTTGTTTTAGGACGTCTTATATTAAGGAACTTTTAAAAGCCAATATGTTGGCATATGTATCTCATGTGACAACTTGGAAATAAACGGTTTTGTTTTGTTTGTTTTGTTTGGTGTACAACATTTGTGTTGTTGTCCTGCCTGTGTTGTGTTGTTTGGTGTACAACATTTGTGTTGTTGTCCTGCCTGTGTTGTGTTGTTTGGTGTACAACATTTGTGTTGTTGTCCTGCCTGTGTTGTGTTGTTTGGAGTACAACATTTGTGTTGTTGTCCTGCCTGTGTTGTGTTGTTTGGTTTACAACATTTGTGTTGTTGTCCTGCCTGTGTTGTGTTGTTTGGTGTACAACATTTGTGTTGTTGTCCTGCCTGTGTTGTGTTGTTTGGTGTACAACATTTGTGTTGTTGTCCTGCCTGTGTTGTGTTGTTTGGAGTACAACATTTGTGTTGTTGTCCTGCCTGTGTTGTGTTGTTTGGTTTACAACATTTGTGTTGTTGTCCTGCCTGTGTTGTGTTGTTTGGTGTACAACATTTGTGTTGTTGTCCTGCCTGTGTTGTGTTGTTTGGTGTACAACATTTGTGCTGTTGTCCTGCCTGTGTTGTGTTGTTTGGTTTACAACATTTGTGTTGTTGTCCTGCCTGTGTTGTGTTGTTTGGTGTACAACATTTGTGTTGTTGTCCTGCCTGTGTTGTGTTGTTTGGTTTACAACATTTGTGTTGTTGTCCTGCCTGTGTTGTGTTGTTTGGTGTACGACATTTGTGTTGTTGTCCTGCCTGTGTTGTGTTGTTTGGTGTACAACATTTGTGTTGTTGTCCTGCCTGTGTTGTGTTGTTTGGTTTACAACATTTGTGTTGTTGTCCTGCCTGTGTTGTGTTGTTTGGTGTGCAACATTTGTGTTGTTGTCCTGCCTGTGTTGTGTTGTTTGGTGTTCAACATTTGTGTTGTTGTCCTGCCTGTGTTGTGTTGTTTGGTGTGCAACATTTGTGTTGTTGTCCTGCCTGTGTTGTGTTGTTTGGTGTACAACATTTGTGTTGTTGTCCTGCCTGTGTTGTGTTGTTTGGTGTACAACATTTGTGTTGTTGTCCTGCCTGTGTTGTGTTGTTTGGTTTACAACATTTGTGTTGTTGTCCTGCCTGTGTTGTGTTGTTTGGTGTACAACATTTTTGTTGTTGTCCTGCCTGTGTTGTGTTGTTTGGTTTACAACATTTGTGTTGTTGTCCTGCCTGTGTTGTGTTGTTTGGTGTACGACATTTGTGTTGTTGTCCTGCCTGTGTTGTGTTGTTTGGTGTACAACATTTGTGTTGTTGTCCTGCCTGTGTTGTGTTGTTTGGTTTAAAACATTTGTGTTGTTGTCCTGCCTGTGTTGTGTTGTTTGGTGTGCAACATTTGTGTTGTTGTCCTGCCTGTGTTGTGTTGTTTGGTGTTCAACATTTGTGTTGTTGTCCTGCCTGTGTTGTGTTGTTTGGTGTGCAATATTTGTGTTGTTGTCCTGCCTGTGTTGTGTTGTTTGGTGTACAACATTTGTGTTGTTGTCCTGCCTGTGTTGTGTTGTTTGGTGTAATACATTTGTGTTGTTGTCCTGTCTGTGTTGTGTTGTTTGGTGTAAAACATTTGTGTTGTTGTCCTGCCTGTGTTGTGTTGTTTGGTGTGCAACATTTGTGTTGTTGTCCTGCCTGTGTTGTGTTGTTTGGTGTGCAACATTTGTGTTGTTGTCCTGCCTGTGTTGTGTTGTTTGGTGTACAACATTTGTGTTGTTGTCCTGCCTGTGTTGTGTTGTTTGGTGTACAACATTTGTGTTGTTGTCCTGCCTGTGTTGTATTGTTTGGTGTACAACATTTGTGTTGTTGTCCTGCCTGTGTTGTGTTGTTTGGTGTAATACATTTGTGTTGTTGTCCTGCCTGTGTTGTGTTGTTTGGTGTACAACATTTGTGTTGTTGTCCTGCCTGTGTTGTGTTGTTTGGTGTACAACATTTGTGTTGTTGTCCTGCCTGTGTTGTGTTGTTTGGTGTACAACATTTGTGTTGTTGTCCTGCCTGTGTTGTGTTGTTTGGTGTACAACATTTGTGTTGTTGTCCTGCCTGTGTTGTTTGGTGTACAACATTTGTGTTGTTGTCCTGCCTGTGTTGTGTTGTTTGGTGTACAACATTTGTGTTGTTGTCCTGCCTGTGTTGTTTGGTGTACAACATTTGTGTTGTTGTCCTGCCTGTGTTTTGTTGTTTGGTGTACAACATTTGTGTTGTTGTCCTGCCTGTGTTGTGTTGTTTGGTGTACAACATTTGTGTTGTTGTCCTGCCTGTGTTGTGTAGTTTGGTGTACAACATTTGTGTTGTTGTCCTGCCTGTGTTGTGTTGTTTGGTGTAAAACATTTGTGTTGTTGTCCTGCCTGTGTTGTGTTGTTTGGTGTACAACATTTGTGTTGTTGTCCTGCCTGTGTTGTATTGTTTGGTGTACAACATTTGTGTTGTTGTCCTGCCTGTGTTGTGTTGTTTGGTGTAATACATTTGTGTTGTTGTCCTGCCTGTGTTGTGTTGTTTGGTGTACAACATTTGTGTTGTTGTCCTGCCTGTGTTGTGTTGTTTGGTGTACAACATTTGTGTTGTTGTCCTGCCTGTGTTGTGTTGTTTGGTGTACAACATTTGTGTTGTTGTCCTGCCTGTGTTGTGTTGTTTGGTGTACAACATTTGTGTTGTTGTCCTGCCTGTGTTGTGTTGTTTGGTGTACAACAGTTGTGTTGTTGTCCTGCCTGTGTTGTGTTGTTTGGTGTGCAACATTTGTGTTGTTGTCCTGCCTGTGTTGTGTTGTTTGGTGTAATACATTTGTGTTGTTGTCCTGCCTGTGTTGTGTTGTTTGGTGTACAACATTTGTGTTGTTGTCCTGCTTGTGTTGTGTTGTTTGGTGTACAACATTTGTGTTGTTGTCCTGCCTGTGTTGTGTTGTTTGGTGTACAACATTTGTGTTGTTGTCCTGCCTGTGTTGTGTTGTTTGGTGTACAACATTTGTGTTGTTGTCCTGCCTGTGTTGTGTTGTTTGGTGTACAACAGTTGTGTTGTTGTCCTGCCTGTGTTGTGTTGTTTGGTGTGCAACATTTGTGTTGTTGTCCTGCCTGTGTTGTGTTGTTTGGTGTAATACATTTGTGTTGTTGTCCTGCCTGTGTTGTGTTGTTTGGTGTACAACATTTGTGTTGTTGTCCTGCCTGTGTTGTGTTGTTTGGTGTACAACATTTGTGTTGTTGTCCTGCCTGTGTTGTTTGGTGTACAACATTTGTGTTGTTGTCCTGCCTGTGTTGTGTTGTTTGGTGTACAACATTTGTGTTGTTGTCCTGCCTGTGTTGTGTTGTTTGGTGTGCAACATTTGTGTTGTTGTCCTGCCTGTGTTGTGTTGTTTGGTGTGCAACATTTGTGTTGTTGTCCTGCCTGTGTTGTGTTGTTTGGTGTGCAACATTTGTGTTGTTGTCCTGCCTGTGTTGTGTTGTTTGGTGTACAACATTTGTGTTGTTGTCCTGCCTGTGTTGTGTTGTTTGGTGTACAACATTTGTGTTGTTGTCCTGCCTGTGTTGTGTTGTTTGGTTTACAACATTTGTGTTGTTGTCCTGCCTGTGTTTTGTTGTTTGGTGTACAACATTTGTGTTGTTGTCCTGCCTGTGTTGTGTTGTTTGGTTTACAACATTTGTGTTGTTGTCCTGCCTGTGTTGTGTTGTTTGGTGTACGACATTTGTGTTGTTGTCCTGCCTGTGTTTTGTTGTTTGGTGTACAACATTTGTGTTGTTGTCCTGCCTGTGTTGTGTTGTTTGGTTTACAACATTTGTGTTGTTGTCCTGCCTGTGTTGTGTTGTTTGGTGTGCAACATTTGTGTTGTTGTCCTGCCTGTGTTGTGTTGTTTGGTGTTCAACATTTGTGTTGTTGTCCTGCCTGTGTTGTGTTGTTTGGTGTGCAACATTTGTGTTGTTGTCCTGCCTGTGTTGTGTTGTTTGGTGTACAACATTTGTGTTGTTGTCCTGCCTGTGTTGTGTTACAGAAAATAAATATTTATGGGGGGAAAAATAATGTTGAAGCGTTTAGCCGTATATTGAAAGTTCCAACTTTTATTCAAAGTTGATCAGACATAGATAAACAGTGAAGTGTAGAATAAGTGCGTAGCAGGAAGATTCAAGCTCCACACGAGCAGGGTGACTGGCTGAAGAAGCGGACCGTCACACCTTGCACTCAATTAAGCCGCGAAGGAACTGCAAGGGGATAAAGAAATGCAATTTAGTTGCGTTGAGGTTCAGAGCATAATAATGACTCATAGTTATCGTTCGTCGTCTTACAGACAGTAGTTATAAGATGGTCATAGTAACCGTTATAGTTATAGTTATAGTTTAGTTATAGTTATAGTTATTATGTATTTTAGTTATAGTTCTACAGTAGTTATGAAGCCGTTGCAGTTTTACGTAATCATAGTTATAGGGCTTACAGGTTATGGTAGAGATTGGAATAGATACGAGGCCTGGATTGCGCACACCTAAAACCAGCTCACGGAATGGACATTCACATAGTTAACGACAATAGTCACCAACCTCCACAAGTCCGTGAGCCTCAGCGAGTGAGCGGAGCAGAGGTAGGCAGGCGTAGACGTCGCAGCAACTGGTGGCACACTCAGCCCATCACCACATCCCCAGCCGTGCAGAACATGACGAAAGGGTCGCCAGAAACTCCCCCAGGACAGAAGGTGCAGGAAGCACAGTCGGAAGTTTGCGAAGCAGCTGGATGCGGGGAGGCGTCACGGATGACGTCACGTTAGACCTCAGAGTGCGTATGCAGTGGTGCCAGCTCGGAGAGCAGGAGTGAACTGCTCAGACAGCTCCGAGACGAGTTAAAATAACCTCTGCTGTTTAAGGCAGGTTGTATTCAGGCAACGACATGTCGGCTAACTACATGAATGTCACCCATGGTGCTGGAGTGGTACGCAATCATTTTTATGTATCCATCAGAATTCAACTTAAACCTAGAAATACTTTATTGCAAATAAAGTTGGTTCCAAATTGAATCCTTAACTTTAAAGGTTCTTCACACTCCCCCCCCGAGAATTCACCTGCAGTGAAAGTGAAGGTGAAGATGAAGATTCAAGAAATTAGTAATTAAAAAACAGAACAAGGTTATACATCTATATACAATCGCTCATCATTAAAGAGCGTATTTTTTGCTCCGCCAAGACCGCAGCTCCACGTCTACCACGACGTCTTTCTTCGGAGTTGGAGCGCACGTCATCCGGCAAAGTTTGCGCAGCCCGGACGCCAGCTTCTCCTGGAATCAGAAGAATGAGAGAAGTAGCGTGACGGTATACCTCCTCGCCGGAACTCTTACGAACGAAGGCCGCCGTCACTTCACCCATGGAATTGGCCACCGTTTTGACGACGACACCTAACGGGTAAGACGATTGTTTAAGGAACTTGTCCACTAGTAGGACGACGTCTCCAACCTTTAATGGTACATGCTTAACAGGCTTATAACGTTCCTTCTGGTTGGTAGCTTGGTGTATCAATGTAGCCAAGAACTCAGAATGATAAACTTCATTCAATTTGTTGTTACTAGCTACCAATTTAGAGTAATGCTCTCTGATTTCCCTTCCGGAGTTAGGTTGGTAATCAGCATCTTCTAGCTGTACCGGTTGAAGGCTAGGAATCAAATTTACGGACGGCAGCTCCTGACCGTAAATCAACATCTCTGGTGTAATAGGAACTACTGGTTCAATATGATTTGTTCGCAGGGATTCCTTGAACGTGATTGGCCGTCTGTTTATTAAATGTATTGCTTTAGCTATCAGAAACTGAAAGTCAAATATTGGCAAGATCCTTTTCCCAATTGACTTCCAAATTAGCCGTTTACAAGCCTTCACACAGCATTCAACAAGAGACCCCAATGCACTGTTCCCTTTGCAATATTGAGACATTGAGAGTTCTTTGATATCAAATTTCTCTAAGTAGCTGCGGGTCTCATGATCGTCCAGAAATGATCTCAAAGTGTTGAACCCGGCCGATATCTGGCTTCCCAGATCGGCCACACAATTTTTAAATATTCCATAGTCATAAACGTGAAGCTGTAACGCTCTAAGAAAGTCTCTTGCATCCGCGCTCAAGCAAAGCTTCATATTAACCGCTCTACTCCAGAGGCAGGTCAATACCAAGATCCACACTTTTTGTTTTTTGTCGTTGATAGTCACGGTCCAAGGACCCATGTAGTCCAGAAATATCGACCTGAACGGCTTCGCAGGAGGAGAAATCCTAAAATCACGATAGACGTTCTGGCTCAAGATCACGGGTCTTTGATTTACTCTGCGACAAGTTACACATTGCCTAAGCACTTTGCGCACTTCTGAGTAAGGGTGAAGAAAAAAATAGTTTTTCCGCAATTCATGTAACACTGAATAAATACCGGCATGGCCTGTCTTAATATGGGCATCTTCGATGATCAGTCGGGTTAGCAAGCTACCGTTAGGTAATAGTATCGGATAGGAGCTAGACTTCTCCTTCATGAACTTAGATTTGACTCGTAATAGACCATCCGAAGACACTATCACATTCAAACGTTTGATTAGAGGCGGTAATTTATTAATAGTTTTATCCCGACAGTTAAAATAGGTGAAAATCTGCTGAAAAGCGTCTGTCTGCTCCGTGAGCAAAATGTTTCTGAGTGCCGCAGCATAATAATTAGGTTTCCGATCGTCAGACGCCTCAGAGTTTGATTTTAATCTTTTTACAAACATTAGTACGTACTTGTGAACATTTACAAGTTTAGAAAGAGATGAATATTTGTTCAGGGGAATCAAATGTCCTTTTCTTTCAGGAACCTCTCCCGAGCCACTTTCCACCTCCTTGCTGACACTCCTGTCTAATGCCACCCCACAGGTAACCTCACCGCTAAGGATTTCTCCCGCGGCGGCGGAAGGACGCACGCCGGGGCTGGGCAACACCACCGAGAGATCGCCGTCAGCGGAAGAAACTGCATCCTCCTGAAGAAAGGTAGGTCCAATGAAATACTGAGAGTTTTTTAGTTGTTTTACGCTAGAGCAACGGCTAACTAAGTCAGCGGGGTTTCCTCTACCTGCCGTGAAACAAAATTTCACTTGTTTTTGTCCACACAATGTTTCTATGTCATTAAGCTTATTCAGAGTAAAAACGTTTCGCTTCTGCATTTTATCAAAATCTACTGCATAAGACTGGATCCAATGAAGGGCAACCATGCTATCGGTGTACAGCAATAGAGACTCTATGTTCAGAGGGACCACGTTTTTAGTGCCACTAAGGTTACGGTACCAGTCTAGCAAAGCTGCAACACCCAAGTGTATTGCGGCAAGTTCGAGAACGGGAATTGTTTTAGTTTTCAATTTTTTACTGACCACTTTAGATTTACTAGAGAGTAGGCCGAGAGTATTTGATTCATTGTCTCTCATGTAAATGACATAGCCGTACAACATCTTTGAGGCGTCAGTGAAAGCAAGTAGAGAGTACCGTCCGTCTCTGCTCCCCAGTGATCTAGGGATCGGAGGGCATTTTGAAGAATTTACTTGTTTTGCGATCAGTCTCCACTCTCTTAATAGTTCTTTCGGTAGCCTTACATCCCATTTCATAGATTGATCAGACTGCAATTTATGGAGGAACACCTTAGCCCTGTTGAGGATGGGACAAAATATATTGAACACGTCATAGATTTCATGAATAGAGGAGAGAATTTTCCGCTTCGTATCTGCCTTTACGTCGAGTTTAAGCGCACAGGGCTCTAGAGTGTCATTCTCTTTATCCCAGGTCATGCCCAACAACTTAACTTTCCTAGAAGAGTTTATATGAAAATCTTTATCGATGCTGTTCTGCAGAGATTGGTCATTGGTATAAAACTTCTGCAATGGGAATTTGTAGTCTTCAAATAAGCAAGGTAATAGGCTATAAGCCTGATAAAGTTCATTGGGGTTGTTAGTCGAGTATCCACCGTTATCCATGTACATTAAGCTATACACTACCTTCCGCAATTTAGACTGAACAGGATCATTTTGAGGATCATCGGATATTAGCAACTTGTATAATGCTAACATTAAGGTAGTTGGACTAGGCCTTATGCCAAACAAAAGCCTAAGACATTTGTATGCGACAACAGTCAGGTCTCCTTTTAGTACGTTCCTGTACCACAAGAAACAGAATCTACTTTGATCGACTTCCCTCAGTTGAATATTTAGAAACGCTTTTTCCAAGTCAAAAGTCAGCAAGTATTTATCAAATCTCAGGGAAGCGAGAGCAACATCCGGCTTGGGATTTAGACAAGGGCCTGGAAGAGTGGCTTGATTGTGACTAACCGCGCCATTTATCTTATCGCAGAGGTTAGCCAGGAACACGACGCGACATTTTGTCGTGTCATTACCCAAGCGGAAAACTCCCATGTGAGGAAGAAAACTACACTCAGGATGGCAGTTCATGAATGACTCAATGTTATCGATTCTCTCAATGATATTATGGTTTTCTTGATCTTTGATTACTTTATCGTACATGCTTAGGCGATCGGGATCAAGCGACAGCTTTTTATAGTTGCTCTGCAGAATTTGCCTCGACAAGGTATAGTTTTTAGCAAGTCTGTGAGAAATTCTATGATTCCACATGATGGGCATTACCAGCCTTCCATCTGTATTTCTGTTAGTGTTGCTCAGTACATAATTTACTAATTTATCATTTAATTCTGTCTCCTCAGGCTCCTCTAGACGGTCTATACCCAAGAGATCAGCACAACGCTCACCTAAATCTGCTGGCGGTGCCCCATCAAGAGAAGGGAGGACAAGCTCGTGTGGTTCCCCCATCTCACCGGACGCGAGCTCTGAGTCCGCGCAGTCTGACACGGTAGCAGCGCCGACCACCCGTCTGGGGACAGAGACCGCGGGTGCCACGCGTACTGGACGAGCATCGGGTTGGGAAGGAGGGAGACGCATTATATTGTCTTTCATGAGTTGCAGATTTCCCGTTAACATCACTCCCACAGTGGAGTCGATGAAGCAGGACTGCTGCTTAGTCCCACCAAAATTGATGTAACTCATTTTGAAGTCCGGATCGGATTCTGCGCCTAATATGAGAGATATCTCAGAGGGGTAATTTTCGCTATCTACGAGGGACCGGTCTGCCAACTCGTAACCAGCGTTCTCAAATGCAAAAACCACCTGCTCCAGATCCCTGTACGGTAAAGCAATATTTATTTTAGGAACGCATATCGCCTCGACAACTAGTTTTTTATGCTTCAAAATTAGAGGAACTTTCACTATTTTTGTTTCAATCTTCTTACTCGAATTAAAACCCTGGATATTCACAGTTTCATTTTCCTTCAGAACTGGCAAATCCAGTTCATCGGCAAGAGAGCTAGTAATGAAATTTTTCTGACTCCCGCCATCTTTCAATATCCTAATATTTGAGTTTCCGATACCAGCAGTGAGAGTAGGCAAAATATTAGCAGCGCCCACAGACCCTGTGAAAACATACCGTGTCAGCGTCAAGGCGCTCGTTACCGGTTGCGCTGATGAAGTGGTGCTCCGCCGAGTGCCCTCTCGAGGAAGTCTCGCCTTGCGACACAAATAGGTCATATGTTCGCCATTGCAAACACGACAACGTGAAGAAAATTTAAACCTGCAGTTCGCAGTGCTGTGGTTCTGGAAAGAACATCTTGTGCAGGCGTTAATGGCTTTTAATTTATCAAATTTTTTGACTGCAGTATCGTAGTTAGGACATTTACTCAGATGGTGCTCAGGGTTTCTACCATCGCTCAGGCACAAGCCACAAGTTTCAGTTTTTCGGTTTACGTTTATGGCAAATGCAGCGGTAGGCTCAAATTTGTGAGCCTTTTCCTTCCTACCTGAATGGCTGGAAATCTCAAGCTGCTTTTGGTAGCGTTCGTTGGCTTCGAATACGTACTCTTCTATTTGAGACAATGAGGGGCGATTCACATTCGTGATTTGAATCAAACTACTCTGAAATTTATCATTTAGGGCACTCCATAAAAAGTACGCTAAAACCGTATCGACGTCAATTTTTAGCTTACGGAACGAAGCAATAACTGCCTTCATTTCTCCAATGTAAACAATGGGATCGTCAGAAATAGCCAGCTTCATGGCAGCTAGTTTTTCGATGGCATTGTATTTTTGCACAATTTCTGAGGCAAAAGCCTTCTGTAGCAAGTCTTTAGCCGATTCGTATTTTTGTTCTGACGTATCGAGGGAATCTAGCAAGATTTTAGGAGCGCCAGACACCTGATTATACAGGTAAACAAATTTTTCGTAGGAAGACAAAGCGTGCTTATCAAAAATTGCTTCGAAATTAGTAATGAATTTTTCAAAACACTCTGTCTTTGCGTTGCTAAACTTAGGAAGAGGTATATCGGGCAGCCTTAATTTTTGCTTAGCCTGAACCATACCTGATGTTGCTGAAGCAGAGTTAGTCGTCGCTTCAGAAGCCACCGCCAAGGGCTGAGGCTGCAGGAGGGCCAGGCAGTCGAACAACTGCTCCTCGTAGGACTCCTGCTCATCAGCGGCAGCGGCGAGTACATCGTCTGCAGCTTCGCTGCGAATGAGCAACTCAAAGATGGATTTGTCGAGGTCCTTTAGCTCCGTCTGTAGAGAGGTTACTTTCGCCACATTTAAGGCCCTTTGCTGTTCAGAGTAATCTGACCCAGCAGCAGAAATAGAATTGTGCAGTTTAGTCACACGTTGTCTTAAGTACTTACGAGTTTTGGTTAAAATAGTGAGATCACTTCCGCCCCCGGCCTGCAACTGAGGTTCTTTAGGTTTTACAGACGCCATTGCTGCTGAAAACAATAGTTGAAGTTATTAGAAGTTAGAAAGTGTTAATGGAACACAGCAATGCCGCGGTATTCCAGCCCACGACCTCTGACTCCTGAAACACAAACGCAGGCCCCACGTTGGGCGCCATACAGAAAATAAATATTTATGGGGGGAAAAATAATGTTGAAGCGTTTAGCCGTATATTGAAAGTTCCAACTTTTATTCAAAGTTGATCAGACATAGATAAACAGTGAAGTGTAGAATAAGTGCGTAGCAGGAAGATTCAAGCTCCACACGAGCAGGGTGACTGGCTGAAGAAGCGGACCGTCACACCTTGCACTCAATTAAGCCGCGAAGGAACTGCAAGGGGATAAAGAAATGCAATTTAGTTGCGTTGAGGTTCAGAGCATAATAATGACTCATAGTTATCGTTCGTCGTCTTACAGACAGTAGTTATAAGATGGTCATAGTAACCGTTATAGTTATAGTTATAGTTTAGTTATAGTTATAGTTATTATGTATTTTAGTTATAGTTCTACAGTAGTTATGAAGCCGTTGCAGTTTTACGTAATCATAGTTATAGGGCTTACAGGTTATGGTAGAGATTGGAATAGATACGAGGCCTGGATTGCGCACACCTAAAACCAGCTCACGGAATGGACATTCACATAGTTAACGACAATAGTCACCAACCTCCACAAGTCCGTGAGCCTCAGCGAGTGAGCGGAGCAGAGGTAGGCAGGCGTAGACGTCGCAGCAGCTGGTGGCACACTCAGCCCATCACCACATCCCCAGCCGTGCAGAACATGACGAAAGGGTCGCCAGAAACTCCCCCAGGACAGAAGGTGCAGGAAGCACAGTCGGAAGTTTGCGAAGCAGCTGGATGCGGGGAGGCGTCACGGATGACGTCACGTTAGACCTCAGAGTGCGTATGCAGTGGTGCCAGCTCGGAGAGCAGGAGTGAACTGCTCAGACAGCTCCGAGACGAGTTAAAATAACCTCTGCTGTTTAAGGCAGGTTGTATTCAGGCAACGACATGTCGGCTAACTACATGAATGTCACCCATGGTGCTGGAGTGGTACGCAATCATTTTTATGTATCCATCAGAATTCAACTTAAACCTAGAAATACTTTATTGCAAATAAAGTTGGTTCCAAATTGAATCCTTAACTTTAAAGGTTCTTCACATGTGTTGTTTGGTGTAATACATTTGTGTTGTTGTCCTGCCTGTGTTGTGTGGTTTGGTGTAAAACATTTGTGTTGTTGTCCTGCCTGTGTTGTGTTGTTTGGTGTAAAACATTTGTGTTGTTGTCCTGCCTGTGTTGTGTTGTTTGGTGTGCAACATTTGTGTTGTTGTCCTGCCTGTGTTGTGTTGTTTGGTGTACAACATTTGTGTTGTTGTCCTGCCTGTGTTGTGTTGTTTGGTGTACAACATTTGTGTTGTTGTCCTGCCTGTGTTGTATTGTTTGGTGTACAACATTTGTGTTGTTGTCCTGCCTGTGTTGTGTTGTTTGGTGTAATACATTTGTGTTGTTGTCCTGCCTGTGTTGTGTTGTTTGGTGTGCAACATTTGTGTTGTTGTCCTGCCTGTGTTGTGTTGTTTGGTGTACAACATTTGTGTTGTTGTCCTGCCTATGTTGTGTTGTTTGGTGTACAACATTTGTGCTGTTGTCCTGCCTGTGTTGTGTTGTTTGGTGTACAACATTTGTGTTGTTGTCCTGCCTGTGTTGTGTTGTTTGGTGTACAACAGTTGTGTTGTTGTCCTGCCTGTGTTGTGTTGTTTGGTGTGCAACATTTGTGTTGTCGTCCTGCCTGTGTTGTGTTGTTTGGTGTACAACATTTGTGTTGTTGTCCTGCCTGTGATGTGTTGTTTGGTGTACAACATTTGTGTTGTTGTCCTGCCTGTGTTGTTTGGTGTACAACATTTGTGTTGTTGTCCTGCCTGTGTTGTGTTGTTTGGTGTACAACATTTGTGTTGTTGTCCTGCCTGTGTTGTTTGGTGTACAACATTTGTGTTGTTGTCCTGCCTGTGTTTTGTTGTTTGGTGTACAACATTTGTGTTGTTGTCCTGCCTGTGTTGTGTTGTTTGGTGTACAACATTTGTGTTGTTGTCCTGCCTGTGTTGTGTAGTTTGGTGTACAACATTTGTGTTGTTGTCCTGCCTGTGTTGTGTTGTTTGGTGTAATACATTTGTGTTGTTGTCCTGCCTGTGTTGTGTTGTTTGGTGTACAACATTTGTGTTGTTGTCCTGCCTGTGTTGTATTGTTTGGTGTACAACATTTGTGTTGTTGTCCTGCCTGTGTTGTGTTGTTTGGTGTAATACATTTGTGTTGTTGTCCTGCCTGTGTTGTGTTGTTTGGTGTACAACATTTGTGTTGTTGTCCTGCCTGTGTTGTGTTGTTTGGTGTACAACATTTGTGTTGTTGTCCTGCCTGTGTTGTGTTGTTTGGTGTACAACATTTGTGTTGTTGTCCTGCCTGTGTTGTGTTGTTTGGTGTACAACATTTGTGTTGTTGTCCTGCCTGTGTTGTGTTGTTTGGTGTACAACAGTTGTGTTGTTGTCCTGCCTGTGTTGTGTTGTTTGGTGTGCAACATTTGTGTTGTTGTCCTGCCTGTGTTGTGTTGTTTGGTGTAATACATTTGTGTTGTTGTCCTGCCTGTGTTGTGTTGTTTGGTGTACAACATTTGTGTTGTTGTCCTGCCTGTGTTGTGTTGTTTGGTGTACAACATTTGTGTTGTTGTCCTGCCTGTGTTGTGTTGTTTGGTGTACAACATTTGTGTTGTTGTCCTGCCTGTGTTGTGTTGTTTGGTGTACAACATTTGTGTTGTTGTCCTGCCTGTGTTGTGTTGTTTGGTGTACAACAGTTGTGTTGTTGTCCTGCCTGTGTTGTGTTGTTTGGTGTGCAACATTTGTGTTGTTGTCCTGCCTGTGTTGTGTTGTTTGGTGTAATACATTTGTGTTGTTGTCCTGCCTGTGTTGTGTTGTTTGGTGTACAACATTTGTGTTGTTGTCCTGCCTGTGTTGTGTTGTTTGGTGTACAACATTTGTGTTGTTGTCCTGCCTGTGTTGTTTGGTGTACAACATTTGTGTTGTTGTCCTGCCTGTGTTGTGTTGTTTGGTGTACAACATTTGTGTTGTTGTCCTGCCTGTGTTGTGTTGTTTGGTGTGCAACATTTGTGTTGTTGTCCTGCCTGTGTTGTGTTGTTTGGTGTGCAACATTTGTGTTGTTGTCCTGCCTGTGTTGTGTTGTTTGGTGTGCAACATTTGTGTTGTTGTCCTGCCTGTGTTGTGTTGTTTGGTGTACAACATTTGTGTTGTTGTCCTGCCTGTGTTGTGTTGTTTGGTGTACAACATTTGTGTTGTTGTCCTGCCTGTGTTGTGTTGTTTGGTGTACAACATTTGTGTTGTTGTCCTGCCTGTGTTGTGTAGTTTGGTGTACAACATTTGTGTTGTTGTCCTGCCTGTGTTGTGTTGTTTGGTGTAATACATTTGTGTTGTTGTCCTGCCTGTGTTGTGTTGTTTGGTGTGCAACATTTGTGTTGTTGTCCTGCCTGTGTTGAGTTGTTTGGTGTACAACATTTGTGTTGTTGTCCTGCCTGTGTTGTGTTGTTTGGTGTGCAACATTTGTGTTGTTGTCCTGCCTGTGTTGTGTTGTTTGGTGTACAACATTTGTGTTGTTGTCCTGCCTGTGTTGTGTTGTTTGGTGTACAACATTTGTGTTGTTGTCCTGCTTGTGTTATGTTGTTTGGTGTGCAACATTTATGTTGTTGTCCTGCCTGTGTTGTGTTGTTTGGTGTGCAACTATTGTGTTGTTGTCCTGCCTGTGTTGTGTTGTTTGGTGTACAACATTTATGTTGTTGTCCTGCCTGTGTTGTGTTGTTTGGTTTACAACATTTGTGTTGTTGTCCTGCCTGTGTTGTGTTGTTTGGTGTACGACATTTGTGTTGTTGTCCTGCCTGTGTTGTGTTGTTTGGTGTACAACATTTGTGTTGTTGTCCTGCCTGTGTTGTGTTGTTTGGTTTACAACATTTGTGTTGTTGTCCTGCCTGTGTTGTGTTGTTTGGTGTGCAACATTTGTGTTGTTGTCCTGCCTGTGTTGTGTTGTTTGGTGTTCAACATTTGTGTTGTTGTCCTGCCTGTGTTGTGTTGTTTGGTGTGCAACATTTGTGTTGTTGTCCTGCCTGTGTTGTGTTGTTTGGTGTACAACATTTGTGTTGTTGTCCTGTCTGTGTTGTGTTGTTTGGTGTACAACATTTGTGTTGTTTTCCTGCCTGTGTTGTGTTGTTTGGTGTACAACATTTGTGTTGTTGTCCTGCCTGTGTTGTTTGGTGTACAACATTTGTGTTGTTGTCCTGCCTGTGTTGTGTTGTTTGGTGTACAACATTTGTGTTTTTGTCCTGCCTGTGTTGTTTGGTGTACAACATTTGTGTTGTTGTCCTGCCTGTGTTGTGTTGTTTGGTGTACAACATTTGTGTTGTTGTCCTGCCTGTGTTGTGTTGTTTGGTGTACAACATTTGTGTTGTTGTCCTGCCTGTGTTGTGTTGTTTGGTGTGCAACATTTGTGTTGTTGTCCTGCCTGTGTTGTGTTGTTTGGTGTTCAACATTTGTGTTGTTGTCCTGCCTGTGTTGTGTTGTTTGGTGTTTAACATTTGTGTTGTTGTCCTGCCTGTGTTGTGTTGTTTGGTGTACAACATTTGTGTTGTTGTCCTGCCTGTGTTGTGTTGTTTGGTGTGCAACATTTGTGTTGTTGTCCTGCCTGTGTTGTGTTGTTTGGTGTTCAACATTAGTGTTGTTGTCCTGCCTGTGTTGTGTTGTTTGGTGTACAACATTTGTGTTGTTGTCCTGCCTGTGTTGTGTTGTTTGGTGTACAACATTTGTGTTGTTGTCCTGCCTTTGTTTTGTTGTTTGGTGTACAACATTTGTGTTGTTGTCCTGTCTGTGTTGTGTTGTTTGGTGTACAACATTTGTGTTGTTTTCCTGCCTGTGTTGTGTTGTTTGGTGTACAACATTTGTGTTGTTGTCCTGCCTGTGTTGTTTGGTGTACAACATTTGTGTTGTTGTCCTGCCTGTGTTGTGTTGTTTGGTGTACAACATTTGTGTTTTTGTCCTGCCTGTGTTGTTTGGTGTACAACATTTGTGTTGTTGTCCTGCCTGTGTTGTGTTGTTTGGTGTACAACATTTGTGTTGTTGTCCTGCCTGTGTTGTGTTGTTTGGTGTACAACATTTGTGTTGTTGTCCTGCCTGTGTTGTGTTGTTTGGTGTGCAGCATTTGTGTTGTTGTCCTGCCTGTGTTGTGTTGTTTGGTGTTCAACATTTGTGTTGTTGTCCTGCCTGTGTTGTGTTGTTTGGTGTGCAACATTTGTGTTGTTGTCCTGCCTGTGTTGTGTTGTTTGGTGTACAACATTTGTGTTGTTGTCCTGCCTGTGTTGTGTTGTTTGGTGTAATACATTTGTGTTGTTGTCCTGCCTGTGTTGTGTTGTTTGGTGTAAAACATTTGTGTTGTTGTCCTGCCTGTGTTGTGTTGTTTGGTGTGCAACATTTGTGTTGTTGTCCTGCCTGTGTTGTGTTGTTTGGTGTGCAACATTTGTGTTGTTGTCCTGCCTGTGTTGTGTTGTTTGGTGTACAACATTTGTGTTGTTGTCCTGCCTGTGTTGTGTTGTTTGGTGTACAAAATTTGTGTTGTTGTCCTGCCTGTGTTGTATTGTTTGGTGTACAACATTTGTGTTGTTGTCCTGCCTGTGTTGTGTTGTTTGGTGTAATACATTTGTGTTGTTGTCCTGCCTGTGTTGTGTTGTTTGGTGTACAACATTTGTGTTGTTGTCCTGCCTGTGTTGTGTTGTTTGGTGTACAACATTTGTGTTGTTGTCCTGCCTGTGTTGTGTTGTTTGGTGTACAACATTTGTGTTGTTGTCCTGCCTGTGTTGTGTTGTTTGGTGTGCAACATTTGTGTTGTTGTCCTGCCTGTGTTGTGTTGTTTGGTGTGCAACATTTGTGTTGTTGTCCTGCCTGTGTTGTGTTGTTTGGTGTACAACATTTGTGTTGTTGTCCTGCCTGTGTTGTGTTGTTTGGTGTACAACATTTGTGTTGTTGTCCTGCCTGTGTTGTGTTGTTTGGTGTACAACATTTGTGTTGTTGTCCTGCCTGTGTTGTGTAGTTTGGTGTACAACATTTGTGTTGTTGTCCTGCCTGTGTTGTGTTGTTTGGTGTAATACATTTGTGTTGTTGTCCTGCCTGTGTTGTGTTGTTTGGTGTACAACATTTGTGTTGTTGTCCTGCCTGTGTTGTGTTTTTTGGTGTACAACATTTGTGTTGTTGTCCTGCCTGTGTTGTGTTGTTTGGTGTGCAACATTTGTGTTGTTGTCCTGCCTGTGTTGTGTTGTTTGGTGTACAACATTTGTGTTGTTGTCCTGCCTGTGTTGTGTTGTTTGGTGTGCAACATTTGTGTTGTTTTCCTGCCTGTGTTGTGTTGTTTGGTGTACAACATTTGTGTTGTTGTCCTGCCTGTGTTGTGTTGTTTGGTGTACAACATTTGTGTTGTTGTCCTGCCTGTGTTGTGTTGTTTGGTGTACAACATTTATGTTGTTGTCCTGCCTGTGTTGTGTTGTTTGGTGTGCAACTATTGTGTTGTTGTCCTGCCTGTGTTCTGTTGTTTGGTGTGCAACATTTGTGTTGTTGACCTGCCTGTGTTGTGTTGTTTGGTGTGAAACATTTGTGTTGTTGTCCTGCCTGTGTTGTGTTGTTTGGTGTGCAACATTTGTGTTGTTGTCCTGCCTGTGTTGTGTTGTTTGGTGTAATACACTTGTGTTGTTGTCCTGCCTGTGTTGTGTTGTTTGGTGTGCAACATTTGTGTTGTTGTCCTGCCTGTGTTGTGTTGTTTGGTGTACAACATTTGTGTTGTTGTCCTGCCTGTGTTGTGTTGTTTGGTGTGCAACATTTGTGTTGTTGTCCTGCCTGTGTTGTGTTGTTTGGTGTACAACATTTGTGTTGTTGTCCTGCCTGTGTTGTGTTGTTTGGTGTACAACATTTGTGTTGTTGTCCTGCTTGTGTTATGTTGTTTGGTGTGCAACATTTATGTTGTTGTCCTGCCTGTGTTGTGTTGTTTGGTGTGCAACTATTGTGTTGTTGTTCTGCCTGTGTTGTGTTGTTTGGTGTACAACATTTATGTTGTTGTCCTGCCTGTGTTGTGTTGTTTGGTGTGCAACTATTGTGTTGTTGTCCTGCCTGTGTTGTGTTGTTTGGTGTGCAACATTTGTGTTGTTGTCCTGCCTGTGTTGTGTTGTTTGGTGTACAACATTTGTGTTGTTGTCCTGCCTGTTTTGTGTTGTTTGGTGTGCAACATTTGTGTTGTTGTCCTGCCTGTGTTGTGTTGTTTGGTGTACAACATTTGTGTTGTTGTCCTGCCTGTGTTGTGTTGTTTGGTGTACAACATTTGTGTTGTTGTCCTGCCTGTGTTGTGTTGTTTGGTGTACAACATTTATGTTGTTGTCCTGCCTGTGTTGTGTTGTTTGGTGTGCAACTATTGTGTTGTTGTCCTGCCTGTGTTGTGTTGTTTGGTGTGCAACATTTGTGTTGTTGACCTGCCTGTGTTTTGTTGTTTGGTGTGAAACATTTGTGTTGTTGTCCTGCCTGTGTTGTGTTGTTTGGTGTGCAACATTTGTGTTGTTGTCCTGCCTGTGTTGTGTTGTTTGGTGTAAAACATTTGTGTTGTTGTCCTGCCTGTGTTGTGTTGTTTGGTGTGCAACATTTGTGTTGTTGTCCTGCCTGTGTTGTGTTGTTTGGTGTGCAACATTTGTGTTGTTGTCCTGCCTGTGTTGTGTTGTTTGGTGTACAACATTTGTGTTGTTGTCCTGCCTGTGTTGTGTTGTTTGGTGTACAACATTTGTGTTGTTGTCCTGCCTGTGTTGTGTTGTTTGGTGTGCAACATTTGTGTTGTTGTCCTGCCTGTGTTGTGTTGTTTGGTGTACAACATTTGTGTTGTTGTCCTGCCTGTGTTGTGTTGTTTGGTGTATACAACATTTGTGTTGTTGTCCTGCCTGTGTTGTGTTGTTTGGTGTAATACATTTGTGTTGCTGTCCTGCCTGTGTTGTGTTGTTTGGTGTACAACATTTGTGTTGTTGTCCTGCCTGTGTTGTGTTGTTTGGTGTACAACATTTGTGTTGTTGTCCTGCCTGTGTTGTGTTGTTTGGTGTGCAACATTTGTGTTGTTGTCCTGCCTGTGTTGTGTTGTTTGGTGTACAACATTTGTGTTGTTGTCCTGCCAGTGTTGTGTTGTTTGGTGTACAACATTTATGTTGTTGTCCTGCCTTTGTTGTGTTGTTTGGTGTTCAACATTTGTGTTGTTGTCCTGCCTGTGTTGTGTTGTTTAGTGTACAACATTTGTGTTGTTGTCCTGCCTGTGTTGTGTTGTTTGGTGTGCAACATTTGTGTTGTTGTCCTGCCTGTGTTGTGTTGTTTGGTGTACAACATTTGTGTTGTTGTAATGCCTGTGTTGTGTTGTTTGGTGTGCAACATTTGTGTTGTTGTCCTGCCTGTGTTGTGTTGTTTGGTGTAATACATTTGTGTTGTTGTCCTGCCTGTGTTGTGTTGTTTGGTGTACAACATTTGTGTTGTTGTCCTGCCTGTGTTGTGTTGTTTGGTGTACAACATTTGTGCTGTTGTCATGCCTGTGTTGTGTTGTTTGGTGAACAACATTTGTGTTGTTGTCCTGCCTGTGTTGTGTTGTTTGGTGTACAACATTTGTGTTGTTGTCCTGCCTGTGTTGTGTTGTTTGGTGTGCAACATTTGTGTTGTTGTCCTGCCTGTGTTGTGTTGTTTGGTGTGCAACATTTGTGTTGTTGTCCTGTCTCTGTTGTGTTGTATGGTGTACAACATTTGTGTTGTTGTCCTGCCTGTGTTGTGTTGTTTGGTATACAACGTTTGTGTTGTTGTCCTGCCTGTGTTGTGTTGTTTGGTGGGCAACATTTGTGTTGTTGTCCTGCCTGTGTTGTGTTGTTTGGTGTACAACATTTGTGTTGTTGTCCTGCCTTTGTTGTGTTGTTTGGTGTACAACATTTGTGTTGTTGTCCTGCCTGTGTTGTGTTGTTTGGTGTACAACATTTGTTTTGTTGTCCTGCCTGTGTTGTGTTGTTTGGTGTGCAACATTTGTGTTGTTGTCCTGCCTGTGTTGTGTTGTTTGGTGTGCAACATTTGTGTTGTTGTCCTGCCTGTGTTGTGTTGTTTGGTGTGCAACATTTGTGTTGTGGTCCTGCCTGTGTTGTGTTGTTTGGTGTGCAACATTTGTGTTGTTGTCCTGCCTGTGTTGTGTTGTTTGGTGTACAACATTTGTGTTGTTGTCCTGCCTGTGTTGTGTTGTTTGGTGTACAACATTTGTGTTGTTGTCCTGCCTGTGTTGTGTTGTTTGGTGTGCAACATTTGTGTTGTTGTCCTGCCTGTGTTGTGTTGTTTGGTGTAAAACATTTGTGTTGTTGTCCTGCCTGTGTTGTGTTGTTTGGTGTATACAACATTTGTGTTGTTGTCCTGCCTGTGTTGTGTTGTTTGGTGTAATACATTTGTGTTGCTGTCCTGCCTGTGTTGTGTTGTTTGGTGTACAACATTTGTGTTGTTGTCCTGCCTGTGTTGTGTTGTTTGGTGTACAACATTTGTGTTGTTGTCCTGCCTGTGTTGTGTTGTTTGGTGTGCAACATTTGTGTTGTTGTCCCGCCTGTGTTGTGTTGTTTGGTGTACAACATTTGTGTTGTTGTCCTGCCAGTGTTGTGTTGTTTGGTGTACAACATTTATGTTGTTGTCCTGCCTTTGTTGTGTTGTTTGGTGTTCAACATTTGTGTTGTTGTCCTGCCTGTGTTTTGTTGTTTGGTGTACAACATTTGTGTTGTTGTCCTGCCTGTGTTGTGTTGTTTGGTGTACAACATTTGTGTTGTTGTCCTGCCTGTGTTGTGTAGTTTGGTGTACAACATTTGTGTTGTTGTCCTGCCTGTGTTGTGTTGTTTGGTGTAATACATTTGTGTTGTTGTCCTGCCTGTGTTGTGTTGTTTGGTGTACAACATTTGTGTTGTTGTCCTGCCTGTGTTGTGTTTTTTGGTGTACAACATTTGTGTTGTTGTCCTGCCTGTGTTGTGTTGTTTGGTGTGCAACATTTGTGTTGTTGTCCTGCCTGTGTTGTGTTGTTTGGTGTACAACATTTGTGTTGTTGTCCTGCCTGTGTTGTGTTGTTTGGTGTGCAACATTTGTGTTGTTTTCCTGCCTGTGTTGTGTTGTTTGGTGTACAACATTTGTGTTGTTGTCCTGCCTGTGTTGTGTTGTTTGGTGTACAACATTTGTGTTGTTGTCCTGCCTGTGTTGTGTTGTTTGGTGTACAACATTTATGTTGTTGTCCTGCCTGTGTTGTGTTGTTTGGTGTGCAACTATTGTGTTGTTGTCCTGCCTGTGTTCTGTTGTTTGGTGTGCAACATTTGTGTTGTTGACCTGCCTGTGTTGTGTTGTTTGGTCTGAAACATTTGTGTTGTTGTCCTGCCTGTGTTGTGTTGTTTGGTGTGCAACATTTGTGTTGTTGTCCTGCCTGTGTTGTGTTGTTTGGTGTAATACACTTGTGTTGTTGTCCTGCCTGTGTTGTGTTGTTTGGTGTGCAACATTTGTGTTGTTGTCCTGCCTGTGTTGTGTTGTTTGGTGTACAACATTTGTGTTGTTGTCCTGCCTGTGTTGTGTTGTTTGGTGTGCAACATTTGTGTTGTTGTCCTGCCTGTGTTGTGTTGTTTGGTGTACAACATTTGTGTTGTTGTCCTGCCTGTGTTGTGTTGTTTGGTGTACAACATTTGTGTTGTTGTCCTGCTTGTGTTATGTTGTTTGGTGTGCAACATTTATGTTGTTGTCCTGCCTGTGTTGTGTTGTTTGGTGTGCAACTATTGTGTTGTTGTTCTGCCTGTGTTGTGTTGTTTGGTGTACAACATTTATGTTGTTGTCCTGCCTGTGTTGTGTTGTTTGGTGTGCAACTATTGTGTTGTTGTCCTGCCTGTGTTGTGTTGTTTGGTGTGCAACATTTGTGTTGTTGTCCTGCCTGTGTTGTGTTGTTTGGTGTACAACATTTGTGTTGTTGTCCTGCCTGTTTTGTGTTGTTTGGTGTGCAACATTTGTGTTGTTGTCCTGCCTGTGTTGTGTTGTTTGGTGTACAACATTTGTGTTGTTGTCCTGCCTGTGTTGTGTTGTTTGGTGTACAACATTTGTGTTGTTGTCCTGCCTGTGTTGTGTTGTTTGGTGTACAACATTTATGTTGTTGTCCTGCCTGTGTTGTGTTGTTTGGTGTGCAACTATTGTGTTGTTGTCCTGCCTGTGTTGTGTTGTTTGGTGTGCAACATTTGTGTTGTTGACCTGCCTGTGTTTTGTTGTTTGGTGTGAAACATTTGTGTTGTTGTCCTGCCTGTGTTGTGTTGTTTGGTGTGCAACATTTGTGTTGTTGTCCTGCCTGTGTTGTGTTGTTTGGTGTAAAACATTTGTGTTGTTGTCCTGCCTGTGTTGTGTTGTTTGGTGTGCAACATTTGTGTTGTTGTCCTGCCTGTGTTGTGTTGTTTGGTGTGCAACATTTGTGTTGTTGTCCTGCCTGTGTTGTGTTGTTTGGTGTACAACATTTGTGTTGTTGTCCTGCCTGTGTTGTGTTGTTTGGTGTACAACATTTGTGTTGTTGTCCTGCCTGTGTTGTGTTGTTTGGTGTGCAACATTTGTGTTGTTGTCCTGCCTGTGTTGTGTTGTTTGGTGTACAACATTTGTGTTGTTGTCCTGCCTGTGTTGTGTTGTTTGGTGTATACAACATTTGTGTTGTTGTCCTGCCTGTGTTGTGTTGTTTGGTGTAATACATTTGTGTTGCTGTCCTGCCTGTGTTGTGTTGTTTGGTGTACAACATTTGTGTTGTTGTCCTGCCTGTGTTGTGTTGTTTGGTGTACAACATTTGTGTTGTTGTCCTGCCTGTGTTGTGTTGTTTGGTGTGCAACATTTGTGTTGTTGTCCTGCCTGTGTTGTGTTGTTTGGTGTACAACATTTGTGTTGTTGTCCTGCCAGTGTTGTGTTGTTTGGTGTACAACATTTATGTTGTTGTCCTGCCTTTGTTGTGTTGTTTGGTGTTCAACATTTGTGTTGTTGTCCTGCCTGTGTTGTGTTGTTTAGTGTACAACATTTGTGTTGTTGTCCTGCCTGTGTTGTGTTGTTTGGTGTGCAACATTTGTGTTGTTGTCCTGCCTGTGTTGTGTTGTTTGGTGTACAACATTTGTGTTGTTGTAATGCCTGTGTTGTGTTGTTTGGTGTGCAACATTTGTGTTGTTGTCCTGCCTGTGTTGTGTTGTTTGGTGTAATACATTTGTGTTGTTGTCCTGCCTGTGTTGTGTTGTTTGGTGTACAACATTTGTGTTGTTGTCCTGCCTGTGTTGTGTTGTTTGGTGTACAACATTTGTGCTGTTGTCATGCCTGTGTTGTGTTGTTTGGTGAACAACATTTGTGTTGTTGTCCTGCCTGTGTTGTGTTGTTTGGTGTACAACATTTGTGTTGTTGTCCTGCCTGTGTTGTGTTGTTTGGTGTGCAACATTTGTGTTGTTGTCCTGCCTGTGTTGTGTTGTTTGGTGTGCAACATTTGTGTTGTTGTCCTGTCTCTGTTGTGTTGTATGGTGTACAACATTTGTGTTGTTGTCCTGCCTGTGTTGTGTTGTTTGGTATACAACGTTTGTGTTGTTGTCCTGCCTGTGTTGTGTTGTTTGGTGGGCAACATTTGTGTTGTTGTCCTGCCTGTGTTGTGTTGTTTGGTGTACAACATTTGTGTTGTTGTCCTGCCTTTGTTGTGTTGTTTGGTGTACAACATTTGTGTTGTTGTCCTGCCTGTGTTGTGTTGTTTGGTGTACAACATTTGTTTTGTTGTCCTGCCTGTGTTGTGTTGTTTGGTGTGCAACATTTGTGTTGTTGTCCTGCCTGTGTTGTGTTGTTTGGTGTGCAACATTTGTGTTGTTGTCCTGCCTGTGTTGTGTTGTTTGGTGTGCAACATTTGTGTTGTGGTCCTGCCTGTGTTGTGTTGTTTGGTGTGCAACATTTGTGTTGTTGTCCTGCCTGTGTTGTGTTGTTTGGTGTACAACATTTGTGTTGTTGTCCTGCCTGTGTTGTGTTGTTTGGTGTACAACATTTGTGTTGTTGTCCTGCCTGTGTTGTGTTGTTTGGTGTGCAACATTTGTGTTGTTGTCCTGCCTGTGTTGTGTTGTTTGGTGTAAAACATTTGTGTTGTTGTCCTGCCTGTGTTGTGTTGTTTGGTGTATACAACATTTGTGTTGTTGTCCTGCCTGTGTTGTGTTGTTTGGTGTAATACATTTGTGTTGCTGTCCTGCCTGTGTTGTGTTGTTTGGTGTACAACATTTGTGTTGTTGTCCTGCCTGTGTTGTGTTGTTTGGTGTACAACATTTGTGTTGTTGTCCTGCCTGTGTTGTGTTGTTTGGTGTGCAACATTTGTGTTGTTGTCCTGCCTGTGTTGTGTTGTTTGGTGTACAACATTTGTGTTGTTGTCCTGCCAGTGTTGTGTTGTTTGGTGTACAACATTTATGTTGTTGTCCTGCCTTTGTTGTGTTGTTTGGTGTTCAACATTTGTGTTGTTGTCCTGCCTGTGTTTTGTTGTTTGGTGTACAACATTTGTGTTGTTGTCCTGCCTGTGTTGTGTTGTTTGGTGTGCAACATTTGTGTTGTTGTCCTGCCTGTGTTGTGTTGTTTGGTGTACAACATTTGTGTTGTTGTCCTGCCTGTGTTGTGTTGTTTGGTGTGCAACATTTGTGTTGTTGTCCTGCCTGTGTTGTGTTGTTTGGTGTAATACATTTGTGTTGTTGTCCTGCCTGTGTTGTGTTGTTTGGTGTACAACATTTGTGTTGTTGTCCTGCCTGTGTTGTGTTGTTTGGTGTAATACATTTGTGTTGTTGTCCTGCCTGTGTTGTGTTGTTTGGTGTGCATCATTTGTGTTGTTGTCCTGCCTGTGTTGTGTTGTTTGGTGTGCAACATTTGTGTTGTTGTCCTGCCTGTGTTGTGTTGTTTGGTGTACAACATTTGTGTTGTTGTCCTGCCTGTGTTGTGTTGTTTGGTGTACAACATTTGTGTTGTTGTCCTGCCTGTGTTGTGTTGTTTGGTGTGCAACATTTGTGTTGCTGTCCTGCCTGTGTTGTGTTGTTTGGTGTACAACATTTGTGTTGTTGTACTGCCTGTGTTGTGTTGTTTGGTGTACAACATTTGTGTTGTTGTCCTGCCTGTGTTGTATTGTTTGGTGTACAACATTTGTGTTGTTGTCCTGCCTGTGTTGTGTTGTTTGGTGTACAACATTGTGTTGTTGTCCTGCCTGTGTTGTGTTGTTTGGTGTACAACATTTGTGTTGTTGTCCTGCCTGTGTTGTGTTGTTTGGTGTGCAAAATTTGTGTTGTTGTCCTGCCTGTGTTGTGTTGTTTGGTGTACAACATTTGTGTTGTTGTCCTGCCTGTGTTGTGTTGTTTGGTGTACAACATTTGTGTTGTTCTCCTACCTGTGTTGTGTTGTTTGGTGTACAACATTTGTGTTGTTGTCCTGCCTGTGTTGTATTGTTTGGTGTACAACATTTGTGTTGTTGTCCTGCCTGTGTTGTGTTGTTTGGTGTACAACATTTGTGTTGTTGTCCTGCCTGTGTTGTGTTGTTTGGTGTACAACATTTGTGTGTTGTCCTGCCTGTATTGTGTTGTTTGGTGTACAACATTTGTGTTGTTGTCCTGCCTGTGTTGTGTTGTTTGGTGTACAACATTTGTGCTGTTGTCATGCCTGTGTTGTGTTGTTTGGTGAACAACATTTGTGTTGTTGTCCTGCCTGTGTTGTGTTGTTTGGTGTACAACATTTGTGTTGTTGTCCTGCCTGTGTTGTGTTGTTTGGTGTGCAACATTTGTGTTGTTGTCCTGCCTGTGTTGTGTTGTTTGGTGTGCAACATTTGTGTTGTTGTCCTGCCTGTGTTGTGTTGTTTGGTGTACAACATTTGTGTTGTTTTCATGCCTGTGTTGTGTTGTTTGGTGTACAACATTTGTGTTGTTGTCCTGCCTGCGTTGTGTTGTTTGGTGTACAACATTTGTGTTGTTGTCCTGCCTGTGTTCTGTTGTTTGGTGTGCAACATTTATGTTGTTTTCCTGCCTGTGTTGTGTTGTTTGGTGTGCAACATTTGTGTTGTTGTCCTGCCTGTGTTGTGTTGTATGGTGTACAACATTTGTGTTGTTGTCCTGCCTGTGTTGTGTTGTTTGGTATACAACGTTTGTGTTGTTGTCCTGCCTGTGTTTTGTTGTTTGGTGTGCAACATTTGTGTTGTTGTCCTGCCTGTGTTGTGTTGTTTGGTGTACAACATTTGTGTTGTTGTCCTGCCTTTGTTGTGTTGTTTGGTGTACAACATTTGTGTTGTTGTCCTGCCTGTGTTGTGTTGTTTGGTGTACAACATTTGTTTTGTTGTCCTGCCTGTGTTGTGTTGTTTGGTGTGCAACATTTGTGTTGTTGTCCTGCCTGTGTTGTGTTGTTTGGTGTGCAACATTTGTGTTGTTGTCCTGCCTGTGTTGTGTTGTTTGGTGTGCAACATTTGTGTTGTGGTCCTGCCTGTGTTGTGTTGTTTGGTGTGCAACATTTGTGTTGTTATCCTGCCTGTGATGTGTTGTTTGGTGTGCAACATTTGTGTTGTTGTCCTGCCTGTGTTGTGTTGTTTGGTGTACAACATTTGTGTTGTTGTCCTGCCTGCGTTGTGTTGTTTGGTGTACAACATTTGTGTTGTTGTCCTGCCTGCGTTGTGTTGTTTGGTGTACAACATTTGTGTTGTTGTCCTGCCTGTGTTGTTTGGTGTACAACATTTGTGTTGTTGTCCTGCCTGTGTTGTGTTGTTTGGTGTGCAACATTTGTGTTGTCGTCCTGCCTGTGTTGTGTTGTTTGGTGTACAACATTTGTGTTGTTGTCCTGCCTGTGATGTGTTGTTTGGTGTACAACATTTGTGTTGTTGTCCTGCCTGTGTTGTTTGGTGTACAACATTTGTGTTGTTGTCCTGCCTGTGTTGTGTTGTTTGGTGTACAACATTTGTGTTGTTGTCCTGCCTGTGTTGTTTGGTGTACAACATTTGTGTTGTTGTCCTGCCTGTGTTTTGTTGTTTGGTGTACAACATTTGTGTTGTTGTCCTGCCTGTGTTGTGTTGTTTGGTGTACAACATTTGTGTTGTTGTCCTTCCTGTGTTGTGTTGTTTGGTGTACAACATTTGTGTTGTTGTCCTGCTTGTGTTGTTTGGTGTACAACATTTGTGTTGTTGTCCTGTCTGTGTTGTGTTGTTTGGTGTACAACATTTGTGTTGTTTTCCTGCCTGTGTTGTGTTGTTTGGTGTACAACATTTGTGTTGTTGTCCTGCCTGTGTTGTTTGGTGTACAACATTTGTGTTGTTGTCCTGCCTGTGTTGTGTTGTTTGGTGTAATACATTTGTGTTTTTGTCCTGCCTGTGTTGTTTGGTGATACAACATTTGTGTTGTTGTCCTGCCTGTGTTGTGTTGTTTGGTGTACAAAATTTGTTTTGTTGTCCTGCCTGTGTTGTGTTGTTTGGTGTAATACATTTGTGTTGTTGTCCTGCCTGTGTTGTGTTGTTTGGTGTACAACATTTGTGTTGTTGTCCTGCCTGTGTTGTTTGGTGTACAACATTTGTGTTGTTGTCCTGCCTGTGTTGTGTTGTTTGGTGTACAACATTTGTGTTGTTGTCCTGCCTGTGTTGTTTGGTGTACAACATTTGTGTTGTTGTCCTGCCTGTGTTGTGTTGTTTGGTGTACAACATTTGTGTTGTTGTCCTGCCTGTGTTGTGTTGTTTGGTGTACAACATTTGTGTTGTTGTCCTGCCTGTGTTGTGTTGTTTGGTGTACAACATTTGTGTTGTTGTCCTGCCTGTGTTGTTTGGTGTACAACATTTGTGTTGTTGTCCTGCCTGTTGTCAAGTTATCGTTGTTGTCCTGCCTGTGTTGTCAAGTTATCGTTGTTGTCCTGCCTGTGTTGTCAAGTTATCGTTGTTGTCCTGCCTGTGTTGTCAAGTTATCGTTGTTGTCATGCCTGTGTTGTCAAGTTATCGTTGTTGTCCTGCCTGTGTTGTCAAGTTATCGTTGTTGTCCTGCCTGTGTTGTCAAGTTATCGTTGTTGTCCTGCCTGTGTTGTCAAGTTATCGTTGTTGCACGCTGCTGTACACAGAAATCAACATGTGCGATTGAACCAATAACTCAATATTCATTTCAAAAATAGATTTAGTCCTTTATCAATAATTTTGAAGTTTTAGAAACAAGTTTTGATATAGATAGTGTTCGATATGTCGCATGGAATACCAAAGTGCTTATAATTATTTGGTTGAATGAATAAAATAAAAATACGTGATACGTGTACGCAAAAAAATCAAGTTTCCTGTGTCTAAAATAAAACCTTATTTTACGCTATTTTTCCGCGATTGGGGAAACTAGCCTTCGCGAGTTGTAATAAAGTATTTTAATTAAACTTCAAAGTTAAAATACACTCTGGGAGGCCGCCCGATATTCATAAAGTGTGAAGACCATTACAGACGGTTTCCTCGAGTCACGACACCTGAGAGAGGCAGACCCATTTCAGCCTCAGCGGCGCACACATCTCCGTGCTTAATCAACTGCCTTTACATTCGAGAGCCCACGAAACGATGATGGGCTAAGGCACATATCCGGCACGGCCTGCGTCTTGTGGGCGCTGGCCTCTGGAGACTTCACTTCGCCTGCACACCTGCACGCCGTAGCCTGAGTGGCAGATGTAAGTCGGGCGGCCTTTATTTCCCGATGTCTGAAGCAGGCATTAATTAGGCTAGCCTCGGTGATCCTCTGTACGGGTTGCTTTTAAACGCGACTCGTGAAGCTAGGCTTTCCCTAATCTGTGGCGACAGCCGGGGCCAGGGCTTCAAAATGAAATACCACAACTCTATTCGCGCATAATACCAAAACTCTATTCGCGCATAATACCAAAACTCTATTCGCGCATAATACCAAAACTCTATTCGCGCATAATACCAAAACTCTATTCGATCGTGCATAATAAAAATCTATTCGATCGTGTATAATAATATAAATTTATTCGATCGTGTATAATATTAAAAATCTATTCGATCGTGTATAATATTAAAAATCTATTCGATCGTGTATAATATTAAAAGTCTATTCGTTCTTGCATAATATTAAAAGTCTATTCGTTCTTGCATAATATTGAAAGTATATTCGTGTACAGCACTATAATCGATAAGTCTTCCTCCAGCAATCCATGCTCCTTGGGCGATCGCGAGGGTCCTCCATCCGGGTTGCCTGCCCGGGATGCTCCGCTCGTGCCCGGCCTGCCTCGGTCATCCAGAAGACTGTTGTTTAACTCCTCTGTAATTTTTTCCTTCGAACTTTCTGAAACTTAAAACCTGCGACTCCACAAAATTCATCAAAATTAAAAGTCTTTGCGGTGGTGAATTTGGTTAATCTCCTTTGCGATAGTAAATTTGAAATTAAGGAAGAGACCTCGAAGTTTTGATTGGGGGTTTTTTCTACATGGCGCTGTAGACAGGATGCCGAGGCGGCAGTGTGCGGGTGTGAGTCTCCTGGGTTGGCGGCCGGTGACGAGGCTGCGCTGATCTTCCAAAATTGTGAGTAACTATCTTGAACTATGTCTAATAAGGACTTTATCATTAAATCTCGTGGTTTCGTCAGGACTCAGATTACTAAACTTCATGACAAAATTTCTAGTGATTATTTAGTTCTTTCCGAGACTGAGAAACAGGCTCATGTCTTTAAGTTGAACCAGTTGGAAACTGATGTAACTGCTTTCGATGCTCAAGTGGCTTCGCTGTTGTACGGGTCTGGTGTTGATGATTCTAAGTTTTATGAGGAATTGGAAGCTTGCCAGGCTTATAAGGATAAGATTGTCGAATCTAGAAGCTTTCTCACTGTAGTCATGACTTCTCCTGTAAGCAGTGGTGCGGCCACATTACCTCCTACTGTAAGCAAACTCAAACTGCCTGAAGTGCCTTTACCTAGTTATTCTCATGCTCCTGAGGAGAGTTTACAGCACTTCCTGAGAGGGTTTGAAAGCATCCTAAACAAATATTCTCTTACTAGCCACGAAAAATTCATATTCTTGAAGCGTCAATTAAAGGGTGAGCCTTTGTCGCTCGTTAATTCTCTAGGCGTGTCGGAGCAGTCGTATGAGAACGCAAGGGAATTGTTGATAAAGGCATTTGCCAGTGAAACGGTTCAAAAGTTTGATGCAATAAAGCGTTTGGCTACCCTGGAGCTACCGGTAAATGGTAATTCTTACGAATTTGTTAGTGAAATGAGAGTAGCTTTAGAATCTTTTCGTGTACTTCAGATTGACATTGAGACCATCCAACAATTTTTCGTTTGGAATGCCATGAATTCTGATTTGCAAACTCAGTTAATAAACATCTGTAATAATAATAAACCTACTATTAAAGAAATTCAAGATAATATCTTTAAAGCAATTGACCGTTGCAAAGAAATTGACTCTAACAAGAGTACAAGCAGGGACAAAAAAGTAAGATCTTGCAGTTCCTATTCGGCAGAACCTGACCTTTCTTCTTTCGCGGTAAATGTTAAGTACGGGTCCAGAGGCGAGCCTAGGGCAAATTCCGTGAGATTTTGTAGCTTGTGTAGTGAAACCGGGCGGTCTAAAGTCACTTCTCACGTTACCAGAGAATGCAGGAAGTACGAGACCCCTGAGTCTAAGATAGCACGGTTGAAGTCCTTAAATTATTGTACTCGTTGTGGCTTTGCTAATCACTCAACTGAACAATGTTCTTTTAAATTTGGTAGGCCCTGTTTTAAATGTAAAGGTGACCACATGACCTTCTTGTGCACCGAGGGTAATCCTCCTAAACATAAATCTCCTACATCTAGAAATAATACCCCATCAAATGCGAGTTTGTTCACTGGTACGGTTTGGACGAGTGTAGCCGATATTGGTGAGAATTCTGTCATACCGACATTTACTGCAAAAATAAAGAATGTTGATATACGCGCTATGAAAGATACTGGCTGTCAGCCTAACTTCATTGTCTCTAAAATCGCAAGTGACTTAAACTTGCCTATCCTGCGTTCTAATGTGCCAATAACTGTAAACGGTTTGAACGAGGCTAGGAAGCTTGTAACTAATGTAGTTCAGGTTCCTCTAGAAATGAACGGTAAACTTCGCAGGGTAGAGGCCATTTGCATTCCTGAAATAAGACTTAACGTAAACTTACCTGGTCTGTCTGATGTGGCGAAGCAATTTCAGATTAAAGGATATAAACTGGCAGATTCCTTGGTAACTGAATCTGATTCTTTATCATGCTTACAGTTTGTGCTCGGAACCAATGATTCGTATGTTTTGATTGAGCAACAAATTGAGTTTGGAGACTCTGTTCCATCAGTATTTGCGAGGACTGAGGCAGGTGTTCTTCTCTTCGGTAATCTGAATAGGCTTCTGGCGAATGTTTCTTCCCTTCCACCCTCAGAGTCTTGACAGATGGCAGATCGTGCAGACGTCTCTCCGACCTGTGAGCTAGGTAACTGTGGTAATTGTATTGGATTCTCTGCATACGTCGTCTTAGACGATGAGGGGGAAGTTTTAGATAGAGATCTTCAGTTGGCAACAAGTGAAGTGTTGGATTGTTGTTATAATAGAGTAGTCAATTACGATAGAACTAGCGACTCAGAATCTCATGAAGAAAACGATGAAGTTGTTAATTTTGTTTTGAGTAATACTACTAGAGATGCAGATGGGAGACTAATCATGCCCTTGCCTTGGCGGGGTGAATTTTCGCACTTGCTGGGATCAAATTTCGGCCTAGCGAAGAGTATACTTAGCTCTAATCTACGGAAACTTCATAAGGACAAAGAAAAATTGATTATGGTGGATAACGTTTTTAAGGATCAAGTCGAGTCAGGAGTTATTGAACGTGTGCCTAATTTTCGTGAGTTTTGTGGGAACAACAAGCATAGTTTCTTGGCTCACATGCCCATTTTCAAGTTGCAGAGAGCTACTACTAAATGTAGGGTTGTCTTTTTGTCTAACATTTGCGAGAAATTTCAGGGTAAGGCTTCAATGAACCATAATCAAGTTCTTTGTCCTGGCCCTTGCCTGAATCATAAAATTTCTACTGCCTTGTTGATGCTGAGATTCGGTGAAAGACTGTTAATTTACGACTTGCGTAGGGCGTTCCTGCAGCTCTCATTGAATGATCTAGACTCTAACCGTTTGATGTTTCTCTGGTTTAGGGACGTATCGAACGGGGATTTTTCCTTGGAGGCCTACAGAAATTTGAGATTGCCCTTTGGGTTAAAGCCTAGCCCGGCGTTGCTGATGTTGGCCTTGTTTAAAATTCTGGTCCTCGATGAGAGCGAGTCCAATGATTTGAAACTATTGAAAATTCGGCTGTACTCATTGATTTACATGGATAATGGGGCCTATGCTGGGTCAGACGAAGAAGTGCAGTACGCGTTCTCAAAGTTGAATGAAATATTTAACCCATATAAATTTGAGATTCAGCAGGTGGAAACGAACTCAGAGAAGGTGCACCAGCTGTTGGTACAAAAAGGCGAGTCTCCTCCAGAAACCAAAGTCCTAGGTATGGTTTGGGATAAAAGTTGTGATGCACTTGCCATTGTACGATTGGAGTTGGATGTCCAGGCCAATACAAAAAGGTTAGTTCTAAAGACTATTGCATCACAATACGATAACTTCGGTTTAATTTTGCCTTGCTTAAATAGGGCTAAGTTATTTGTTCATAAGCTGCAGTGTTGCTCTGGTTTACAGTGGGACTCTGTTTTGAATGATGAACTCATTAGGGAGTGGAAAGTTATTGCACGCCAATTCAATGCCCGACCTAACTACACCATAAAGCGGAATGTTGGTCACCACTCTGACGCGTATGAATTAATTGCATTTTGCGACTCTAGTAAATTGATGTACGGTGTGGTGGTCTATTTGAAGAACGTTTGCACTGGTGTGGTCAGTTTCCTGCTAGCGAAGAATAGAATTATTAATGACAGATTGAGTGTAAAAAGCATTCCCGTTCTCGAGCTTCAGGCCGTGGCCTATGCAGTGGAAATATTGGCAGAGTTACGGGACCAATTATCTGGAGAGTCGATCTTGTGCAAGGTAAATTTCGTTAAGTTTAAAGTTTGCACAGACAGCATGATTGCACTGCACTGGATCAATTCTTACGCGCTTAAGCTCGAGAAAATGCAGAAACATTCAGTGTTTTTACAAAATAGGTTGAAACAAATAATGGAGATGACAAAATCCTTACCCGTAGAATTTTCTTTCGCAGCGTCAGTTGAAAATCCTGCCGATTTGACAACAAGGCCTGTCAGTCCTAGAAAACTAAGCGTGAGCACTTTTCATGAGGGGCCAGAATTTCTTTCAGGTGATGCTGAAATGGCTCAAGATTTTTCGGTAAGCTTGCCTCACCCTTGCCAGGACAGAGAGCGACCTCCCGAGCAGACTTATCTGGCAAGCGCTGGAGTAGAGGTGAGGGGCATAGAGTTCGCCGTTCCCGCTTCGCGATTCTCGAGTTTCGCTAAATTAGTATCAGTGTACTTTATAGTAAAGAGATTTTTTTTTTGTTTCGTAAGGAAATTCGGGTCGGAGCCGGTGAAGCAGAGATTTGAGGAAAAAAGTTCAGAATTTAACCGTTCCCAAGCTGTTACAGAGCTCTTACAGCTTGACCAACAACTTCACTTTGGCGATATTTTTGAATATTTCAGAAACAGAACTACTTTGAACGAAACTCCTAAGTTAGTCTTTCGGTTGAATTTGTTTATCGATGCAGCCGGCCTTTTGAGAGTGAAGAGCAAGTTTGGCCGGGCTAGTGATTATAGTCATAATAATTATAACCCGATTGTGCTCTCAAAGAATAGTCGTGTAACTGAGTTGATTATTAGAGATGCACATGTGCAAGCTGCCCATTCCGGTTGTTATACTTTACTTAATCAGTTGAAGAGGGAGTACTGGGTTGAGCATTTCTTCTCCACAGTGAAACGCGCTATTAAGAACTGCGTGGTGTGTAAGAGATTCAATTCTCGTACTGTAAAATTAAATCAGAACTCTTACAGAGACTTCAGGAGAAATCCCCCTTGTATTCCGTTTCGATCGATTTTTGTGGACTATTTAGGTCCCATGTGGGTCGGTAGTCAGACGGGCAAAAGGAAAGTCTGGCTGCTGTGCGTGACGTGCTTATGGAGTAGGGCCGTGAACCTGAAAATTTGTGCAGACCTGTCGGTAGAGTCATTCTTGACAGCATTTCAGACGCACATATACGAGCACGGTGTGCCTAGTCGCGTGTTTTCGGACCTGGGATCGCAACTAGTCTCAGCTGCAAATATTGTCGCAGATTTCCTTAAAGATGTGCATACGCAGACCTTCTTGAGCAGAAATGGAGTTGAACCTGTAAGATTCGATCATTATTTCAAAGGAAACAGCTCTCTAGGCTCCTTGGTGGAGGTTTGCGTCAAGTTCGTTAAACGGCTGCTCTACAGTTCAATTAAGAACTTGGTATTACCTTTGGATAAGTTTGAGCTGCTGGTAGCGAAAGTTGTGCATTTTGTGAACAAGCGACCGCTGGCTTTTAAAGAGGCTCTAAGAGAAGATGTGGAGCAGACTCCTTTGCCCATAACCCCAGAGTTGCTTTCCAGGGGACGAGAATTGATCTCTCCTAACATTATTCCCTATCTGACCAGTGGCGAAGTTTGGCAACCCGATACCACTCGGGAGAAATCCTTACTAGACGGTTTTTCTAGGCTATCTACCATTGATGACAGACTTGTCTCTACGTACAATGAGGCCTTCTTTGCTAATCTGTTGGATCAGGCAACGAGTGAATCGGGAAAGTATAAACCCGTGCGACATGAGAAGTTAGCAGAGGGCGACATAGTTTTACTGAAGGAGCCAAACATGAAAGTGTATCACTACCCAATGGCCGTGGTTCATTCAACAGTCGAAAATGATTTGGGTGAGGTCACGGCAGTTACTGTTTACAAGGGTCGAACGAGAGAAACGGTCAAGAGACACGTGTCGTCGGTAATACCTTATTTGCGCCCTACGTGTAGCCCACCTGTTCAACGGGAAACATTGACTGCTCCTAATTGTCAGGAGGAGGCGCGTCCTCAAAGAGCTGCTTCCGTAAGAGGAAGCGCGATTTCTCGGCGGATGCTGGAGAGAAATCTAGTTTAAGTTATTTGTTAAGAGTTGTATTCTCCAAATTTTGTGTTCTTACGTTTTCGTTTTCTGATTTAATGCCATAGGCTTAGTCCAGTTTTACTTTAAATGTTTAACTGTTCATTTTCATTTCGAAAATGAACCTTGGCCCCCGGAGTGTCTAAAATAAAACCTTATTTTACGCTATTTTTCCGCGATTGGGGAAACTAGCCTTCGCGAGTTGTAATAAAGTATTTTAATTAAACTTCAAAGTTAAAATACACTCTGGGAGGCCGCCCGATATTCATAAAGTGTGAAGACCATTACAGACGGTTTCCTCGAGTCACGACACCTGAGAGAGGCAGACCCATTTCAGCCTCAGCGGCGCACACATCTCCGTGCTTAATCAACTGCCTTTACATTCGAGAGCCCACGAAACGATGATGGGCTAAGGCACATATCCGGCACGGCCTGCGTCTTGTGGGCGCTGGCCTCTGGAGACTTCACTTCGCCTGCACACCTGCACGCCGTAGCCTGAGTGGCAGATGTAAGTCGGGCGGCCTTTATTTCCCGATGTCTGAAGCAGGCATTAATTAGGCTAGCCTCGGTGATCCTCTGTACGGGTTGCTTTTAAACGCGACTCGTGAAGCTAGGCTTTCCCTAATCTGTGGCGACAGCCGGGGCCAGGGCTTCAAAATGAAATACCACAACTCTATTCGCGCATAATACCAAAACTCTATTCGCGCATAATACCAAAACTCTATTCGCGCATAATACCAAAACTCTATTCGCGCATAATACCAAAACTCTATTCGATCGTGCATAATAAAAATCTATTCGATCGTGTATAATAATATAAATTTATTCGATCGTGTATAATATTAAAAATCTATTCGATCGTGTATAATATTAAAAATCTATTCGATCGTGTATAATATTAAAAGTCTATTCGTTCTTGCATAATATTAAAAGTCTATTCGTTCTTGCATAATATTGAAAGTATATTCGTGTACAGCACTATAATCGATAAGTCTTCCTCCAGCAATCCATGCTCCTTGGGCGATCGCGAGGGTCCTCCATCCGGGTTGCCTGCCCGGGATGCTCCGCTCGTGCCCGGCCTGCCTCGGTCATCCAGAAGACTGTTGTTTAACTCCTCTGTAATTTTTTCCTTCGAACTTTCTGAAACTTAAAACCTGCGACTCCACAAAATTCATCAAAATTAAAAGTCTTTGCGGTGGTGAATTTGGTTAATCTCCTTTGCGATAGTAAATTTGAAATTAAGGAAGAGACCTCGAAGTTTTGATTGGGGGTTTTTTCTACATCCTGATCTATGACAACCATTCATGATAAGTAATGAGGTAAGATTTGTCTGACTGAAGTGTGAAGCATCGTAGCTACTTTACTTGTGTTCGATAAATGCGATAAATATATATTTGAGAGTCATGCCAGACTCCATAGAAGATTGGATCACAATCCTGTACGGAGTCGTAGGCAGGTATGGCAAATTACGTACGGGCGTGTACATTCTGGTGTTGGGTTAATGGTAGTACAGTTTGGTAGGTAAGTTCTCGGGACGCCTTGATGGTGTGGCAATGGAGGGACGAAGTCTTCATGGCATTCAGTAACATGGGTGTGGAAAATGATGAATGTTATTCTCAAAAATACTTAAGTTATCGTTCCTCAGAGCTATTTCATTCCGGCATGACTTGCTCATGAAGTATTGAAAAATAAAAAGAATTATTTTTGATAAAAATGTTTTACTTCTTGAAATATTGTTTGTAGATTTTTCTGAATTTCAAAATTTTTATTGTTTAAATGATAAAGGTAAAAAATTTTAGGGTTTAAATTAGTAATTTTCAGAACCTCGAAATAATGTACTTAGTTAAGACTCGTATTTGTAGTTGTCGTTATAGCTGTCGTATTTTGAAGCCAATCATGGCTGTAATTAGTCACGAACCATGACGCTCCTGTCACGTTTACTGTACGTGACGCTTGCAATGTGCAGCATGTGCGCGACTGTACATGGGGTGGGGTGTGGGAAGCGAGCTAGGGGTTATGTGGGGTGTGGTGGGCGAGCTAGGGGTTAGATGGGGCGGGGTGGCCGAACTAGGGGTTAGGTGGGGTTTGGTGGGCGAGCTAGGGGTTAGGTGGGGTGTGGTGGGCGAGCTAGGGTTAGGTGGGGTGTGGTGGGCGAGCTAGGGGTTAGGTGGGGCGTGGTGGGCGAGCTAGGGGTTAGGTGGGGTGTGGTAAAGCTACAGTTTCCTATAGAAGCATTTTTCCTATAAAAACATAATAATTGAATCAATTCATTAGCAATCATTAGTAGGAAAAACAAATAATCTATTCAATTTTAATACACATCTAAAAAAAAATTAGTAACACCAAAATTTTTTTTTGTTACCTTGGAGTTACACTGAAATTCGTTCAAATCTGAATTATTGATTAACATTAAGAAAATATATTTTATTTTTGATTGATGATGACCTGACATCTCACAAAAAACTATTTCTTCAGTATAACACTAAGTTGTACAATATTACGTACGGTAAATTAGTATGGACGTCAAACAGTTTGGCTGATTGTGTGGTTAGGCAAATAATAATAAGAAAGGTAAAATTTTTTTTAAACTTTAAGCTATCTCACTTATTATTCGGTGCATGCGGAACCGATAGCTGCTCGCAAAAAGTAGTCGATTGCAGCAATAAATTGGTCGTGACAAACCTGACCCCGTGAACACCAGCTGCGGTCGGTTGCTGCCAGCACGCGGCTGTGTTCCTGTGCAGCTCCTGCCTGAGTGTGCAGAGTTGCATCGTTTGGTCGTAGGCAGTGTGGCGTATTAGCTGGTGATGGTGGCAATAGTTGTTAGTTAACGACTATAGTACACTTGCGTGAACACGACACCTGCCGTAGTGTGGCGTATTAGCTGGTGAGGGTGGCAATGGTTGTTAGTTAACGACTATAGTACACTTGCGTGAACACGACACCTGCCGTAGTGTGGCGTATTAGCTGGTGAGGGTGGCAATAGTTGTTAGTTAACGACTATAGTACACTTGCATGAACACGACATCTGCCGTAGTGTGGCGTATTAGCTGGTGAGGGTGGCAATAGTTGTTAGTCAACGACTAGAGTACACTTGCGTGAACACGAAACCTGCCGTAGTGTGGCGTATTAGCTGGTGAGGGTGGCAATGGTTGTTAGTTAACGACTAAAGTACACTTGCGTGAACACGACACCTGCCGTAGTGTGACGTATTAGCTGGTGAGGGTGGCAATAGTTGTTAGTTAACGACTATAGTACACTTGCGTGAACACGACACCTGCCGTAGTGTGGCGTATTAGCTGGTGAGGGTGGCAATAGTTGTTAGTTAACGACTATAGTACACTTGCGTGAACACGAAACCTGCCGTAGTGTGGCGTATTAGTTGGTGAGGGTGGCAATAGTTGTTAGTTAACGACTAAAGTACACTTGCGTGAACACGACACCTGCCGTAGTGTGACGTATTAGCTGGTGAGGGTGGCAATAGTTGTTAGTTAACGACTATAGTACACTTGCGTGAACACGACACCTGCCGTAGTGTGGCGTATTAGCTGGTGAGGGTGGCAATGTTTGTTAGTTAACGACTTTAGTCCACTTGCATGAACACGACACCTGCCGTAGTGTGGCGTATTAGCTGGTGAGGGTGGCAATAGTTGTTAGTTAACGACTAAAGTACACTTGCGTGAACACGACACCTGCCGTAGTGTGACGTTTTAGCTGGTGAGGGTGGCAATAGTTGTTAGTTAACGACTATAGTACACTTGCGTGAACACGACACCTGCCGTAGTGTGGCGTATTAGCTGGTGAGGGTGGCAATGTTTGTTAGTTAACGACTTTAGTCCACTTGCATGAACACGACACCTGCCGTAGTGTGGCGTATTAGCTGGTGAGGGTGGCAATGTTTGTTAGTTAACGACTATAGTACACTTGCGTGAACACGACACCTGCCGTAGTGTGGCGTATTAGCTGGTGAGGGTGGCAATGTTTGTTAGTTAACGACTTTAGTCCACTTGCATGAACACGACACCTGCCGTAGTGTGACGTATTAGCTGGTGAGGGTGGCAATAGTTGTTAGTTAACGGCTATAGTACACTTGCGTGAACACGACACCTGCCGTAGTGTGGCGTATTAGCTGGTGAGGGTGGCAATAGTTGTTAGTTAACGACTATAGTACACTTGCGTGAACACGAAACCTGCCGTAGTGTGGCGTATTAGCTGGTGAGGGTGGCAATAGTTGTTAGTTAACGACTAAAGTACACTTGCGTGAACACGACACCTGCCGTAGTGTGACGTATTAGCTGGTGAGGGTGGCAATAGTTGTTAGTTAACGACTATAGTACACTTGCGTGAACACGACACCTGCCGTAGTGTGGCGTATTAGCTGGTGAGGGTGGCAATGTTTGTTAGTTAACGACTATAGTCCACTTGCATGAACACGACACCTGCCGTAGTGTGGCGTATTAGCTGGTGAGGGTGGCAATAGTTGTTAGTTAACGACTAAAGTACACTTGCGTGAACACGACACCTGCCGTAGTGTGACGTATTAGCTGGTGAGGGTGGCAATAGTTGTTAGTTAACGACTATAGTACACTTGCGTGAACACGACACCTGCCGTAGTGTGGCGTATTAGCTGGTGAGGGTGGCAATGTTTGTTAGTTTTAAGTCCACTTGCATGAACACGACACCTGCCGTAGTGTGGCGTATTAGCTGGTGAGGGTGGCAATAGTTGTTAGTTAACGACTGTAGTACACTTGCGTGGACACGACATAATAGAAATATGGCATATACGAATGAAAATTCATATTCATAGAAATAGAAATTTGTGTTCATATTCAAACAAAATTTCATTTGTCACAGGCTGTACCAACTAAGACACCAAAACTTAGTACTTGCACATGCACATCAATGAGTGTTTTCAGCAATGCATCGTCACTGGTATGATGTTTATTTTTTTAACTCGTATTTATATGTATTAAGTAACCTAGATTAACGCATCAAAGGGAATGCATTTTTACATGCTTATCCCTCAATCATTTGTTTCGACTTATGACGGTGGTATTACGATACCTATGTGTGCATAGCAACTGAGGATCTTTATGGTAAGACATTTTAAATCCAATGATGGTTTTTGTGTCATCTTTATTGAAAATTAATTGTTTTTCCTTCTTTTTTTCTTTGTAGTACCACTTGAGTCTAAACTTCGCTAAGTTTTTCTGTGACAATCTGTGTGAAAGTGTTATTGCTTATCGTTATGATATCTATTTATCTATGTGAAATTGTTACAGTGTTATCGTTACGACATCTGTATATTTTTATTGTAAGATTTTTTATACTCTCTTCCTGTAATTATAATTATTGTTTTACTCTTATTTCTTTATCCGCCATGACACAATTTTCAGTCAAGTATCACTACTATCCGTTTAGGCGCACCGGGCTGTGGACGACCTAAAGTGCACACGAGAATTTTATGTGTTGCGGACTATCCGAGTGTTGCTTCGGCTGCTGCTCATGTTTCTTTTGGTTAAACATGGCTGGTGTTGCAATTCTAAGTTCGGCTTAGCGAGGGTATACAAATTATAACTTAGTTCGGGATGATGTTTAACTTTATTTGATTTTGGTTGAAAAAGATGATAAATGATTGTGATAGCGAACTGTCAATAAAATGTGTGATGAAGTGCCGTTTTGGGACCATTTCTGTTACCATTCGTCGGTGTCCATAGCCATGTGGCTAGAGGTTTCTGCCGCCGTGTGGTAGACCCGGGTTCGAAACTCGGCGCTGGAGGTGGCGATTTTCTCTGTTGGGTATAGGAGAAAAATTCCAAGCACAAACCCCACTCTACCCAGGTGTCTGAAATGGGTACCGGTCTTGACCGGGGGAAAGCGTAATGGCGTCCTGACGTTAGATATAAGGCATTTGAAAATCCAACGTACAAGGTGATATGTATCAGGCTTGATTGGAAATAAAGCATCCGTAGATGCCTTCATTATTATTATTATTCTAAATTAGGTTAGCATTTAATCAACCTGTCTGCAGGAGGTAACACCACAACAATAATCGATCATGGCCTTCAACATGTCATTCAAATGATATCATCTCCCCGAGCGGGCTATAAAAATTATTATGGAACAAATCTCGCAGGTTCGCTTTACGAATTTCAAGTTGGATCCCTATCTCCGGCTTCAGATGTCTCAGATTCTCATAGGAGACGGAAATTTTAAAAGTGCGGTATATTATTCATATTTAACCAAAAAATATATTAAATTTCATATTGTTTTCGATCATATGAAAATTTATATTTTATTCCAAACGGTGTCTGACGAAATGACTTTTTCATCTGACGTTTTGTTCTCGGTAACTAAAATATTAAAAAAAAAAGTTTTCACGTTACTTCTACACTTGCTGTTGAATGCGTAACATTCAATACAAAGAGCAGTGTACATGGAATATATTAACATGGAATAGAACAATTGGGGAATAGTTATACAGAAGTTCTCCTCAGACCTGAAAGGTTGTGGTATTGTTGAAGGCCCGAATTTATAGATCCTTCGTATAATATTTTTCAATAATCTGATACTAGTTGTTCGAAAGACAAACGAGGGCGTTCGAACGTTTATTGTCAGGATGTAGCACACAGTCCAACAGAGCCACAATTTTAGTTCTCAGCATCATATCGAAACAAGACGCGGTGCACTTACACCGTAAACGCCAATAACGCCAATAATGTCTAGTAGTAATTTCATCAGACAAGAGAACAAACAGATGATAGATAGATAAATAGAAGTTTCAAATTATTGAGTTGTTTATAAATAATCGATCTGAAACGAATGATATATTCTTAGAACGAGAAAGAAATCAAAAGTTCAGAACAAAATAGCTTTGAGTTATCCATAATTATCGGCAAATATTCATTCAATAATTACACAGGTTGGTTGGCACACTCTCCGTGGCACAGCGGTTAAGGGATCGGACTTTGTATGCTGGAAGTCGCGGGTTCGTTCCCAGCGCTGGCGCGAAGATTTTCCCCGTTGGGTATAAGGGAAAGCTCAAGCACAATACCCCACTCAACCCAGGTGTCGGAAATGGGTACCGGCTTTACGGGGGAACCGTCATGGTGTCCTATATATAGGCTTAGTTATAAGACATTTGAAAAACCAATGCTAAGATCATATGTATCAGGCTTGATTGGAAATAAAGCATCCCAAAGATGCCGATGTTAACCTTTGTGTGACAAATCTAAGCGTGCAAGGAAAAAACGAAAATAATATTTATCATAACAGTGCTACCTAAAGGAATTCCTATAATCACAGTTTACAAAGTGGTATGCGAAGCGAAGCTCACGAGCGCAGATGCTTACGCTACGATCTTGTTCTGCATGTTCGTAGACACGAGTGCAGGATGGCGCTTACAATTGTACAAAGGCTTGCGATAGATTGGGAGTTTCATCAAAGGCGCACAATATCATGAGTGTTCCTTTGGAGGACTTTCACTGATGGTGTTGGTATTGTGCACAAACTTGGTAAAATGAGTGCATGAAAGAATTGGTTGGCTACATTTGAGGTGATAAGGTTAGGTTAGGTTAACATCGGCATCTTTGGGATGCTTTATTTCCAATCAAGCCTCATACATATGATCTTATCATTGGTTTTTCAAATGTCTTATAACTAACCCTATATATAGGACACCATGACGGTTCCCCCGTAAAGCCGGTACCCATTTCCGACACCTGGGTCGAGTGGGGTATTGTGCTTGAGCTTTCCCTTATACCCAACGGGGAAAATCTTCGCGCCAGCGCTGGGAACGAACCCGCGACTTCCAGCATACAAGTCCGATCCCTTAACCGCTGTGCCACGGAGAGCACAATTGGGATAACGAACAGTTATGGCACAAGTAGATCGTGACTGACCAGGCGTGCTCGAGTCCAGGGCCTCGTTGGATGGTCAAGTTGTTGGCACGAAAATAAGAACGGCACACAAACAAATGGGATAGTCCCCGCTGGAATGACGTCAAATTTGCCCTAATATTCCTTCCTTATAGTTGCTTAGCCAACAACATAATTTTGCATCGCGTTATAGGTCGTCCCGAGCCCGGTGCGCCTAAACAGGAGGTTGGTGATCCTAAACCGCGAAATTTGGTGTAGAGGATGTCCTAAACATGGGTTCCAGTATTACAAAGACAGGAACAAATACACAGCCGATTTACACCCATTGTAAAAGAGCAAATAGCTAAGTTAAGGAGATAAAAGAAAAACAAAGTAGCGAAAGTATCCCACATGCAAATCGAATTACAATAGTATAGCTTCAAAAACACAAAATGAATATCTCATTGCTATACGGTCAGTTTCGTTAGTTCAGTATTTTCCAACCTAAAGTATATATAACTAAAAATTCATACATTGACTTTCATCGATCATATGCCTTTCCTAATTCGAATGATGAACGTATGTATTTGATATGTTTTTGAAATAAGCTAACACCAAGTTGTTGCATCACAATTCTGTCCTCAAACTTGAGGTGGAAATTCTCGTTAAAGACTAGCTTAGTAAGATTTTTGAGACCTACAGTGTGTAGGCAACGAACGATCAGTGAACGAGCGACTTGGGTGGAGGGATCAGGGCTGCCAGATGAATCAGTCAGCTTATGTCCTGTTTTTATAAGTAACGATGGCCAAAATGGCCACTACAAAATGTGTGGACATTTTTTCATTTAAAAATCACAATTCTAATAAAAATTTTACTCACTCTGACTATATTATAACGAGAACACCTCATCGAAATATTGTAGGTCTTCTGTTTCATAAATCGTACTCTATGTTTCAAAAATGGTCAAGTGAATTGCTCATGACCACGGTCTTCAAAAAATGGCCAATTATGTGTAAATTGGGCGTGAAATGGCTAGTCTGGCAACCCTGGGAGGGAGTGTAGCGTGTGTAGTGGTGTGTGCTGGTGTTGTCTGCCACTATAGTTACTGCGTCTGCAGGTGTTAATTGTCTACCACTAGGTACTGCGTCTACAGGTGTTGTCTACCACTAGGTACTGCGTCTGCAGGTGTTGTTGTCTGCCAGTGGTTACTGCATCTGCAGGTGTTGTCTACCACTAGTTACTGCGTCAATGGGTGTTGTTGTACATCTATCGAGTATTTCCAGAAATTGAACTGACGGACAAAGACCTTTCCTGACAAGAATTGCGTAAGATTTTTGTCAGATATTTAAGAGAAATTCTGGTCAAATAAGTAGTTTTTATGATGTACAAACGGGCATTGAAGTTGTCAAAAAGTTCCGTTGCACGTGGAAACATTGAATGAAAACTCCAACTCCACCCAAATATCTCAAGGCACTCAAAGCGCTGACTGCGGGGGCGAGCGATTACAACCTTAAAGATATAATGAACCCAGTTAATGTTTGGTATCTATAATGTTGCTGACAACTTTCGAATTTAAATATCAGTTAAATACTGAACTTCAGTTTAACCCATCGCAGCCATCGAGTAAAAATAAAATTTGGTGAACCTCCGATTCCAGTACAGATGTTTCACATACACTTTAAGAAGACTGTCATGACTCCCAAAGATGTGATTATTTTCTATAATAGAACCTATTAAATTATACTATTTACCACGCTTCAGTCCGACAATACCTATATTTTATCAAGAAACGCAATCATCTGTCAGGTAACTTGATTATTTGTTCAAACGATTTATTTCTAATTCTTTAATTTTCAAAAACAATATTTTTAAGCGTTTTGCTGTTCGAATTGCATGTTAAAATTTATATTTAACACGCAACATTTCTGTAAGGTCCACAATTCGTCACGTGACTAAATCATTTTCCAAACAAATATTGTGTGATTGCTGCATTCCAACATGTTGACTTCTGTATGCAGTAGCGCACAACTTAGGTAATTTGTAAATGCATTCAGAACAACAACGTTAATTTTGTATAGGGAAAGCAGCTATAGAGAAAGCATGGAAGAATGAAATCTCTAAAATTCTGTTTCGATGTAACTCAAACTACTACGGCTGACAATAATGATTTACTGCTGTGTATTTCAAACAGCCCTTATACACGATTATATTTCATTGAAATTACTTTAAAATATTTCACTATAATTAGAACGACCACCATGCAAAACCTTATTTGTACAGCGTAAGTTGCCGGTAATATAAAACAGTTTTAAAACTTATTTTCACTGTGGTCCCCAGAACGCTAGGCAATAGCAAGTGTATATACATATATAAAGACTGCAAACCTTCAAGTTAGTGACACAACTGCGGCACATTCTGCAGAATATCCCCTTAAAATTTCAGTTATTCATGAATAGAAGAGGAACAAAACTACAATTGGCGAGCTTACTGAATCAGAATAGAAGTAAGTAAAACGCTTCAGCACACCTACACCTTTCTACCCTCCATAGTTGTCTGTGTACTGACACGATTTGTCGTCAGCAACTCGGCGCAATGAGCAATGACTATTTTATGCTTAATGGTTGGTTAGACTTTTAGCGTATTATCAATTTCAAAACATAAAGATCTCGAGAAGGTTTTCGATTACGTAACAGAGGACAAATGAGAACACAGGGTAACTCAGCTTTTTGTGTATGGTTTATTTTGAAGGAGCCGGGAGGATCGCCGAGACTTGATCCTGCAGATCGTGACTGAAGATACTTCGCAGTCCTGAGGCAGTCGCTCCGGCCGGTTGACGAGGTCTTAAGTGTTTTTTGTTCAGGTTATTCAATTTACTGAGGGCAATTTTTAACCAAGCACAACAATCGGTGCGTTGCTATTTATGTGTGCGCAAAGCCTGCTTAATTTTGGAGCAGGTGAGTTTATCCCAGGTGCAGAGCCTGATGGCGATGATGACTCTTCGTTTGAATAGTAATTAAGATCAAGGCACGCTGAATTCAACAGATGAGAGGCTAATTAAATTGTGCCCGTAATTGGAGGCGGTTTAGAAATAAGGCCAGTAATTAGAAAATATACAAGGCTAAAGGCCCAGGGATTGATGTTTGTGGTGTTGGTGACGTCCGAGAATCTGGAAATATTCAAGGACGCTGGATGACTATTCCGGAAAGACACACCAAGAAAACCTACAAACAGCTGTTCCCCTGCAGCTCAAATTCCACTACGGGGAAACCTTGAGTTCTTTCTCAGATTTCCATCTCGTTTTTATTTCTCTTTTTAAGCTCAATGATAGAAGAAGGAAAGATTAAACATGCTAGCAATATACCCTTCTCTATGCTCTCGATTTCAATATAAGCCGGACACGAACAAGAAATTAATTGTGTCAAAAATCGTAAATGGTTAGACACATTATTAGAAACTACATGCGATTTCTGTACGCGATCGGGCGTAATAATTTTTAGCCAACGACCATCAATATGAATCCTGGTGAACCTATAATACGTCCGTGTGACGCTACAACCAATGTTTCTGGCACAAAGAGTCTCAACTATTTACGAAACCCCCAGGCAGTACTACACTGTCACTGTGCTGACTATACATGTAAATACTGAACACTGCACAAGTATGCTGAATATAAAATGGAAACGTAGAACATACTAATCACAGCTACGCCATTACCCAGGCATCTTAGAAATGCTAAACAACACTGGGAAAATACACTTAGGAGCTACTATGAAGCACGTAATACTTTTAAGTAAGATCCAACTGAATTAAACACATATTTCCACTTACGCGACGAGCTCTGCACAACACCAGATCACAATAAGAAATGACGCTCTGGGAACGGCGTACGCTGGGATGTTGCCACAACGCACAGCTTAACTCAAACGACTGTTGATATCATTCTCTTTGTGTGGTTTACACAAAAACATTTAAGGTTAAAAATTGTAAGTAGAAAATTATTAATGATAATTTAAAGTAAGATAGTTAATGCCAATATTTAAGTTGTTTAAATGTTAATGAGAAATTTATCGAAATGAGACATTTTTGTAGCGACTTCTACAACTACTGCTTTAATGATCGCCCAAAGTGGGGAACTTAATTTAATTACTTGAATTTGAAGCTTGAAGAACAAAACAATTTAAGGTGTTAAAAAGAGGTCACCAGATGCCTGGGAAGGCATCAATATTGAATTAATTGATAAAGCAATCTCAGAAGGAGTTGAAGGCGGCGTTCGGATGCTCTCGGCATCGGTTTAATCAAATTAATTGCTAAACTTTACCACGGACTAGATCACCGGAAGGGGAAGGATAACATGGGTTCGTTTGTCTGGCCTTTATTTGTTGAGAACACTTGTCAACCCCGTCGGCCACTTCAGGATGAACCGTTCCTGGTCCAATCTCGAGTAGGGATGCAACCGGCTCGCAGCTGTGGTTGTGAGATGGCGAATGTATGTTGGTGGAGGGTTAGTGTGCATGGATTCCCAGTGGCTCTTTGAAAAGGCTCAGCGTCAAGTGAATTAGACACAGCCAATTAATGCTCAATTCCCAGTGGGTTGATGAAAATGGCTCAGCGTCAAGTGGATTAGACACAGCCAGGTAATTTTCAAATCGTCAATGTGACTTTGACTAGTGAAGTAATGAAGTAATGAATATGAGGGAATGAGGAAACAGGAAGGAACCGAGAAGGAGGCAGCTCTGTTTGTTACGTATTCTACCGGGTTATGGCCTCTCTACGTGTGAACTTAGATGACAGGTAGGTGACTGTAACAGTGGAGTGTCTCGTGGCTTCCTGTATGGGACGACAGAGCTGGTTAATTTGCACACGTATTTAGGCGAGCCATATATTAACACATGCCAGGCTGCCAACATTCTGAAATTTACGAATGCCGCCTTAAAGCGAGGAGCTTCTTCGAAACGACCCCTACCCGCACTCTGGCGCCGGAGTGCAGGCAGGGAACAACTTCGGAGTACTGACAATTTGCTCGGAAAAAAATATTAGCCTTAATATTTTTAATGGCATGAAACTACAACTTTATACTAATAATTTTCTCAGGCAAAAACTTTTGCCTGAACTGCCTATACAAGAGGCTGTACGAGTACTACAAAATGCTCATAAGTTTCTGGACAAAAGGACTCATGATGAGGGGAGAATATATCCTCATCAGGCGCTGAGCACAAAACTCTTAGAATTTTTGGCACAAGAGGTATGATAAAATAAGGACAGGGTATCTCATTCACTAACATTATGTGAGCCAGAATTGCTTCAAAACATTTAAAAAGATTGAATTAACTTGAGGGCACTTTGGAAAACCAGAACTTAACTAATAATTGCAAAAACATGAAGGACAGAACTAAAATGACTCAGGCATCATGATCAAATTTCTTGACAAGCTAGGTCAATTACAAAAAGGACTATCAATTATTCCAGCATGACTTGGCGTGCTAGGACGCCTAATTTGGGCCGTCAATTGGAAAAGTTGAGTTTAGAGTCGGCCAACTAAGGAGAAATTCTTGACTTTGAATTTATTTCAAAAAAACTAACCAACTGGATTTTGGAACTGTGTCCAAAGTCTGCCTAAATCAAGCACAAATTGTATGTGTAAGGTTCCTACAAACTCTATGATTAGTCTTTACACTAAATTATTTTCTTGGCAAGGCACTAAAAATTCTCATTGATTTTAGAAGGAATCTAGACAATGATTTACTAGAGAATCTCAGTAATTTTAACCAACACAACACCTACATTTGCTAAATACTTCTTAAGCTATCTAAAATAATAATACTAGGCACAATTGAATAAAACCTAACCTAACTTCTCTTACACAAAACAAACACAGAGCTATTACACAAAGCTATCTAAAATAATAATACTAGGCACAATGACAATAAATAATTGTCCGATCAATCTAGACACGAATGGACGTTAGGATATTTTAGCTAAATACTTTACCGTTACGTCAAAGAGAGCACGCCTAACACCAAAAATCACACCCGAGGAAACAATGCACTCGTGACGCACAAACAAGCAATGATTTTTAAAAGTAAGCGCCAGCTGGCGACGAGTGTTCCCACGGTTCGTCTCTGAGAAGTCTCTTACTTTTTTGAACTGAATTCTACAGAGACATATTTTTTTGGTGCACAATTTTAATTGATTATGGGTAATGTTGAGTAAATTTCTTATTCAAAAAATGATGAGAGTGATTATTATGCGATACTTGGATTTTTAGATGGACGTTTTAATAATTCGTAAATTTTGGTTTGTAAGGGGCTGGAAGCGTTCACTACACTGCTGTTACGGTATATACCGTGGCTACGGTACCGTGGCAATGGTGGGTTATTTGAATGTGAGAGGACTGGCAGCAATTATGAATGAAAAAATTAATGTCGCTACATACTGGAAAGAATTCTTATAGTCAAAAATAACATTAATTTGAGCATATTTTGCTCTCTGACATTGAACAACAACAAAATCAGTAACGTAGAATATTATATTGTCATCCTTCAAACTGGACTTTCTCAATTTGTTATCATAACTCACATTTATCATGCAAGGTACATCAATTGGCTTTACTGGACACCAGTGTGCCAATCAAAAATTTTATTGGACCATGATTGGGTTTCTGACTTTGCGAAGTATGAAATGTTATCAGGTTATTCCATTAAACTTCATCGAGAAAAATCCAGCAAAAACTGGAGTGGAGTATATATTTTATCAGAGATCAAATAATTCCTGAAAATACGATAAATTAAATGCCTGAATATTGTTTTATCTTTCAGATGAATTTCAAGGTTTACATAAGTCTCTTTGTATCCGGGATATTTGGGAGTTAAAAGGATGATACAGCTGCGTTCAAGATGGTATAAGAAGTTTTGATAGCTCTAAGGTTATTGACGACCAACTAGAGTGCACTCACGACCCCCACTAGAAAATTGAATGGTTCAGGGACAGGATGAGAACAATAAATGTATACCTGTGGTTCTGACTTTAATTTAAGCAGTATGCTTGATACAATAATAATGAAGGCATCTACGGATGCTTTATTTCCAATTAAGCCTGATACATATCACCTTGTACATTGGATTTTCAAATGCCTTATAACTAACACCAGGACGCCAGTACGCTTTCCCCCGGTCGAGACCGGTACCCATTTCAGACACCTGGGTAGAGTGGGGTATTGTGCTTGGAATTTTTCTCCTATACCCAACAGAGAAAATCGCCACTGCCAGCGCCGAGTTACAAGGTTTAAGGTAAGGAGCAACTGGGACATAGCAATGAACAAAATGACAATAACAATATTTAAAAATAGAGAATTTCAAATTAATAGTGAGAATAACTACAATAATGAAAAATAAAACTAATAAAATTCGCTAGAATTACAATACTCCTTGTAAAAAAGTGAAATGACGTGAATTTATATACGATTTTGAGAACTCTGACAAACGTTCGAAAATGCATCTTAGAACACGGCTTTAATTTAAAATATGCTTTCACTGGAATATGAAGCGTCATACCGGATCAATTCACCAAACCACGCAAAGTAATTGGCTATTATAACTATTATAATATAGCTCCCGCGATAACCTGGGATTCTGGTAAAACTAATGTGGGTTACAATTTAGTTCTATTAAATAAACAATACGAAATATTCATTACTATTTTATCTATCAACTAAAAATTACGGTCATACTAAATCCTCTACCAAGGTTAGAATACCTTGAACTTGAACTTGAACTTGAACTTGAGGGCCGACAGTGTCGGGGCCTTTGTAACGGCCTACAATTCCCTCCACAATTTTCACACAAAGAGTTCAGCGCCTGGTACCAAACTTGTCCACTAAACTACTTAGGATCTACCGATCCTTGTCACCAGCCTCCATTGGAAGGCATCACCGGGATAACCAGTGTGTCAGAACACCATCCCCCGTCACATTGGGTCATTACAGCCCATTCTACCAGACTGGCTCATTCCAGTCACTGTCTCTTACTCCAGGCACGCACAAGAAACACTTTCATAGCCTCAGTGATACTCGCATTACACTCCTGATCCAATCCAGCAAGACAGCTCATACCGCAATCATCTTCAGCACATCTGGCATTCCACTCATTCTCTCCATACTGCTCAGACACCACATTCATAAAACTCTCTCTCTCTCGCTCATACTTACTACATTCCAGCACAAAAGGCTCAATTGTTTCCTCTACTCCACTATTACACTGTTGACATAATCTGTTATTATTCTCATTCCATCTCCATGTACGTCTGTTCACACTCAATGACTTACATCTCACAGCAAACAAGAGTTGACTTCCAAAACTACCATCATAGAACAGCTCAAACTTAGGTGCTTTATTTTTCATATACCAGTTAAGTGTAGGCTTCCGCATCATGCTAAGCTTCCACTTATTCAATCCATACTCTTTTGTTTGTCTCTCAATCTCTTTCTTCTACCTCTTGCAGTCCCACTCAGGCCCTACACCCCCAACATTTATTAAACTCCAGTCATCCACAGGTCTCCCAATTCTAACATGAATAATCTTTTGCATACTGAGTTTCCTTGCATGCCCCCAACATACTTTCTCCCAATAGCTTACACTCAGATTCCATTCAAAGATTCGCCTTACCCACCTGCTATTCTGCATTCTTTCAATTCTCACCTTATAATTCAGCACAGCTTTCATCATTCTTTCTGAAAATAGGCTCCACCCTAGTTCACCTCTAATGGCTTCTATAGCTGTCCATTTTGGAGCACCCAATGCTACACGTCCTACCTTATTTTGTATCACATCCAGCTTTTCAAGATCACTTCCATTCCAAGCAAGAGCACTCATACCATACATGACACTAGGTACAGCAACATACTTCCACATTCCTCTCACACATTCGTACTTGTTTGCTCTGTATCTGGCCACACTACCTAACCGTCCACTCCACTGCATTGCTTTAGCCACTTTCTCACCTTTAGTTCTAGTACATCCATCTTCACTTATCATACAACCTAGATATTTGTATTCTTTTGTTCTACCTATTCTGATTTCTCCAATATTCCACAGTCTGTCTCTATCAGTCTCATCACTATTTATAACCATGACCTTACTTTTATCGGCACCAAAGTTCATCTTGAAATCTGTACTATATCAATTCACAATGTCAAGCATCCTTTGTAGTTCATGACCACATTCACTAACCACAACCACATCATCAGCATACAACAAACAGCTCAGTCTCTCATTACCAACTTTCAGTCCTAAACCACTTCCTCTCAGTCGAACTGCTAATTCTTCTGTATACAATCCAAACAACAGGGGGGACAGAGTACAGCCCTGTCTCACTCCTCTAACACTTCTCACTTGCCCTGTTTCCAAATTTCCTAACCTGTAAATAGCACTTGTGTTCTCATACAGACTCTGTACAATGTTCACTATTTTTCTGCTAAAACCAACTTTTCTCCAAATTTCAAACAGCCTAACCCGATCCACTCTGTCATACGCCTTTTCAATATCCAGGAATGCTAAATATACCTTCTTGTTATCCTTCTTCATTCGCTCAATTATTTCACTCACTACAAACAGATTATCCTCCCCACGTCTATCTTGCCTAAAACCATTCTGTTCTTCTCCCAGGACTCCTAATTCTTCAACTAAATTTTTCATTCTCTCATTCAAAATACCACAAAAGATCTTACATACGGTGTCACCCAGTGCAATTGGTCTGTAATTTTTAAGTTCTTTCATACTCTTATGTCCACCCTTATGCAACAGAACTACATTACCAGTCATCCGGTACTCTTTCACTCTTCCATATCTCATCAAATAAACATTTCAACATACTGACTACACTCTCTCCTCCACATTTATAGAACTCATATGGTATCTTATCAGGGCCACATGCCTTTCCATTTTTCACTTTTTTCAAAAAACTTACAATCTCTTCACAAGTGATTTCGTCTTCCATTTGCAGTTCTCGTTCATCTATCAGAAAATTTATCGGTTCATCATCTGTAACATGCTCATTCATTCCACCAATGTCCTCCCAGTATTCTTCAACTGCTTTCACCATTTGCATCCTATCTTGCACACTGCAACCATTGACTACTAATTCATCAACTTGAACTTCACTACCTCTATCATTACCTTGTATAAACCTATACCAATCTTTTATTCCATCTGGACCTTTCTTTCTTAGATTTTCAACTTGGTGTCTCTCGTCTTTAACCCTAGCCTCATTGATCATTCTCTTTACTTTCTTCTGCTGGTCCTTGTACTCATTCCATACACTCTGCCATTCATCCTCAGTAATTCTGCGTCTTTCATACATTTTCCTCATACTGCGTTGTTTTTTATTTAAAGTCTTCCTTCTCATTCGTTCTTCCTTTATCTCACTCGTAAACCACCTAGCATTCCCTGTACTTTTCGTGCATTTTATTCTACCGATCTTTTGCTCTGCCACATCATACAAGGTTCTTGCAATCTCCTTATTTAGGTCATTTACATTTCCACACCTGTTCCAGTTACATCTACTCAATTCATTTCTAAATTCTTCCCAGTTTGCCATTTTAATACGCCAATTTTCTCTTACTCTGCTGGCCTTCTGCATTGACTCCTTTCCACCCCAATTATATTCTAGTACAAGCATTTTATGGTCACTATCAATATCAAAATCATCTTCATCTACAAACATTTCTCTGACACATATTCTTGCTCTACTATTCACTATCATATAATCAATTGCAGTTTTACATTCCCTGCTTTGCCATGTATGCAAGCCATTTCCTATTGTCACATTCAGGTTCTCAAGTTCATTCTCATCACAAAAATCAATCAATTTTTGTCCATTTGCGTTCACAGACTCACCAAGTATACCAACATGGCCATTCATATCACCCATCACAATCAGAGGGCATCTGCAATGCTCTTGCACAATTCTTGTTAAATATTTCACACTTTTTTACATTCTCTTGATGAGCTAAAATACCATCAGTTGTCATATAGCATACAACCACAATAACACATTCTCTGGCATGCATTCTTTCACACTTTATTACTAACAGATCTTCACTCTCAGGTTCATTTCCAACAGGAATTTCTTCTAATTTCCAATTTAGAGCATTTTTTACAATGAGACAAACTCCACCACCTCTTTTTTGCCAATTTACACGCCCTTTTCCAATCATATAGTACTTACTTTCCTTACATTTTAAACTGACTCTATCACGCATTTGGGTCTCTACTACACCAACACAATCCAAATCTCCATTCTCAAATTCTGCTACAAGGTCATTTAACTTTCCTGCATTCCATCCACGCACATTTATACATCCAAACCTTACAACACTATTGGAAAATTCACAACATTTTTCATTTTTGCTCTGACAGCTTTCCATTCATCCAGTTCCACCTTCCATTACAATATGAGTACACCCAATCCACTGGATGTATCTCCTGGAGAGTTTCATCTCACCTTCTTGAGTAAGGTGGACTCCATCTCCACGAAAACATCCACTCTGGATCAGGTTATCCATATCAAGGAAGCTGGAACCCATTTCACGCTTTCTCATACTCTCAGCTTTCATACTCATAACCCTTTCATGCACTTCCCTATTCACCTCCTTTCGCACCCTTTCATACTCCTCACCACATGCAGGCCTTCTCAGCAGGCTGGTCACAGCCACTCTTACATTCTTCTTTTGCGCCCTTTCAACAACATTCATAATTGCATTCACCGTACGCTCTCTCCCACATTCAAGCAATCCATTGCCACCTCCTTGCAGTACAACCATTCCTTCATCCATTCCATCTATCACTTCCTCAGCATGCCTACAAATCTCATTCACTCCCTTTCCTCTCATGCTCGTACATCCACTACGGTCAGTCATTCTCACAAACCTATCCACATTCTTCACCATGCTGTCACCACATATTCTAATCGTAGGTCTCACTCTCCCTTTCATACTACTCTTTTGTTCAACTCTTCCACTCACATCACTCTTTCCATCCATCTTCCTTTTATTCACGTCCACTACAGGCGCCTGCACCTCATGTGGCATATCAACAGGCTGCTCCTTCACTCTCTTCCCATTCGTACTTCTTTCATCATGCTCATTCATCCTTCTACTCTCCTCTGGCACATTTGCACCACCATTCACTTCATTTATTGCATTCACACTCCTTGCACCATCATCCACTTCATTTGCACTCCTTGCACCATCATCCACTTCATTTGCACTCCTTGCACCACCACCATTTACCTCTTCATTCACAGCATTTGCACCATTCTCATTCTTTCCTTCATTCAACTTCCTTTCATCCTTCAAGTCAGCCTCTAAAGCAACCATCAGAATGGTCAATCTCTCAACCTCCTCTTCCAACTTCTTTCTCTCGTCATTCAAACATTTCCAGCACGTAAACACAAGATCATTCAACTTCCTTCGACTCATCTCTCTCAAACCTTTGCATGCATCTATATCTACCCTCTCTTCACAAGTCATGCACTCAATCTCCTCATCCATTCCACTTGCACCTCCCTTCCTACGACCAGTCCTATTTCTTGCCATCCTCAAACACAGACTTCTCTCTCAGTACAAATTTCACAGGCAGAAGAAGTCTTCACTCACCAAATCTACTGAAAATCAAGTTATCAAACAAAAGAAACAAAAACGTTTCCTACTACTCACAGTCACTCTCTACAATGTCACACACTATACTCTATATGCAAAGAAAGCTTAACTACCAGTCAAAACACCTCAGTCAAAAATTGCAAGTCACCACACCAAAGTCCAATGCTCAGTCTCAACTCTCACGCAATAAAAACTACTCTCACGAGTACTCCATACAAAGTCACACACTGTACTCATGTGAATATACAAACTATACCATTTTTCAGCAACTTCACTTTAATTCACCACAATATTCGTCAGAGGAAATACCACAAGTGAATGTCCCTGCCGAGTTAGGGATTTTTCCGGCTCGGCGGACGTACGCTTGGCTAAGTGGGCGAATTGTGAATTCATCTTTCATTAAAATTTTTGAATGGATTCTGAGTGTAAGCAATTGGGAAAAAATATGTTGGGGGCATGCAAGGAAATTAGGTATGCAAAAGATAATTCGTGTTCGAATTGGGAGACCTGTAGATGACTGGCTTTTAGTTAATGCTGGAGGCGAGGGACCAGGGTGGGACTGTAAGAGGTGGAAAAATCAGATTGAAAGGCAAACAAAAGAGTATGAATTGAACAAGTGGAGGCTTAGCATGACGAGTAAGCCTATACTTGGCTGGTAGATGCAAAAGAAAGTACCTAAGTGTGAGATGTTCTATGATTGTAGTTTTGTTGGTCAACTCTTGTTTGCTGTGAGGTATAATTCATTGAGCGTGCATAGACGTACATAAAGGTGGAAAGAGAATAACAATAAATTATGTCCGCAGTGTGATAGTGGAGTAGAGGAAACAATTGAGCATTTTGTGCTGGAATATACTAAGTATGAACAAGAGTAAGAGAGAGTTTCATGAATGTGGTGTTTGAGCAGTATGGAGAGAATGAGTGGTGTTCCAGATTTGCTGAAGATGATTGTGGTATGAGATGTATTGTTGGATTGGATCAGGAGTGTAATTTAAGTATCATTGAAGCTGTGAAAGTGTTTCTTGTATGTGCCTGGAGCAAAAGACAGTGACTGGAATGAGCCAGTCATGGAGAGTGAACTGCAATGACCTGGCATGCCTTGGGAAGTTGGGATGGTGTTTTGACATTCTGGTTATCCCAGTGATGCTCTCTAATGGCAGCTCATGTCAAGGATTGGTGGATCCTGAGTAGTTTGTTGGACAATTTGGTAAATGTTGAGGACTTGATCATAATCGATTTTTCACTTTTGGATGCCTAAACCTAGTTAATTATGTGTAAATGAACAACATTTCTTTCATGCGCTTTTTGTCTGAAATAATTATTTAACGAGTTATAGGAATGAATTACTTACGGCAACTGTAGTGTTTGGAGTGGGAAGTAATTAAGTATTAAACTTTGAAGTTGCCTTTTGCAGCAACAATAATGCAAGCTAACATCGTATTACAAACGTAAAGAGGTTGGGTTGTGAGTAGTGATGCAAAAAAAACGGTTTTATTTGATTGCGTTTTTTTTTGCAAAAAAAACGTGTTTTTTATGTGTTTTTTTTGTTTTTTATGGTTTTTTTTGCACACCTAAATTTTGTTAAGCATATGTCTGGTTTTTTTTTTGGACACCTGAAATATATTAATATCCATGTTTTTTAGTCATTTCATTGTTATAAAAACATCAAAAAGAAACCATACAGTAAAAGTGGTGGCAGATAACCCACAAATACCTAGAGGCGTCTAAGAGGAACAGCAGGAGCCACAGAACTTATATTGATGGAGTCAAAATTCAGAGCTTACTATCTCTACTATGCCTGATTTTATTTTTATGTGACCAAAAAAATCAGACTTTGCAGAGATAATGGTAAATCTGAAGGATGTGTCAGTTATCGATTTTGTAAATTTTGATGCCTAACCTAAGCATAGTTAATTAGATCGAAATAAACAAGTTTTCTTCTATGCATTTTCCGTCTTAAATGAGTATTTTATTAGTTATAGCGGTAAATGACTTACCGCAACTCCTGTGTTTGAAGCGGCAAGTAATTCAAGGAGCACGTCGGACAGCAACACTGCAATGCGCACTCGCTTCCAGCGCGATCGTCATCAAAGACGAAACCAAACCTACCGCTATACCTCGTTAAATACTCTTTTGACAAGAAAAGTGTATAGAAGAAAACTGGTTTATTTCGATGTTATTACCATGATTCAAGCAACAAAAATTCGAAAATCGATGAGTAGCTGTTTATTCGAGCGCATTCATCATCAAAGACGAAACTAAACTTATCGCTATAAATCGTAAAATACTCATTTGAGACGGAAGGTGCGTAGAAGAAAACTTGTTTATTTTGATTCAATTAATTAGGTTCAGGCACCAAAAAGTGGAAAATCGATAACTGACATATCCTTCAGATTTACCATAATAAGCTCTGAATTTTGACTCCATCAATATAAGTTCTGTGGCTCCTGCTGTACCTCTTAGACACTAGGTAATTGTGGGTTATCTGCCACCACTTTTACTGTATGGTTTCTTTTTCATGTTTTCATTACAAAACAATGACTAAAAACCATAGATATTAATATATTTAAGGTGACCAAAAAAATATGCTGTTTTTTTAAAAACATGTTTTTTTTACAAAAAATTCTGGGTCAATGTGAAGTTTAATGCAATCAGAAAATAATAATTAGCGATCCCAGGAATCACTTAAGGAACCCATTTAAGAACGTTTTACACGAATGACATTCTGCTCGATGATGCATTATTTTCGAATAATTGAACTTTGAAGTTGGCCTTTGCGTCAAAAGAAGCGAGCGTGTGAAACGGAATTTAATTAATAACGGAAGCTATTACAAACGTAAAGAGGTTGGGTCGGGAGGGGGAGGCACAGTTCTTCTAATGAAAATTATAAATAAAGCTTCTAACCAACCCATTTGGGTGATGACCGCAATCTTGTTGACATTGGCTCTAAGATGGCAGCGCCCATGGTGGTCGCCATCTTAGAGCCGATGTAAACAAGATTGTGGTTGCCACGTTAATGGGTGGGTTAGAAGCTTTATTTATAATTTTCGCTAGAAGAACTGTGCCTCCCCATCACGACCCAACCTCTTTACGTTTGTAACAGGGGGTTAGCTTCCGTTTTTAATTAAATTACGCTCGCTTCCTTTGGCTCGGGAAGTCCAACTTCAAAGTTCAATGATTCAAAAATAAAGCATCAGCGAGCAGAATTTTGTTCATGTAAAACGTTCTTAAATGGGTTCCTTTAGTGATTGTTTGGAATATAATTATTAATTTCCATGATTTCATTAAACTTCACATTGACCAAATTCTGACTAATAAAAATGAATATTAATATATTCTCTGGTACCAAATATAACCATGCTGTTTTTTCTTACAAAGAATCATGACTAAAAAACAATATATTTTATGTGACCTAAAAAGCCCCATGCAGTTTTTAAAAAAAACATGTTTTTTACTAAAAAATCATGACTGAAAAAACATGAATAATATATTTGAGACCCAAAAAATGTTTTTGTACTAAAAAATCATGACTAAAAAAACATGAATATATTTATGAGACCTAAAAAAACCCATGCTGTTTTTTAAAAAATATGGTTTTTTACAAACAATGATGTATAAGAAACCTGGATATGAATATATTTTATGCAACCAAAAAACCATGCTGTTTTATTTTATGTATTTTTCATAAAAAATCTTGTCTTAAAATCATGGATATTAACATATTTTATGTTACCAAAAAATCCTTGTGTTTTTAAACATGTTTTTTTATTAAAAAGTTGATATTATTCATTTTTTGGTCACGAATTCTTTGTAAAAAAAACACCCCTCGGGAGGATACAATTATTGTATCTATGGGAACTAGCGCTCCCAGGGGGACAATGTAAGGGCCCAAGCTGAGAGTTAGGTAGGCCTTCTTTTTGTTGAAATTATATGTTTTTGTGATGTTAAGGACCACCTTTTTTTTGGTTCACTGCTGTCCTGTTTTTCAGCACCTACTACTGTCTTCTTCAACTTCGATCTTGTTTCATAATCTTCCTTCCTCTCTTTGGATCACATTTGTTGCTGGGTAGGGAGGCTAAAACTAATGACTAATCTAATCTGTAAAAAAAACATGGATATTAATTTATTTTATGTGACCAAAAAACCATGTTTTCTGAAAAAGATTTTTTTACAAAAAACATGAGTGATATTAAATTTTATCTGACCAAAAAAAACATGACATTTTAAAAACCATGTTTTCTTCACCATAAGTCATTAATATCCATGTTTTTTAGTCATGATTTTTTTTTGGTTAAGAAAACATGATTTAAAAAAAAAACCAGCATGTTTTTTTAGCACATAAAATATATTAATATCCACATTTTTTAATCATGATTTTTCTGTAAAAAGGATGTTTATTTTAAAAAATACAGCATGGTTGTTTATGGTAAAATAAAGTATATTAATATCCGTGTTTTTTAGTCATGACTTTTTTGTAACAAAAACATTCAAAAAACAGCATGGATTTTTTGGTCACATAAGATATTTTAATATCCATTAGAACCGTACCAGGTCTTAGAATAAAATATCCACAAAGAATCTATTCACTCTATAAAACCTTTCGGAGACTAGCTCCATCCTCAGTAAGTCAACCAGTCAAATGTTTTTCAAAGGAACAGTGAAAATTCATTGTCCATTTGACCAAATTTTACTGAATGACTGAGGATGGAGCTGGTCTCCGAAAGGTTTTATGGAGTGAATAGATTCAATGTAGATATTTTATTCTAAGACCTAGTACAGTTCTAATAAACATGATTTCAATTTTAACAGCATTCTTTGTTTATAAGTTTCTAAAGACAATTCGATTAAAGAAAACTAACTTTCCTGATATTTACATCTGTGTTTTTTTAGTCATGATTTTTTTAAATGTTTATAAAATAAACTTTTTTGGTCCAATAAAATATAATAGCCATGTTTTTTTAGTCAAGATTTTTCTGTTAAAAAACAATGTTTTAAAAAAAAGCATTGGATTTTTAAGGTCACAAATATATTAATTTCCATGTTTTTTAGTCATAATTTTTGTATAAATAACATGTTTTTTTAAAAAAAACAGCATGGTTTTTTAGTCATCTCTATCAATGACCATAAGTAAAGATATGTTATTATAACATACCATTTTGGGAGTTTGAGGTCATTCACATGTATTGTAAAATAAATGAAATATCAAAGCATGAAACCGCAGAAAATGAAAAAGTTCATAAAACCATAGAAAACCATCAATTAAGATGTATGCTGTTTTATTTTGTAATTTGACATGAAAACAAATAATGTAATGTGGTTCTTTTTCTTGCTGAGTTATTTTCAGACAAAATATTTAAAAAAAACCAAAATATCCACGTTTTTTTGGCCTCGGTTTTTTTTGTAAAAAAAAACGTGTTCTTTTTTAAAAAAAACGGCATGGTTTTTTTTGAGTCACATCTCTAGTTGTGAGGGGTAGCCACAGTTCTTCTAGTGAAAATTATAAATAAGGTTGTAGCCGACCTATTACTTCGAATGATTGAGTGTGTGCAAGCACGCACCGCTGCTTTGACGTAACTGGCAGCCTTGAGATAACGGCAGGTCCGTAACTTCAACCCCGGTATATCGTGGGTTAGACGTATCTAGGAACATTCGAATTAAGTCTTTTGCATCGACAATAAAACTTGTCATCTCATTAACTTAAATTAAACTATGTTTATGCATAGTAGAATTTCAATTGATTTATAATTTTCACTAAAAGAACAGTGGCTACCTCTCACAATCCAACCTCTTTGGTCAATATTGAATATAATGTTGTCAACGAATTTCATAATTTTGTTGGTATAGATGGGTAATATAGTCGATTTTAAGACGTTTTACAAGAATGACATTCTGCCCGGGGATGCGTTATTTTTGAATTATTCAACTTTGAAGCTGGCTTGTGCGCACCATGGAAGCGCGCGCGGCTAGCGTAATTTAATTAATAACGGAAGCTAACCCCCTATTACAAACGTGAAGAGGTTGGGTTGTGAGGGGTAGGCACAGTTCTTTTAGTGAAAATTATAAATAAAGGTTTTGAGTGACGTTTGTTTACATCGACGCCAAGGTGGCTGCCGCCATGGCGCCAACAGGCTGAAAATGGCGGGAGCCATCTTCGAGTCGATGTCAACAAAAGTCACTAGAAAGCTTTATTTATAATTTTCACTAAAAGAACTGTTGCTACCCCTCACGACCCAACCTCTTAACGTTTGTAATAGGGGTTAGCTTCCATTTTCATTGCTAAAACTATGACTGTTTTGCGCTAAAATGGCCATTCAGGAGCTCCGTTCGTATAACTTTAAACTTAAATAATTCGAAAATAATGCATCGCCGGGCAGAATGTCATTCGTGTAAAACGTCTTATAATCGACTATATTACCCATCTATACCAACGAAATTATGAAATTCGTTGACAACATTATATTCAATATTGACCACCTCTTTACGTATGTAATAAAGTGTTTGCTTCCCTTATTCATTTTTCCCCGTCTAAAACACTGGAGTTCCGGTAACTCATTTACCGCTATAACTTGTAAAATACTCATTTTATACGGAAAGTGCATTGAAGAAAACTTGCTTATTTTGATCTCATCAACAATATTTAGGCATCCAAAAGTTGAAAATTGATTATGGTCAAGTCCTCAACATTTACCCAACAATTTTGGCACGCAGTCACTGAACTCCTTGTGTGAGTATTGCAGAGGGAATTGTAGGCAGATACAAAGGCTCTGATGCTGTCGGCTTTCAAGTTCAAGTTAATGCTATTCTTACTTAAACATTATTTATGCAGTGTCTCAAAAACTAAGCATTTGTGAGCGCAATATCTTTCATGTAAAACGTCTTGAAATGTCTCCAATTACCTAAATGTGGCAACAAAATTTTCAAAATTGTTGACAACAGTAAAATCAGTATTGACCGAGGAAATTATCATGAGTGAAATTTTTTTATTATAGAAGCAATGATGTCCTAAGTTCAATTATAAGATTAGGCCTGAGTAAATGCAGACTTGTGATAGCAGACTTGACTTGATTAGGCAGACTTGACTTGCTTAAGCATAGTTAATTAGATCGAAATAAGCAAGTTTTCTTCTATGCACTTTCCGTCTCAAATGAGTATTTTATTAGTTATAGCGGTAAAAGACTTACCGCAACTCCAGTGTTTGAAGCGGCAAGTAATTCAAGGAGCACGCCGGACAGCAACACTGCAATGCGCACTTGCTTCCAGCACGATCATCATCAAAGACGAAACCAAACCTACCGCTATACCTGGTTAAATACTCATTTGACAAAAAAGTGTATAGAAGAAAAGTTGTTTATTTCCATGTTATTACCGGGATTCAAGCAACAAAAATTTGAAAATCGATGAATAGCTGTTTATTCTAGCGCATTCTTCATCAAAGACAAAACTAAACTTACCGCTATACATCGTAAAATACTCATTTGATACGGAAAGTGCATAGAAGAAAACTTGTTAACTTGTTTATTTTGATTAATTAATTAGGTTCAGGCACCAAAAAGTGGAAAATTAATATCTGACATATCCTTCAGATTTATCAAAAGCTGGATTTTCAGAACTTATTTTCAAGGTATTGCAGACCTTTGGATTACTTTTTTTGTGGTGTATTAGAAGTAAATTGCACATATTAAGAGAATGGATAGAAGTACATTGAAAGAATAAAATATGCATTATATAAGTGAAAGAAGCATTAAAGAAAAATTAACTTGGAATGTTGGGAAGCTGGATTTAGTTTCAGAATAGGATACAAGTTGAAAAAAATGAAATAAATTTGTTTGCCATTTGGTTAAGTAACTTACTTCTTCAATATATTCCATTTTTTTATCAGTACACATCAAATCTGTTTTATGATGAAAATTTCATTTGCTTGGAAATATTTTGAGTTGATCAAATACGTAAATTTTTGGTTTCTTAATTAAAAGGTGACTGACAAGCAAGTTATTCAAGAATTTTTAATTTTTAAAAACCAAATTCAGCTCAGTGCATGAAGAACATATATCACAAAAAAATTAAATTGCTACTCTCTACCTAATAATTATTGCTTTTCTTGAAATATTGGCTTTGATAATGCCAGATTGTAGGAGCTTTATGGGAAAAATATATTTATTATCAAATATAAGGCATGTAAATTTTCCTTCATCAAATTTAATTATAGTTCTCCACTCCATTTGTTTTTTCATTCACCAAGGGATCATAAAAGTTAGATAAAAATATTGTTGCCATAGATTGCAAATAAAAAAAATGCAAGCTCACCATCACAATTTTTGTTTGCTGACAGACAGGCATTGATGCTGGAGCAGTTGGGAAATTGATGCATGCAATAATGTTTGAGAGTGATGAGAAAATTGCTCTATGTTGAAGAGCAATCTGTAGCTTTAGAATTTTTCACAACAAATATCATTAATGTAATTATTTTCCTTTTTTATGTTTTTTTAGTGTGATTTTATATCCAAATTTCTTTATATAAATAATTAATAATTTATGTCTGTTTGACTGATGCCTGTCCATGGTTGTAAACTATTTTCATTGGCTTTTGATTGAAAAGAATGATAGAATGTGGTAGTTCTAATCTTTGATGCTATGATATATTATCCGTGTTGAAGATAGTGAGCTACAAGTAATGCATAGAAAGTTGAAGTAAAAGAGCACTATGTTGAGGAAGAGACTAGTGAGACAGTGACCATCTCTCTAGTAGACTTGCATAACTAGTGTCCTGGTTCTCTGTTCTATCAAACTCTCCATATTACCTTAGCAGAAGCAGAAATATCTATTGACTGATGATCATGCCTTTCCAGTTGGCCAGATCTTTGTACAACATTTAACCTTTGGTTTTTAGATCACTCATTTCATTCAAGCTGAGTTGGGCTCACAAATTTTGTCATTTTGTTGTCTTGTTTTTTAAAATTTCATTTCAAGTTTGATTCTACAGTCATACCTCACCTAACAAAATTATTTTGAAAATTTTACATAAAGTTGTTTTGTGACTTGAATTATTTGTTGGTTTGGTCTTTCATAAGGTGAGGAATGAGTATATAAATTTAGGAATTTGGCTAAGAATTTCAATATTCCACTGGATTTTTCCCACAAATTTCAAGTTACTGCCTTTTTAACCATCTTCTGTACACATTGGTGATACTTAATTGTAATTTACCTCAAATGTAGTGACTTTATCCTTGAAGATTTTCACTGGTTACTGGAGAGGCCATTTTCTTGATACTAGTTCTTTGTTAATGGCTATTATTTCTTGTCTTGAAATTTTAATAACTCAGAGGAAGTGCTTGAGTTTATTATGTTGTTGAAACTTGATCATTAGCTTGTTTTATTCAATGCTTATGTAATGAGTTTGAAGTACAGCGTTGAAATTGTCAATATTTGTGAAAAAACTATTTATTGCAATATGAGTAATAATTGATTTCACTATATTAATTTCTGAATACAGGAGAAATCACACTGTTTTCCCATGGGTGAATTGTAACAGTGATTTAATATAAATTCTTATTCTTAATATAAACAAGAGAAAATTTTTATAATGAGCTGTTTAAAATATTGTCTATAATTCTTTGCATGCTTCAGGAAATAGTATGGTTCTTCTAGGTTTAATTTTATTATATAAAGGGGATGAAATTGTATTGAAGATCATCCTAAAAATAAAATTGGAGAAAAAGTGCATCTCAGCAGGGTTTTTAGTTTTTGAAGTTTTATTAGAAAAAACCATTCCGTCCTCTTAAACAGTCCCAGATTTTTTACCATGAAAGTCTTGGAGTTCAAATGGAATTCCTCTTCTTTACGCTGTTCCCACTGTTTTATCGTGTCGAATGAGACCAAAATCACGCTTCTACATTGAAAATTGTAGGAGTAGAGTTTTGGGCAAGTGTATGCATTAATAAAATATATGTTTGTACAATAAATTTTTCTATTGCAAAAATAAAAAAAAATTCATAGAAGCAAATTTGTTCAGAATTCAGTTTTATATTTCGGTATGTATTTTCGTTTCCCTAGTTGAAATAGAAATGCAGATATTAAAATTTGAAAAACTAGATCAAATTAGGACAATTTAGAATATTTTGGGTGAATGTATCAATTTTTTTAATTCAAAATTCAAAATAATCCTGCATTTTCAAATTGCCACGTTCTTTCTTCATTAAATAAGACCAAAATCAAGCTTTTACTTTGAAAATTAAAGGAGTAGAGTTTTGCGCAAAAATATAAATAATTTTATGTTGGCAAAATAAATTTTTTTCTATTGCAAAAATCAATATTTGTATGGACACAAATATGTTTGGAATTCAATTTTACATATTGGCAAGCATTCTCGTTCCCCTAGTTGCAATAGAAATACCAAGAGCAAAATTTGAAATAAAGTAAGGTCCAGAGTAGGAGATACCTTAAGGACACCTACGTAGAAAAAAAGTCCGTTATTTATGGATGGATTTCTCTAAAATTTTCACAGTAGGTGTGAAATGATGCAAAGATCATTTGTTATTTCGACAAAATTTTTGTATCTGCACTAGATTTTTTTTATTTTCGAAAAATATGATAAAATAGGTTTTTTTTAAATCTATCTTCTTCTACAATTTTGAAGTTACAGATCCAGTACTTCGTTTTTAGATTGCTTATATGTCTATATAACCACACGCAATAGGGAATTTTGATAACTTCTTTTTGTGGATTTTGGAAATTGAAAAAAAAATTAACTTTTTTAATTTTTTCTCTTCATGTCGTGTAATTTTCAAGATAATAAATGTATCAAAAAATGCTATTGCGCGTGGATACACATTGCTAAGCCCTATCGAATGGTATATAAACCATTCTTGTAGCTCTAAAATTGTGGAAGGAGATACATTTGAGAAACCATATATCAAGTTTCCAGAAAAACGTGTTTTTTCACCAAAAATTTTTTTCTTTTTATCTTTTAAACTATAGGGTTTTCTACAATGAACTCTTGGGCGTTTGTAGCTCTTTTCAAGCCCTTTCGATTGATATAATCAACATTGCTGTAGCTTTGTAACTTTGGGAAAAAATATACAACAGAAGAGAATAGGTGTAATTCTTGAAAACAACCAATTTTTTTTAATTTTTCATTATTTTTTTGAACAAAATACGTTTTTTTTTTCAAGTCAACTCCTTTGTTTTATAGCTCTTTTCAAGCCCTTTGGATTGGTGTGCTCGCCATAGCTGTAGCTATGATACTGCAGTTGTCATCGAGCTATGAATGAAAGCTGCGGTATCATAGATACGGCAGAACAGCTAAATTCTGAAATTGTCAAAAATTATGAAAAAAATATTTACTCAGCGTTAGAATGTTTCGTTTGAATAATGGAAGCACTTAGAGTAGCCCATTAACAAACTATAATGCCATTCCCGCAAGGAAACACGCTCAATTGATCCCCAATAATGAGGGGGGTAGGGTTCAAGGTCACTCCACCCCTATCGCTTTGCCCCCCTCTGGTGGGCGCACTATTCGGAGTAGACGTAAACAAAGTAACAATGGAAGCACAATAAAATCCTCAATAAGATGCATATAAAAACAAAAAATCAACACATATCCCGACTTCTATCAAGACGGTCTCCTGCTGCGTTATCATAGATACGGCAGAACAGCTAAATTCTGAAATTATCAAAAATGGTAAAAAAATGTTTATTCAGCGGTGGAATATTTCGTTTGAATAATGAAATTACTTTGAGGAGCCCATGAACGAACAAACTATATTGCCATTGCCGCAGAGAAACACGCTCAATTGACGCCCAATAATGAGGGGGGGAAGGGTTCAAGGTCACTCCACCCCCATCGCTTTCTCCCCCTCTGGTGGGCGCACTATTCGGAGTAGACGTAAACGGAAAGTACCAATGGAAGCACAAGAAAATCCTCTATAAGATGCATATAAAAACAGAAAATCAACACATATCCTGATTTCTACGTAGATGGTGTCCTTAATGCTAAGGTTACCTTGTTTGAGTGCGCATTAAGAAATTCTATATGAAGCTACATTATTACAGCAATACTGTGTTGCTCTCAAAACAATTTCATAGAAAAATGTCCTTCAGGATATTTGATGGGAATGCTGTTAGCATTTTGCATATAATTATAATTGACACTTGTGATTTAAGAAAAAATCCATCATCATTATTGTTGTGTAGCTGAAAATTTACTCTGTCTTTGACAAGTCATAACACTTCATTAGAGTATTATTGAAAGAAGTTCCATTACCTTACCATATGAAGCAAGAACTAGTTGAGGGTATCATCGAGATGAATATAGTAATTTCATTTGGGCATGCGTAAGGTTTAGATGGGAAGAATTGATAAATGATCAGTCATCACATGTTCATCATGTAAACACAATGACTTAATAAGTAATATTATTTAATGATATTTTTATATCAATTAAAATTTTGTGCAGCACTCATTCAAACTTTTTGGATGTTGACTTTTGACAGATCGTGTGCACTATTTTGTGTGCACACGATCATGTCAGAGAAGTCTTTGAACTCAAATACCTGAATAAACTTATAATGATGGCTAAAAAAGTATTTTGTTTGTGCTGTAAGTTTTAGTGTCAGATTCATGCTGAATAAAATAGGAAAGCTTCATTTGAAGCAATTTTATTTATGAAATTGAACAGGTGTAGGCAAGCCATGGGGGATTGGGGAGGGGGTGTTGGAAATGTTGGCTGCCTAGAGAACTGTCATCAATACATTGCTGCTACTCTGTGCTGACATTTCAGCATTATTAGCTAAGATGAAGAGAAACTGTGGGCAAGTAAGAGTGTTTATAAGGGTCTCTATGGAAACACTCCAGGTGGTTGTAAATAAGAATTGAGACAAGAATTGTTTATCAGAAGTTTGTGGTATTTAGGAGTGCTTGGGGCTGCTAATAATGAATTGGATAAGGTAGAAACTAAAAGATGGTAACAAGCAGGAGAAAGTTTGTTAACCCGTCTCCACTCGGCCGCCCTAACGGAAACATTGAAAATGGGTAAACTTGACTGCTTACTGTACATTCATTATCCAAGTTAGCAGTTTTGTCGTGAGTTCATTGTAAAGGGAAAGGGTTGCTCATTTTGTCTGTGAAAAAAAAATGATGCTAGCCCAACAAAATTCTACAGAATTTAAGTTTTTATTTATGTAAAATACGGAAAAAAATCGAAAATCACTGGACATTTTTTTTTCTATTGCATTTTCCTGTTTTTTATGATGCATTGTCATAGATTTTGACCTACTAAATCTTGTGGTATGTGAAATTTTTTATAGGTTCAATATTTCAGGATTTTTAAGCATTTTTATAAAAAATAATCAGTTGTTACAGTTTTTTTAGTTCATTTTCTGCATAGGCTGTTATCAAGCAGTTTTATTCCTTTGAAAAAGTTTTATATGCATAGAGCTTTTTCTCCTGAATGCAATGATGGTATTGTTTTTTGCCGAAGAGGAAATCTGCGGACTCTTGATCATTTTCGGAAATAAGTCAACACAAATTGTTAAAAATAATTTTTTTTACCCCTATAGTAGTATTGTGTATTATTATGATGTATTCTTATAGATTATAATCTGCTGAATACAATGATACCTCTGTTTTTTACCTACTTTTACACACAAGAAAAACAAGAGCACAACAAAAGTTCAGGTACTCATCAAATGATGGATGATGATGACCCGCCACTTGCTGCTAGATGAAAACCAAGATGATAATGATGACCATGACAATGAATGATGATGATGATGATATGATGATGATGTAACTTATCCCCCCCAGCCCCTCCCCTGCATGTAGTATTGCTACTGCTAGCCCCTGACAACCCAAATCCGGCATATGCAATGGTCTCCCAAATATCATCCGATATAAACAGCATGAGAGCATCCACTTCATCAAACTTGTTGGTAATATCAACTTGGATCCTTGGATTTTTGGGGTTGAAATCCATGGGACAGTGAATGCTTTTTTCCTGACTTTTTCCAGGGGATCTTGGGGCACTTCGACAAGGGCTGGATCAATCTTCTTAAATCAATGATGTTTCCACCTCCTGTATCCCCTGGAATGTCAGCAACATTTGTAGCTGCTTGACGTGGAGGCAAACCGCTATTAGGCCTGCTGCCACCATCCTCGTCATCACTAGAGAAAACAAGGTCAGCAGCGGCAGATGTTGATGAAGAGGCAATAGCTGGTGCAGGTGGCAAGGCAGATGGTGGTAGCATGGCAGGTGGTTGTGGCAAAGCAGGTGGTGGCAGCGGTAGCAAAACAATCGTGGCAGTGGCCACTAATTCAGAAGGCAGCGGGACCAATGTCGAGGAGGGTGCCCTGTCGGTGGAGGGGTCCTCATACTTCTTCACCTTGAAGGCCCTCATCAGAGTGGAGACGGATGAGTCGGTGGCCTTCTCCTTCTGGAACTCTGCATTCTCATCAGCCCACTCCTCGTGCACAGCCATAGACACCCCATCGCTGAGGTTTTCTGACTCCAAATCCAGCTCTTCGGGGGCAGTTCTGATTTCCTCCAAATTTAAACATTTCAAACGGCTAGGCATCGCTAAAGTATCAAAAATGATCTCTGAAAAACGTATAAATAGAAAAAACATATGAGAGTAGTGTAGCAAAAGCACTTGCACTTCAAGCTCTGATGAGGATACATAAATACTTCATTTATTCATAATTATACAACTGAAATAAATGAAGTATTCATATATTCTCACCAAACCATGAAGTGCAAGAGTTTTTGCTCTACCCCGACAATGTTTATCAAAACTTCAATGCAATGTCACTTCACTTTTGCACTCAATGAAGCAACTTTCTAAGAGGCAGAATGTGTGCTGGCATGCCTCAGCAACACTCTTGGCCTTCTAAGAGGCCATGCAGTGCCAGTAGCCACACTCCTCACCCTTCCTCTTCAGAGGCCACACTGAGTGGAAGAATGCATACAGATTTAAACATGTTACCTCTCCTCCCCTGTCCACCCCTCCTTATTTTACCTTCCACCAATGAAAGGCGCTCAACGAGACGCTTGAAGGATACCGTCCAGGATTTTGACCTTTTTTCGTCCGATTCACTTGAAAATTGGCCAGTATATGTATTTTTTGAAAGTAACTTTTTGTACTCCTGTCATTTTTTCAATATAGGCCTTATTTTTTTATGAAAAATTAGTTTACTGATACATTTTTATGTATATTTCAAGACGTATCAACTCATTGAGTTTTGATGCTAAAACAAAACCAAAGACAGTTTTAGAATCCTTGAAGCATTTCTAACAAAGTAATAATTTAAAATTTTAACACTTGGAAAAAAATTCTGTGATAAGCAATACTTTATAATATCACAAACAATTACTTCTTGGGTTTGGAGCCATATAACTTTTTTGTTTTCTAAAATTTGGGAGAAACTTGTTATAACTTTGTTAGAAATGTTCTAAGGATTCCAAAACTGTCTTTGGTTTTGTTCTAGCATCAAAACTCAATGAGTTGATACAATTTGAATGGATGAAATGTATTATTACTCAGAAGAGCCCGAATACAAAGATATACCATTGAATTACAATATCATTGACAATTTTTGTACATGAATGCAATTTCTTTGATCTATTTTTATGAAAGAATACTGTGCAACATTTTCCTTGTGAATTTCAATGTAACATAAGAAATATCATGCATAAAAACATAGAAATATATTTTATTTCAGTACTCACCCTGTAGCTGTTGTTGCAAGATGCGAACATCTTCCGTCATAAATTTGTGGTTTTTTGAACAGCAGTAGATGATTTTGTGCAACTTTGATTATTTTTGTGTTATTGGGTGTAATTTTTTCCATTTATAATAATTATTTTCCATATATATAGGTAGAAGAAATAAAGAAATAAAAATTCCAATTAAAAAATAAATTTTCCGCATATATATGTGTTTTCCGTTTATTATAGAAACACAAAAGTAAACACATGTTGACAGACACCATTTGTTGACGGACACTATTTTCAGCACAACATTGCCGACAACATCCATTTGTGGGAAGTAATCTTCACGAGGAAATTCAAGCCACAATAATCCATGTATGTAATGATCACTTTCCAACAAAAAAATGGAATTTTCTATGCTTTTGGCCCCCTTCAAACCCCCTGGGAGTTGGGGGGTTCTGGTGTCCGAAGTGCCATAATATTTGATGGCACAATTACCCACACCCTAAGGATCACTTTCCAATAAAAAAAGTAGATTTTTTATGAATTTGGTCCCCTCTGGACCCGTCCTGGTTGGGGTTTTGGTGTTTGTAGCACCATAATATTTCATGGCACAATTACCCACACCCTAAAGATCCTTTTTTGACAAGAAAAAATTTGCAGTCATGGTGCCGTTGGGGGCCAAATTTGGCCTCGGATGGTATCCTTAAAACCATATATGGCAACCTTAGGTTTGCTGATATGCAACATGTACTAGCTTTGCCGACCTTCTAAGAGTCCAGGAAGTGGCGACGGGTTAAGAGCTGCAAGGAAAAGTTTCCTGACTCTAAATGCTAGAAAAATTGTACTGTAAGGAAATAATGCATTTTGTTGTTTCATTGGTTGAATTTGCTTAATTCTCTTCTGTATTGAAATTTCATTCTATTGTTTGAAGTTGTGTTCCTTTACTTAATGCTCCTTTAATTTTTTCCAGCTTCATCTTAAAGTAAAGGAAAAGTAACTTGATAATATAAATATAATCAATATATATATGTAAATAACTTTATTAAACCTACCATCCTGTAAAAGGAATATCTTGTGTGATCAGGACTCTCATTAGGTAAGTCATTCATCTTTTATTCAATGATAGCTTATGATGCAAGTCCCTAATTACAATAGTTCTTATGTATTGCAGGATTAAACTATTTGTTGTGATGATGTTGAAATATAGTCAAGATCAAAGGAGTCATATTTTCTCTTCAATTTAGAAGAATATTTATGAGTGACATCTTGTATTGCTACTGCAGTTGTACAGTAGGATGAGTTGATGCCATACTGCAACCTTGAAGGTTATGATTTTTTGTCCTTGTTTACTTTCAGAGCAGCGACGGTCAGGTGGAGACCAGCAAGTTGGGGCTGGCTGTAGTGCGTGGCAGTGTTGGGGCCGCTGATTGACTGCTGGAGTCTGACAGGTGAGCCTTCATGGCCTGCTCTACTTCTTTGATGCCGCTCCTCAAATACTGTTGTTCCTTGGTTTAGTTTCGAATTGTCTTTAGTTTCTAGATAACTATGTTAAAGATTTGATTGCATGTGTAACATCATTTAAGACCTTCAAGTTATTCTGAGTTCTTTAATTTTTTTTATAGAATTTTAATTGAACCCTTTGAAATCAAAATGGAATTGTTGATGAAGGAAGCAATAAAGTCAGAAGCAAGGGGAAGGAATGTTAATGTTAGATGTTAGTCAAAAACTAGATAAATGGGTGTAGTTGAAAGCACGTTGCACCATCATTTGAGGAGATGACCAACAGTTGGAGATGAGTTGATAGTGATTGTGAGTGCCTGAATGTGATTGTCATGATGGGTATGGCTGGGGGTTCTTGGCCTGCAGCAGTGACCCAGGTTTGGTAAACAGGATGTGTAATTGTGTCAGTTCTTTAGATCTGGAAACTTCAAATTCTTATAAAGCTCCAAGAGTAAATCCACATAATGCTGTTGGGCCTTGCTGTGGAAAAGCCTCCTGAAAGATTTATGTGTAATAGAATAAACAATTGAAAGTTATTGTCCTCTCGAGAGGATACAACTTCTGTGTCTATGGTAATTACTGCTCCCTGGAGAAGTTTTCAGATCCCAAGTTTAATGTTAGGAAGGTATTCTTTTTATTTTAATAGAATCATTTCATTTTTTTACAGGTCATCATTTTTCAGTTAGTTTTTTCTTTTCTCTCAATATCCATAACTCTCTTCTTCAACTTTAATTTTGTTTCTTAACACATTAACTGCGATGGGTTAAACTGAAGTTCAATGTACAAACCACATTTAAAGTTATTTGTGGTAATCAACTTTGAAAATAGCAAACATTAACTTGATTGAGCCTCTATTCAGCTTGCATTAAGGGGACGGTCTGGCGGGAAAAAAAGTCCGTCGTTTCTCGACGAATTTTTTCATGATTTTCACAATAGGTCTCAATTAATGCGGAATTTCTATTGAACTCATGTTTTTTTCATAAATTCATGAAAAATATGATTTTCTTTTGAAAAACCTGAAAAAAAAGGTGTTGCGGGAATGTGGACTTCGCCCACAATTTTAAAATCACAAAACTGGATAAAAGTTTTCTAGGTAGCTAATTGTCTTGTCTTGAGATCTGGTGGTAAGGTTTTTCAATAATTCGATTTTTTGAATTGTGAGAAATTTTTCCCAAAAATCGACCACATCTCCATTTTTCAAATTCTTCTGCTTTTAATTTTCAACTTGATTTGAAATTCAAAAAACTGTATCTCCGCCTCTATGGGATATTTCAATTGCTATCGATTGATATATTTGCCATTCTTGTACCTTCAAAACTGAGAGTAAACCCTCTTCAAAGATCAAAAAGTTAACTTCTCAGGAGAGCCATTTTTCAAAAAAATATATTTTTTTTTTTTCTTTTTATTTCTGAACTAATCATTTGTTTTCAATAAATTTCACAGCTATTGTAGATCTTTCCAATTTCTATCAATTGCTCTATTAGCCATTCCTGTACCTTCAAAACTGTAGGAAAGGATTCATATCAAAAAACAATGAATCCAAATTTCAGAATGCCAGTCATTTTTAAAAACACGTTATTATTTAATTACGTACAAATTTTATTTATTCAACTCTTTCTTTTGGTAGCTTGTTTTGAGCCCTTTTGAATTATATATTTGCCATTCTTGTACCTTCAAAACTGCGGGAGGCGATTGTATGTTTATACAACTGCTAATTAGCTGATGACTCAGAGCAGCCGGAGTCAAAACAAACACTCAGTAGTTACATTATCATAATTAACACAGAGTTAGAATGTTTTGTTTGAGTACTAAAGCATTTCAAGCAAGGCCATGAATGAACTCTCTTGCTATTCCCATAGAGAAACACCCTATACTGACTCATAATGAGGGGGGAAGAGAGAGGTCACCCATCCATTGGCGCACCCCAAGGTCATGCTAGTGTGCGCGTCTTTTATCCCATCTAGAAGGCAAACCAATGTACGTACTTGATAGCAAATTATATCGTTGGATCTGTAGGAAAATACTCTAAGATGAGTTTATAAACTGAAATCCTACCATTATCCGGAAGTGGACCCAGACCATCCTCTTAGGTATTAATAAAAACGAATTAGTGACTAGAGGTGGGTCAGCAGCACTATGAAAATCACCAAAGTGACCACCGGTTGGTCACTTAGCAGGAAATGTGTTGAACTCTTTTCCTTCCTTGCTGTTCTTGTATGCAGTGGACCCTGCGTGACAGCAGACCTTGTGTGTAGACTCCTTGTTGCCTCAACTCCAAACCGAATGCTGCCTCCAACTTTATTCCCATCAGAATGCTTCTGTTGGGCAGAGGAAAGCTTAAACTAACATATCTAGTATAATACTTAACTCTATACTATGCAATGCCTTCTCTATCTCTCCTTTTGGCTCTCCTCTGTTGGGGTTAGGAAGGCTTCAACTAATTTATAATTCAATCTGTGGGTTGTTTGACTACAGGGGTGAATCTGATTCAGGGATTGACCTTGGTGGTTACAAGGTGTCTGTGAATAGAGTAACCAGCTTGTAAATGCTTCCAATTTTCAAATTATTATGAAATTTTTGAATGAAATTGGTTTCATAGAGAGGACTAAAATCTAGAACTTTGACATTAACATTTGGTTCTGTTTGCCTTTCAAAATAACCACCACCACCAGTCTCAAGACATTCACCAATATGAATATCAATTAGTGCTACAACATCCTTCAAAGTATTAACATAAATTAATTAAATTACTTTTCTGGCATTGTTTTTCAGTGGAGCAATGTGCAATACAAAATATTCTTCATGTTATTCCCCCTAAGGGGGATACAACTATTGTATCTATGGGAATTAGTACTCCCAGGGGCAAAATGTGAGGGCCCGGGCTGAGAGTTGGTAGCCCTTCTTTTTGTTGTAGGCCTTCTTTTTTTCATTACGTTAAGGACCACCTTTTTTCGGTTCACTAGTGTCATGTTTTTCAGCATCTCTTCTTTCTTCTTCAACTTTTATATTATTTCATGAACTTCTTTCTCAACTTACTGTTTCTATGACCCTTCTGCATAGATTCCTCATTCTCTTATCTCCCTACTAAATGGTGCCTTCCTTGTCCTCTTTGATGCACTTTTTCTGTAGTGGTTAGGGAGGCTTAAATTAACATATAATCTTAATCTTAATCTTCATGTTATCTCATCAAAAAATAAAATCCAAAAAAGACACAAATCAGGTAATCTTGTTGACTTTGGTAAATTTGATCTATGGGAAATTAGTCATTGAGGAAATCAGCCCTTCAACTAATCCATGGTTTCATGTACAATGTGGGCTGTAGCTCCATTTTGTTGATACAATTCATCAGGTTGTGTGTTTCTTGGCATAATTCTTTTCACTATTTAATAGTACATTTGAGAAGTCATTACGCCCATCCGTGTTTCTACTTAGCATAAGAAATTCTTGCAAATTTTTCCTCTGCGTTGATGTATGTTTTTATTTTTGTGGCTGTTTCAAAAGTTGAATATGAAACAAACTATTAAAGATCTTGTTCTTTTTGATAAAATTATATCATTTATTTATCACTACAACTTTACAAACACTTGCCATCACAGCCCTCATTTTTTCAAATAAACTACCTTTTTGATCCCTAATTTAGAATCATTTTGCACAAGTTTTAGGGCTCAATCATGAATTAGAAAGACGCCTAGAAAATACAAGGCTTAGCTCAAAAAGTTCTTAGTTGTCATGAGGCCACTGTTCATCTAATTAGTCTGAGCTAAATGAGAAATTTCCTCCATCTGTTGAGTTGTCTCACCTTTGAATAGGCATGAATGTTGTAAATGTTTTGTGCAGTACCCACTTATCTTCTCTGGGTTTTCATACCTCTTTATTACTTTTTGGTTTTAATCTAACCTTCTTCTAACACTGTCAGAAATATTGAAGATCAACAATTTGAAGAATATTTAGTCTGTGGTAGTAACCTCTATCATATTAAAATTTGTTGGAATTTTCACTGTTCCCTTTACCACGTTTACTGGTATCAACTTCAGCGATCATATATTGTGTTAAAGGGGAAAACGAAAACAGACAAGGATTTGATATATATGGTACCTTCATTAATTTGTTTGTACCTAGTCGACCCGCTCCTTCACGAGGTGATACTGTTAGTATAGCCAGCTGTCGTATACCTACAATTTTGATTGTAACTATCCATTTTTGTATATTATTATTCCAAAAATAGGTTACTGGCTAGAACCAACGCTGGTGGCGCCCTCTAACATCAGGGTTTTCTTTCACTATTTTTCCTTGGAACTAGTACTAAGGACATACTTCTAAATTAGAGGTTTTCACCTCCTACATCCATGAGGGCCCTTGCCCAACAAGGTCCCCTCTTTCTTTCCCAATTAGATGGTATTTTCAAGTACCATGAACAACTCACCGGAAATGTCTTACCAGGCTAGAGATGTGACTCAAAAAAAACATGCCGTTTTTTTAAAAGAACATTTTTTAACAAAAAAACCATGGTCAAAAAAAGGGGATATTTTTTTAATATTTTGCATTAAAATAACTCAGCAAGAAAAAGAACCACATTACATTATTTGTTTTCATGTCAGATTACAAAATAAAACAGCATACTTCTTAATTTATGGTTTTCTATGGTTTTATGACATTTTTCATTTTTTGCGGTGTCATGTTTTGATATTTCATTTATTTTACAATACATGTAAATGATCTTCAACTCTCAAAATGGTATGTTATAATTACATATCTTTACTTATGGTCGTTGATAGAGATGTGACTAAAAAACCATGCTGTTTTAAAAAAAAAAAACATTTTATTTATACAAAAACTATAACTAAAAAACATAGATATTTATATATTTTATGTGACCTAAAAAATCCAATGCTGTGATTTTTAAAAAACATTGTTTTATACAGAAAAATCATGAATAAAAAACATGGCTATTACTATATTTTATGAGACCATAAAAATCATTTTTTTTTAAATTATAACTAAAAAAACATGCATGTAAATACCAGGAAAGTCATTTTTCTTTAATCCAATTGTCTTTAGAAACTTATAAACAAAGAACGCTGTTAATATTGAAATCATATTTATTAGAACTGTACTAGGTCTTAGAATAAAATATCTACAAAGAATCTATTCACTCAATAAAACCTTTCGGAAACCAGCTCCATCCTCAGTAAGTCATTCAGTAAAATGTGGTAAAATGGACAGTGAATTTTCACTGTTCCTTTAAAAAACATTTTACTGAATGACTTACTGAGGATGGAGCTGGTCTCCAAAAGGTTTTGATAGAATGAATAGATTCTTTGTAAATATTCTATTCTAAGACCTGGTACGGTTCTAATGGATATTAATATATTGTATGAGACCGAAAAATCCATGCTGTTTTTTAAATGTTTTTTGTTTCAAAAAGTCATGACTGAAAAATATGGATATTAATATACTTTATTTGAACATAAATGACCATGCTGTTTTTTTGAAAAAACATCTTTTTTACAGAAAAATCATGACTAAAAAAATGTGGATATTAATACATTCATGTGCCAAAAAAAAACATGCTGATATTTTTAAATCATGTTATCTTTGCCAAAAAAATCGTGACTAAAAAACATGGATATTAATGACTTTTAGTGAAAAAACATGGTTTTTAAAAAGTCATGGTTTTTAAAAATGTCATGGCTTTTTTGGTCAGATGAAATACGAGGCCTGTCGAAAAAGTATCCGACCTTAATTTTTCTCGCGCAAAGTAGTGATTCTAAGGCGGCGCCACTGTGCACGGTGGAAGGAGGAATCTTAATGCGCATGCTTGACATTTTTCACCGCATTCACTTGGGCCAGTCACTGGCTGGTGGTCGCCAAGTAAGGTGCTGTTCTAAGTGTTTGTCGGATTTAGTTTTCTTGCAAGATGACTGAACGAATTGAGCAAAGACACTGCATCAAATTTTGTCAAAAGCTTGGTGATTCTCAAATTGAAACAATTCGTAAGATTCAGCAGGTGTTTGGGGAAGATGCTATGGGTGTAACACAAATTAAGGAGTGGTTCAACCGATTCAAAGATGGCCGCACATCAGCGGAGAGTGAGCAGCGTTGTGGCAGGCCCAAAACTTCTCGGAGTGCAGCTGTTGTTGAGAGGGTGCGAAATTTGGTGATGGCAGATCGTCGTTTGACCGTGCGGGAGATTGCCCAAGAGGTTGGAGTGAGTAAAGATTCTGCACATGCCATTTTGCGTGACGATTTGAACATGAACCGAGTGGCTGCGAAATTCGTGCCCAAGTTGTTGTCGCCGGAACAAAAAGACCTCCGTCGTGACGTTGCACAGGACCTTCTGGACACCGCCAACACTGATCCTGGGTTTCTGAACACCGTGATAACTGGAGATGAGTCATGGGTGTACGGGTACGACCCAGAAACAAAAAGACAGTCATCCCAATGGAAGCATCCCGAGTCTCCAAGGCCGAAGAAAGTGCGGCAGGTGCGAAGCAAAATCAAGGTGATGCTGACTGTTTTCTTTGATGTCCGTGGAATTGTGCATCACGAATACGCACCGGAAGGACAAACAGTGACAAAGGAGTACTATCAGGATGTTCTCCGGCGACTTCGTGATGCAGTTCGGCGCAAAAGACCAGACATGTGGACTGCGAACAACTGGCACTTGCATCACGACAACGCGCCCGCACATTCATCCCATTTGATCCGCAATTTCTTGGCCAAACATGGAATTACGACCGTTCGCCAACCTCCCTACTCTCCAGACCTGGCTCCTTGCGACTTCTGGTTGTTTCCAAAATTGAAGACACCACTGAAAGGATCCCGTTTTGAGAGTAGAGAAGAGATAATGCGGAACGCGACGACAGAGCTGAACACCATTCCAAAAGAAGACTTCCAGAGGTGTTTCCGGCAGTGGAAGGATCGGTGGGCTAAGTGTGTGGAAGCACAAGGAGCCTACTTTGAAGGGGATTAGGGTCCCAACCCCGTCAGGTTGTTGAAGTATTTTTTCTGGCCAAAGGTCGGATACTTTTTCGACAGGCCTCGTATAATAACATATCTTTTTCAGTCATGATTTTTTGTAAAAAACTTTTTTCAAAAAGCATGGTTTTTTGGTCATATAAAATAAATTAATATCCATGTTTTTTACAAAGAAGTTATGATCAAAAAATCAATATTGACATCTTAGTAAAAAAAACATGTTTTAAAAAAAACAATGATTTTTTAATGCCAGAAAATATATTAATATCTATGTTTTTAAGACACGATTTTTTATGAAAAACACGTAAAATAAAACAGCATAGTTTTTTGGTCACATAAAATACATCCATATGCAGGTTTTCTTACGCACGATTGTTTGTAAAAAACATGTTTTTTATTAAAACTGCATGGGGTTTTTTAGGTCACACAACTTATGTTTTTAAGTCATGATTTTTTGTATAAAAACACATGGTTATATTTGGTACCAGAAAATATTTTAATATTCAATTTATATTAGTCAGAATTTTTTTGTAATAAAAACAGTTTTTTTTTAAAAAAACAGCATGTTTTTTGGTCACCTAAATTATATTAATATCCATGTTTAGTAATTTTTTCTAATGAAAACATAGAAAAAAACCATACAGTAAAAGTGGTGGTAGATAACCCACAGTTACCTAGAGGAGTTTAAGAGGAACAGCAGGAGCCACAGAACTTACCACAGAACTTATATTGATAGAGTCAAAATTCAGAGCTTATTACCTCTGTTATGTCTGATTATTTTGGTCACATAAAAATAAAATCAGACACAGTAGAGATAGTAAGCTCTGAATTTTGACTCCATCAATACAAGTTCTGTGGCTCCTGCTGTTCCTCTTAGACACCTCTAGATAATTGTTGGTTATCTGTCACCACTTTTACTGGATGGTTTCTTTTTGATATTTTATAACAAAAAAATGACTAAAAACCATGGATATTTATGTATTTTAGGTGTTCAAAAACAAAAACAGACATATACCTAACAAAATTTAGGTGTATGCAAGAAAAAATACATAAAAAACACTTTTTTTGTAAAAAAAATGCCATCAAATAAGACAGTTTTTTTGCATCACTAACCAGCACAAACTCGGGCGGACCACACACACACACACACACACACACACACACACACACAAACACACACACACACCTCAAAACCCCAAACATTCACACTCTTACACACACTCCCACACATACACACCAACATGACGTGCACACTTCTAAAAATAACTACAATTAGCCAACACAACCAGATACACCATCGTCTCAAATCACAAGCAATATGTACAACATATTCCACTCGAACCTGTATGTTGAACTTTCACACACCAACATTTCGTTTACCAATAATATTAAAGAAAAGTTTATAAATATTAATTTATTAACACCAATTGGAAAACCTTGAACTGAACAAAACTAAAACTAACCACATATCAACTGATTCAAGATCACTTCATTAACCTGTTTATTCTTTAGCCCATTATAACCAAACGAACCTGCTGGTAACTTCATTTCATAATGACTACACAAGTCAGAATTCATCCAAGAAGAAATGAGTTTCACTATTACACCTGGACGTAACTTAAGGACACCGTCTACGTAGAAATCAGGATATGTGTTGATTTTCTGTTTTTATATGCATCTTATAGAGGATTTTCTTGCACTTCCCTTGGTACTTCCCGTTTACGTCTACTCCAAATAGTGCACCCACCAGAGGGGGGCAAAGAGATGGGGGTGGAGTGACCCTGAACCCTCCCCCCCTCATTATCGGGCGTCAATTGAGCGTGTTTCTCTGCGGCAATGACTATATAGTTCGTTCATGGGCTCCTCAAAGTGCTTTCATTATTCAAACGAAACCTTCCAATGCTGAATAAACATTTTTTTATCATTTATGACAATTTCAGAATTTAGCTGTTCTGCCGTATCTATGATAACGCAGTGTCAGGCTATTGTCAGAGATGCCGACTAGTGCCTTGTAATTTCGCGGGAGGAAAAATAATTCTCTCGCAAATAATCGAACTGACGTATCACAGATACTTGCGAACCATATATCCGTCTCAGATTTCAAAATTTCAACAGCCAGAAATTCTTCGGCTCTAAAACTTCAAAGCTTGATTTTTATATTGGCTCCAATTTCACAGCTCGAATTTCATTTCGGCTCTAACTTTCTAAGCCTGTATTACCAGCGCGAAAAACTTAGCTTGATTCGTCTCGACTCAAATTTCGAAAGCTTGAAAAACCAGCTCAAATCTTCAAACCTTGTAACCAGATCGGACTCCAAATATTACTGAATAATATTCGCAACTTGGAAACTGTTGAAAAGCCCTCGCCTTAATAAAATAAATACTCAGCAACTGACTTCTCTCATATCCCTGAAAAATCAGGAAGATTCTCCGGAATAAAAGCCTTGGAACTTACGGCCCTCAGAACCCTAAAATAGGGAAACTATCTAACTTTTGGCGCCCAATGTGGATATGCCTCACCAACTATTTAACACGCAGCAAGAGACCGTCTTGATAGAAATCGGGATATGTGTTGATTTTTGTTTGTATATGCATCTTATAGAGGATTTTCTTGTGCTTCCATTGGTACTTTCCGTTTACGTCTACTCCGAATAGTGCGCCCACCAGAGGGGGGGGGAAAGCGATGGTGGTGGAGTGACCTTGAACCTTTCCTCCCTCATTATTGGGGGTCAATTGAGCGTGTTTCTTTGCGGGAATGGCATTAGAGTTCGTTAATGAGCTACTCTAAGTGCTTCCCTTATTCAAACGAAACATTCTAACGCTGGGTAAACATTTTTGTATAATTTTTGACAACTTCAGAATTTAGCTGTTCTGCTGTATCTATGATACCGCAGCTTTCATTCATAGCTCTATGACAACTGCAGTATCATAGCTGCAGCTATGGCGAGCACACCAATCCAAAGGGCTTGAAAAGAGCTATAAAACAAAGGAGTTGACTTGAAAAAAAAACTATTTTGGTTGAAAAAAAAATGAAAAATTAAAAAATGGTTGTTTTCAAGAATTACACCTATTCTCTTCTGTTGTATATTTTTTCCCAGAGTTACAGAGCTACAGCAATGTGAATTAGATCAATCGAAAGGGCTTAAAAAGAGCTACAAACGCCCAAGAGTTCATTGTAGAAAACCCTTTAGTTCAAAAGATAAAATGAAAAAAAAATTTTCTTGGTTGAAAAACACGTTTTTCTGGAAACTTGATAATTGGTTTCTCAAATGTATCTCCCACAATTTTAGAGCTACAAGAATGGTTTGTATACGATTCGATTGGGCTTAGCAAAGTGTATCCACGCGCAACAGCATTTTTTGATATATTTATTATCTTGAAAATTACACAACATGAAGAAAAAAAATGAAAAAAAGTTCATTTTTTTCAATTCCCAAAATCCACAAAAAGAAGTTATCAAAATTCCCTGTTGCGTGTGGTTATATAGACATATAAGCAATCTAAAAACAAAATACTGGGTCTGTGACTTCAAAATTGTAGAAGATAGATTTTAAAAAAACCCCTATTTTGTCATATTTTTTGAAAATAAAAATAAATCTAGTGCAGATACAAAAATTTTGTCGAAATAACAAATGATCTTTCTATCATTTCACACCTACTGTGAAAATTTAAGAGAAACCCATCCATAAATAACGAACTTTTTTACGTAGACGGTGTCTTTAAGGAGATCATCCCAGGCCCCTGCCATGCCCCTGTCGGTCCGGGGGTCCTTTCTCATGTTTTTGCTGGAAAAGGACCCTTAGTTGGACTATTCGGTCGTGAAATTTTATTGCGCTACGGACAATAATTACGGAGAGGGGACCAAAATCTTTCATTTTTTCCCGATTTTGACCCTATATAAAAAGAGAACAAATGGGAAATGGAAAAAAGCCCAATGTGAGTTTGTTGAAATGTTCCAAGGATTCTATAAATGTCTTTGGCTTTGTTCTAGCATCAAAACTCAATGGGAGACGTCGTGACATATACATGAAAACATACCGAAAAACATTTTTCATCAGAAAATTACAGGAGTAATAAAGGTTTACTTTCACAAAACACATATACTGGCCAATTTTCAAACGAATCGGACACAAAAAGTTTAAAAAATCGGATGATCTCCTTAACCCCAACAAATCTATGCCAACCTAGCCTAATCTAATCTAAAACAACCTATTTTATCCTGACTTGAATTTATTACCTAATCTATCCTATTTTAATGTTTAATTTTCGACTCCTCTTCTTTAATTCCTTCCAACTTAACGTCCATCCTCCGTTTCTTACATATTTAAGCTATCCTACACACAATAACATACCTTCACCTAAATCAAATCTTAAAATTACCTAAATCCATAATATGAAGTGCGAATGCAAGTATCTTAATATTCTAAACAGAGTCGTGACAGAATGAAATTTTAATATTAAATCCCGAATTCACCTAAGGTCGAACATGCTTCAAACCGTATCAATATGATCGTTCATTCGCCCAGAATACATTAAATATTACCTATAACCAATTTCAATTACATGACCCTCATTCACAATTTTACTTATACATGCGGTTTAATAATGAATGCAATTATATCATACCTACTTAAAATTCTGCCAAAGCCAGACGCACAAAAATTAGGCTAGGCTACCTGTAACATACAACAATTGCCACTTCTCATATCAAAATAGATTACTCACTTCCCCCAGGCAGCAAATATTATTGGGAAAATGTTGTACCACTTCTGGCGCTCAGCATTGGGGCAGTCTTAGTCACCGAAATTGGGACCCATGTTGGGATTTTAAAAACCGGGACAATATTGGTAATTTTTATGGGGACGGAATTGGCACTCCAAACTGGGGACGGAATTGGCACTCCAAACTGAGGACGGAGTTGGCACTCCAAACTGGGGACGGAATTGGCACTCCAAACTGGGGACGGAATTGGCACTCCAAACTGGGGATGGAACTGGCACTCCAAACTGGGGACGGAATTGGCACTCCAAACTGGGGACGGAATTGGCACTCCAAACTGGGGACGGAATTGGCACTCCAAACTGGGGACGGAATTGGCACTCCAAACTGGGGACGGAATTGGCACTCCAAACTGGGGACGGAATTGGCACTTCAAACTGGAGATGGAATTGGCACTTCAAACTGAGATGGAATCGGTTCCCAAAACGGGACAAAATTGGTACCCAAAAATTGAAATAAAATTGGTACGAAATTGGTTCCAATTGTATCAGACCCAGGACATAGTCTTAAAAATTTTTCACTCTGCCAGCAAATGAAATAAATATTTAATGTTATCACAGAAAAGCTAGAATCATACATGAATACCCTCAGGTATTAAATTTGTTTTTAAGCATTATTATAACAAAGCATAAATGAAATGTCAACACATTCATGCAAAATCAACAACAATCAAGCAACATTTTATTTTGATGACATCAATTCAGTGAAATAAATTAAAGAATGCTTTATGCCAGTAAGTAGTTGATAAAAATTAATTAACTACTGCATTGCAAATTACAATTAATAGTCACTTGTGGTATGATATAGAAAAGAGCCCACAGGGATTTGAACCCCAACCTTCCACTCATTCAGAGTGAACGCTCCTCCGTTAAGGGGGTCCAACGGGTCAATTTTAGAAAAATAAAAAAAAATAGTTCCTGCTTTAAATAAGCATTGAGGTATTCATAGCACGTTTGAAGCATTCGAATAAACAGGCATAGCCTATAAAATTTCGAAATTTGCAGCAAAAAACCCCCCCTCCCCCCCCCCATACGAAATTTTCTTCCACGGCTAATTTCTCAGCCAATAATGCAGATAGAGACGAATGGTTTTTTTCTTCGTGATACACAATGAACAGCGGTCAAAATGTAGCGGATAGTTTTCCGTTTCAGTTTCAAACTAAAATTTGAAAAAATGTTAAAAAAAATTTATCGATTATTTTCATAAAAAAATTTCTAAAAAAATATTTTTAAAGTTTATCAGAAAACAAAATGCTACATATTATAGTACTTACATTGCTCTCGGTGATGCAGAAAAGATGACCTCAATGCGATGAAAACAGCCGGAGAAATTGAACTTGAAGTGTTGAAAACGTGCGTTACGAGAAAATCGGGTTCAAGTTCTGGTCACTATGGGATCGAACGGGTCAATTTTAGAAAAATAAAAAAAAATAGTTCCTGCTTTAAATAAGCATTGAGGTATTCATAGCACGTTTGAAGCATTCGAATAAACAGGCATAGCCTATAAAATTTCGAAATTTGCAGCAAAACCCCCCCCCCGCCCCCCCCCCCCAATGCACTGCACCTGCGCAGCTAACGTCTGCAGCGCACTCTCCGGCAAACAACTTCTTTGAGTTGCAGCACCATTATTATTGTTGAATTCTTCTTTATCAACACCGGGTAATCTTTTCCTATTATTCAAGCCACTCAGACGTTCTTCTTGAGGCGGTTCTTTCCGCTTTAGAAAGTTTTTCGCGCGGCTCTTAGCAGCAGCAGATTTTCGACACATTTTGGACGCGCGAAGATGCACAACCTCACTCAACACAGTCTGAACAAACACTGGCTGGCAACGACGAATTAGAGCTACGATTCGTGACAAAATAGAGCAAAAAAAAAACTGCGACGAATCAGAGCTACATTACGGGTACTGAAGGCGGTGCTTGAGCTGCTGCGCATCCGGAGTACGGTGGGGGGGGGGTGGAGGTTTTAGCGGGGGTTTTTTGGGGGTTAGAGAAGTCGCACAACATTCCGGTTTGGACTGCTCGATTTAGAAACGGTTGGGGAACATTTTCACGCAAAAATCTCACTTTCGGTCACTGGACCTAAAATCACCCCGTTCGCTCCCCTTAAGCTATAAGCTCCATGAAAGTCATTGCGCAAGTTACATTTTTTTAATCATTTGCCAAGAATTAAATTGCACTGCTAATTACTAGCACATTGCAAAAATATTATTCAAACTTACCTCAAATGCTATTAGTGCATGCTGGCTGAACATGAAACTCTGAAGAACTTAGTGAATGTTGTATTCCAGCAGCCACAGATTTCGTGAGACCAGATATGCAAATTGACTGGGGATCAACTGGAAGACAAGAAATATTTCAGAAAAGTATGGATTGCCAAATATATTATGTACATGGAAATACAAATATATTGAGAATAGTTCCAACAAATTCAAGGAGCATTTCCACCTACTCCTTAGGCAAAGGAATTGTTATTTCCATTGCCATGAGGCCTCCTTGATGGTTGGTTGCTGACCTTTTGGGCGGAGGTCTCACCGTGGCAGAGCCAATGAAGTTGCTCATTCATGGCTCTACCACAGTCCTGGTATAACCGCATAGGTATGCACAAACACATGCTTCTTTTGATATCTATAAAACTATTTAAACCACTGCTTCCAACTGACTAAAACAGTTCAGTGAAAAACTTCACAACTTGAGATTAAGTTCATATAATACGTCTCTATTGAATATAACTTCCTTTGGTATCATTAAAACTATTTAAACTGTTGCTTTCCATTGACTAAAATTATAGTTAAGTAAAAAACTTCACATCTTAAGATTAAGTTCATATAATACGTCTATTCAACATAACTTCCTTTGATATCATTAAATCTATTTAAACCGTTGCTTTCCCTTGACTGATAATAAAATTCATTGAAACACCTTCACGACTTGAAATAAAGTTCGTAAAATAATTTGATGCCCATTACAACTTCCTTCCCATTGAGTAATCAAAATAATTCAGTGCAAAAGAATATTAGCCTTAAAATTAGCTTCGTCTAAACTAGCTAGCTACTCACAGGCTACTCGAGGATTTTCCCCTCTTGCACAGTACTTTTTTCTTCCGGCAATCCTATCTTCAGCATATGTTAGATTCAGTGCAATTATCTTGTTTACTTCCAATGCATGTGCAGTTTTGCCGGCTGGTAACCTCAAAGCAGCTTCTGCAAAAACCAACCAGTGGAAATGCTTATTCAATGTAGTTCAAATGAGCTATATTCAATAAACAAAGAAACTGAGATGAATATTTCCAATTTCTTATTCTCCTTCACAATATGGTATAAGGTTTAAATTTTTTATGGTAAAAATACAAGCACTCCGTTAGATTCAGCAAGCCGTTTTACAACCAAAAAAGCTCAATTTGAAATTTTTTATCATATGTAAAAAAGGCACAAGTTCTGAAAACATTAGAACTGAAAATCTACGGATTTGTATGGCTCATATCAAGAAAATTCAAATGGAAAACAAATAAAAACAATATTAGAAAGTTCATATATGTTCTTATCCTTCATATAAATTTCATTTATGTGCTTGCAATAGTAATCACACAAGTAGGTTGGGACAGGTGAAGCATGCTGTGTTTTTTAATAAAACATTTTTTTTTACAAAAAAATTATGACTAAAAAACACAGCTATTAATAAATTTTATGGGACCAGAAAACCATACTGTTTTTTTAAAACATGTTTTTTAGAATCAAACCATGCCTACAAAATATGGTTATCAATATATATATTTTTTGACCTAAAACAACCATGCTGTTTCTCAAAAAACTTTTTTACAAAAAAATCATGATAAAAAACATGGATAGTAATGACTTTTTGTAAAAAAAACATATTTTAAAAATATGCATGTTTTTTTTGGGTCACATATAATATATCAAAATCCATATTTTTTATCATGATTATTTTTGTAAAAAATTTTTTTTCAAAGCATGTTTTATGTGAAAAAATGTGAAAAACAGTGAATTTTCCAAGAATAAATTAAATATATTAATAGCCATGTTTTTAGTCAATTTTTTGTAAAAAGCATGTTTTTTTGGTAACATAATTGTAATAATACTCATTTATATTAGTTATGATTTTTCAAAAACAACAGCATGTTTTTTTGGTCACGTAAAATATATTAATGTTCATGTTTTTAACATGAGATTTTTTATGGGAAAAAACATTTTTAAAAATCATGATTCGTTGTAAAAAATTAAATAAAACAACATGGGTTTTTTGGTCACATAAAATATATTGAAATCCATAATTTTAGTCATGATTTTTTGTAATAGAAACATTAAAAGGAAACCATACAGTAATAGTGGTGGCAGATAACCCACAATTACCTAGAGGAGTTTAAGAGGACAGCAGGAGCAACAGAACTTATATTGAAGGAGTCAAAATTTAGAGATTACTATCTCTACTATGTCTGTTTTTTTGGCCATATAAAAATAAAATCAGACATGTAGAGGTAGTAAGCTCTGAATTTTGACTCTCATCAATATAAGTTCTGTGACTCCTGCTGTTCCTCTTAGACTCCTCTATGTAATTGTGGGCTATCTGCCAACACTTTTACTGAATGTTTTCATTTTGATGTTTTTATTACAAAAATCATGACTAAAATCATGGATATTAACGTATTTTATTTTACCAACAAACAGACATACCTAACAAGATTTGAGCGTTTGCAAAAATGAATAAAAAAGCACATAAAAAACTTTTTTTGCAAAAAAACTGCCATCAAATAAAACCATTTTTGCATAACTAGATACTCCTCACCTGAAAGCAGAAACATGCAGGCACCATTTTATACACTCTGTTTTGCACAGTAGAACTTCATAGCTTCAAAACATTAAAGAGAATTGACGTATTAAAATCTAGTCGCTAAACAGAAGCAATGCACAATGAAAGGTACGTACCACGTATGCAGGAGCAGAGTTTCAACTCTATGAACTGCCGTTTTGTTCTTTTACCATGTATGGAGAACTGGACTGCTACTTCATTCTTTAAAACTTTCTTCATAATTTGATGCACAGTTGAATTTATACTAGCACCACTAAAGTTTGCCAGCATGCTAATCAAGCTCTGTTTCTGAACATCATCATTCAGAATTGCTTCAAAATCTTCTACGTTCTTTGTTGATTCAAGTGGTAATTGAGGAAATGTGGTTGGGTCAGTGATAGGAGTAATGGTTGCTTTGTGTACTTTGAGGGGACGGTTTGGGGTAAAAAAAAGTCTGTAAGTTCTCAGTGGATTTTTCTGAGTTATTTACTGTCAATGTAAACTGTTATTAATAACTGTTTTGATTTGTGCAAATTTTTCGTAACCATACGTGAATATGATTTTTTTTAAAAAAACATGAAAAAACATGTGTTGCGGAAATCCTACTACTACAATTTTCAACTCACAGAACTCAGAAAATATTCTCTTGATAGCAAATTGTCTTGTCTAGAGATCCGGTGCAAAAGTTTTTCGATTATTTGATTTTTGAATTTTGAGGACTTTTTTCCCAAAAAATGACCTCTTTTTCCACTTTTTTGAATAATTTGCTTCTAATTTTCAAGGTGAATTGAAATTTAAAAAAACTTTTGCACCGGATCTATTTTCCTTTTCAATCGCTATTGATTGGTATGCTCGTCATCTCTGTGCCTTCAAAACTGTGGGAGGAGTAGGTTTTCAAAAATCAAGAAGGTGGGTATTCAGAAAAGCCATTTTTCCAAAAAAAAAATTCTCGTTCTGTACTAATTTTTTAATTGAGTCTTATCAGTGATTCTGTACCTTCTTATGTACCTTCAAAACAGTGGGTAAGGATCCATATCAAAAGTCAATATATGTAAGTTTCAGAACAGGGATAATATTTTAACTTTTTTTTTTTTCAATGCTGACTAAATTTTTATCAAAAACCTGTATTGCTTTGTGGTTCTTTTTAAGCCCTTTTGATTGATATAATTGCCATTCCTGTAGCTTCAAAACTCAGGGAGGCGTTTATGATTACATAGCCAGCTAATTAGCTGATGACTCAGCAGCCGGACTCAAAACAAACACTCAATTACACCATCATAATTTATCACTGAGTAATAGGATGTTTCGTTTGAGTATGAAAGCATTTCAAGTTAGGCCATGAATGAACTCTCTTGCTATTCCAGTAGAGAAACGCTCAATACTGGCTCGTAATGGGGGAGAAAGAGGGAGGTCACCCATCTATTGGCGCACCCCAAGGTCACACTAGTGCGCGTCTTTTACCCCGTCCAGAAGACTAACCAATTGACGTACTTGAAAGCCAATTATATCGTTGGATGCGCAAGAAAAATTTATAAGATGAGTTTATAAACTGAAAAATGACCATAATCTGAAAATAGACCCGAACCGTGCCCTTAAGTTATTTTATTTCTTCTTTAAGGTCAAGAATGACTTTGTGTAATTTTCCATAGGCTTCCACTTGTTTATCAAAACACTTTTCAAGTTTCTTCTGTTTTACTGTCCTTCAATTCTTCATTAAAGAAAGCTTGCATTTCAGTAACATTTAATTTAGCTCCTTTTTTAGAAGGTCTAGACTGTTCTCGTTTTCTGATTTTTTGGGGAGGCTGGGGCACTTCATCATCACTACTGGTGTCACTGCAAGCACTAATTGCACTTTCAAGAAGTTCACCATCACTGTTAGGTTCTGTAGCACTTTGGTCTGAAGCCTCTTTTCATTTTTGTTTACATTCTTTGTAAGTAGATGATGCTGAAATAACTCGGCACTTAGTACAGCACCACTCATTTGATGGTGGTTCACATTTTTTAATCATTTTGGATATTTTATCCATGGATTTGTTTTCAGGCCAACAGCAACACTGATCATTATCAAGTTTTTGAAGCCAAGAAGTTGAAACACCTACAGTGTTTTCCTTCTCAAAGTACACAATTGAATACATTTTGAAGATTCTAAGAAATCAATGAAGTCCAGCTGTCTTTGAAGGGAAATTGAACAGAAAAATTAACTTGACCCACAAACTGCAGTGTAAATGAAATTATAACATAAAAATTGATGCCAGGAATATGGGAAGCTAATTAATGCACAAAATAAACACAAGAACAGAAGCTTAAAATGAACAAAGCACATAAAAGACTAAAACATAGACAGCAACATTCATAGAAGAGGAAGCACAATATACCGTTTTTTGAAGGGTAGGATCAAACATTTTCTATAGATGTTGTTTCTTTTGATAATTTTGGTTTCAGAACTTTTGCTAACAATAAAAACATCAAAGGTTGAGGAAGAAGTTGGATATTTGGCAGCAGGTTTGATTTTCATCAGCTTGTTCATAGTAATACAGTCTCCTGTGACATTTGTAACCAAACCAAATTCTTGGTTTTCTATTAAAATGCAAGAATTTTTAAATTGATTTGGAATTATTCTATGGTTATTCACAGTTATTCCTCTTGATGTAATTTGATTACTATTAGGAAAATTATAACCCTCATTTACTCTTCTGCTAATTTGTGCTAATGGACTATTTGATGATCTTATTCTTCTCTTCATTCTGCCTAAGAAACTTTCAAATGGAAAGGCAGAAAAAGAGTCAAGTACACCATATTGTCGGACATCATCAACTAAGTGAATAAGTGAATGAACATTGAATGATAACATTGACATCCCTATAAATTTTTTCAAACTGTTTCACAAAATAAATAGACAACTTTTCAGCCTAGTTCAGGTTACTCTCATAAGTAATTAAATTTGGGTCACACAGAATCCTCACAATATACATCAAAATAAGAAAATGATTGTACATTATTTCACACAAAATGTCTTTGAAAAGAATGATTCCATAATAAAGTAATATTGCCCGAAATTCTGAGCCTTTGAACCGATCTAATTCTTCAAAAGACCGTGGTTTGCGAACAAATTCAAGGGAAAAAAATTTATATATCAAAGTAATTCTTTCAGTTACAATTTTCTTCTGTGAAGATGATATTTTATACGGCACTCTACTCCAAAACAATGATAGTAATTTTCTGAAAATTCCTAACAGTATTACATGCAAGTAATCATACACAAAGCAGTTAACCATGTCAATTTCTAAACTTAAAAATGGGCTGGCCCCAATATGGTGCTGTTCTTGCAATCTATTTCTAAATGACTCGTTATTTCGCTTACCAGCAATAGTCTCTTCCTAGGAAATGGCTTTATTTTTATAAACACCTTTAGTCAAGCACCTGTCGCATGCAAGTAACCTCCATGAATTTTGGTCTGCTTAAGAAAAGCACGGGCCGGAGCATCCGCTATAATGCAGCAGACTTGAATATTATACCTTTTTCCTTCAATGACCATTCCATTCTCGAACAAAATTTTCAAATCAGAAATGAATCGGTAACAAATACAAGCCTGCTATATGTTTCGTCACTGGAAGCCGACCCATCAGGATGCCGACCAGGCGGGAATTAACTACTCAGGTTAAATAGCTAGGCCCAGATACTAGGTTAAGGTACGGCACGGACAAGTAACAAGAGTATATTTAAAAGGGAGGTATGATAGTTAACAGACTCGGGGCATGTCTTGCGGTAGCCGTCTCTCTTACACGAGATCGTAACTCTCCCCCTGACTAAACACCCCGGCAGAACACCCTAAGCTTCAACAAGTAAAAGAGGCATAGGATTCGAGCAAGCACGACAAAGGACACTTACGAACATCAGGCAACACAGCTTTATTAGCCTGTTTGTAGACAAGTGACTCTAGGAAGGTCCTAACGCAACTGACTAGCTTCGGTCGAGCAGTTGCCCACTTTAGCTGCAGCCAGGCAGCCGCGGGACGGACCTCTATGTAAATCATAGCGGTACCGTCGAGGTACAAAACACGTAGTGAAATATTTTCACTACAAATCTATCAAGAAACTCAAAAATATTTGGCGTTTTAGCACCATAAAATATAGCGACCACAAATGGATGACCTGAGCAAAATTTAAACGGAATTGAATTATCTATAGAACACAGAATTGGCCAAAAAGATGTGTTACGAGACTTAAATATTGGTATACCATCTATGTTGATATCCACTTTAATACAGTAAATATTTTCCAACTGAAAACGGAAGTTTTCTTTTATATTTTCCTCTAAGCCGAAGTAAACAAATTGACCATTTTCAACTGTTACAATATCTGAAGTTTTGGTTTGTAAAATTGTTCGTGGGTCAGAGGGCAAATCTGTGTGGACTACTTTCTAGATATTAAGTAATTTTTTGAATGCAACCAGTGTCACATTATGCTGCAGATACCAATCTCTTAGGCTATCTCTCAAACTTGAAGGATTTTCTACCAGGGCATTGATGTTGTTGCTGCTGAAGAATGCAAAGGAGATTCTGAGATAGTTTCAATACTCACTTCAGAATGAGTTTCACATTCACTTTCACTGTAATCAATATCAATTTCACTGTTCTGATCACTTTTACTGTCATCATTATTAACTTTACTAGATTTTCCTACCTCAACAGTTTTGAGAGCTTCCTCATCAGTACTTTCCTCAGGAGGAAGCTCGTTTTGAACCTCTTGTGAGTCAGCGTCAGTTGAGCTATTCGAGTCACTATTTTGAATTTTCAAGCTATTGAGGAACTCGTCATTTTTTTTTCTTTATTACATAATGATTTTTTGATCTGCCATTCACACGATGGATGAACATTAACAGCAGAAGAGATTATTATATAATACAGTGGACAATAACTGGAAAAAGTTTGTGAAACATGACGCTTGCGCGAACGTTCGATTTAGAGAATGTCAAGCTGCATGGCGTCGAACGAGATTTTGAAATAATATGTCTTTCTGCTCTGAAATGCTAGAAAATAGATTTATTTTAATAAAACACATCCATAAAAACTTTCCACAGTAGTTATTAAACACAAAAATCAGAACACGCGAGAAAATATACCTAAACTACTTCAATTTAGCCACTTGGAGTTTACCGTATTGAGGTTCGCGCACTTACTAAGAGACGTCAGGCGAATAGATGCCAAAGGCTACAGATTATTGTTGCTAAATTTCTTGATAATATCACAATAGATCACACATTAAAAATTCGTCAGAGAGTTCTTGTAAAGAAAATATTTAATTCATGTTATTAATTCACCTTTTTTATTTAATGGTTGGTTTTCTGAATACTAAGTGTATTAAAAAAACTAAAATTGTTCAAAAAAGTAATAAATTAGGAATACAACACGATCGACTGCCTGTTTCGAATTTCTAAAATCGAAATGTTTTTCTTAGAAACTGACATAGGGTAATGTTCGAATGGCCGGACGGTTTGAATCGTTGGTCATTCTTAGTTAATTTTAAATTTTTGTGCTCGGTAGCTATCTAAACACTCAACCCGCAAGGCCTGTAGTGGTGTAATCTGCTACGCGTCTTACGGGGTGGCTTTTGGATTGCTACCGATCGTCAAAATTGAAAATTAACTAAGAATGACCGACGATTCGAACCGTCCGGCCACTCGAACATTACCCTAAATAATTCTATCCTACTTTTCATCTGAAAGAAAATAATTTTGACTTTATAGATGAAGTAATTCATTTGCAAAAGAATATACACATGTAGAAGAAGAGGAAATTTTGGTTTAGAAATTCTAAAAAATATTACCAAACTAGTACCTAGATGAATAATTCCGTTTTTCTTTAGATAAAATGTTTCTAGTTTTACTTAATTTTGCCCTATTCACATTTAGAAAAATCCATTTACCCTATGCAAATTCAGCTCAAATCATTTTTTACCTAGCTGCTGGCTGACTGGAAAACTCGAAAAAATTTCCGCACATTATGGCAGAATTACTCATAGAAACCCTAACTAACCTAATTTTATTTATTTATATGACTAGTTATTTCTATGAATAGTTTTGATTTCTCCTTCTATGTGTAATTGAATCACAATAATTGAATGATTAGAAATTAGTTTTTGCCTCCCTTTACCACAACAAAGGTGTTCATGGAGAGGAAGAATGAAGGCACCATTTGTTATGGAGGTAAGGGAACAAGGAATCTATGCACAAAGGGTGCGCATAAAAACAGTAAGTTGAGAAAGTAGTTTATGAAAGAATATAAAAGTTGAAAAAAACATTCAGAGGTGCTGAAAACCAGGACACCAGTGAACCGAAAAACGATGGCCTTTAACATAACAAAAATATTTTATTTGAACAAAAAGAAGACCTACCTACTCTAAGCTCAGGCACTTACATATTTTCCCCCTGGGGATTGAATCACAAAATGACAAATCTACGTACCTGTTCCCTGCAAGAAAGTAATATTCATAATTCGTCATTGAGAGCTCTTGAGTCCGGACAAGGTTGTGAAATCAAGGCATTGGAGCAACTACTTTACAATACTGGGACACTTGATCGGTTCCAAGGTCTCTAATAAAAATATTTATGAGCCGCCTTAGGAATTTTTTTAAGACAAGGTTGTGAAATCAGTGCTATAGTGCAAATTTTTCCCAATACTGAAACAATTGATCGGTCCCAAGGTCCCAAACTGACAATAAAAAACCAACATTGTCCCAAGAGAAGCTTGCTGCCTGGGTCGTATGAGAGAAATATCCTTTCGTTCTGAAAATTCATTCAAAACCTCCAACAGAAAACGCAAAATATTTACCAAATTCATGACACATCCAATTCCTATCAATAGTTTCTCGAACACCAAAAACCCAATACTGTATATATTTGTGTCCACGAATAAATGCCAATGAGCGTTAAATTTGCATACATCAGATGGCGTCTCAGTTATTCACGCAGAGCCCTTAAATCATCAAATCCTGCTTCAATCTGAAACAATCATTCATCCTCAATCAAATCAAGATCGTCACAAAATCAAAATACCATCGCAATACCACACCAAAACGAAAACGTAAAATACATCGCCACCTGTTCATCTTCATTGGGTTACTAATGGTGGGACGCGCCATCGCGCGGTTAAATTCGAAGGTTGAGAAAAGTACATCTGAGTTATTGCGCCACTCAACGGGTGCTACGCACCTCGCTGAGCAGTATTATTGCAGCTCTGATATTACGCATACTCGAGGGGCACTGCATTTACCTTCGAATCACTTTCAAACTAAAAAATGCCATTTTTGTCTCATTTTTACCCGTTTTCACCGTACTTACCCCGTACAGTTCACTAACGGCCTCAAAAATACCTGTCCGCATGGTACTGTCATTTTCACTTGCAGCAATTCTCATATGCATCCCATTTTGCATTGAGAATAACATTTTAATATCCGTACACTTCTATCGAACTTTTTCTCAATTGTTCCAAATGCGTGATCATTACACAGATCGAAATCTCCAAAATTAACCCAAAACGGTTCAAAAAACGTTCCACTGTCGAAGTAAGGGCGAAAGCAATTTACAAAACTCATTTCCCCATGTATCAAACAATAATGAATAAAAAATTTCCTCACGAACATTCACACCCTGCTTTGGATTCCGCTTCATTTGATCCCAAAATCAATTATCTACATAATTTCGAAGTACCCTTAATCGTACATTTCAACATGTATAGGATTTCCGAAAATTACTCACTTTTCAAAACATACCGGTTGCACAATTCTCAAAATGGCATGATAAAAAGACCTCAGATATCTACATTGTATCCAAATTTCGGACTTATACCTCCAATGCAAAGAAAGATGTCTCATTCAAATTTCAATCAATTGCCAATCTCACTTTCTCAAGACGGAAGAAATGCTATCGCTTCTCTACATCAGGATGCATATTTCATGCAAATTTCGACACGGAACTAAGTGGAATTAGGGACTTCACGAATTTTAAAATTCACTTTTTATTGGGAGAGCTTAGCTGGTGTCTCATAAAATAACTGAACATATGCGCCGCTGAAGGAGACCTTTGAGGGGTAATTCAAGGCAAAAATCGTTTTCTGCATTTACTCAATATTGAAATCTTCAAAGCAAACATTGAAGTGACAACGAGGCTTAACATACCTAAAGTGGGTTCTCATTACAGTTTCATGCAAATTTCGGCATCGAACTAAGTTAAATGAGCGATTTCTCGAATTTATAAATGAATTATGAATTCATGTTCGCGATTTCAATCCATAAATGTTCAATTCACCTTCACAAAAACATAAAATCGATCCTCCCATCAAATACAATACCTTCACTGGTTTACACCGCCCACAGAACTTAACATCATTATCTATGTTCGATTGCTAGATATACCAGATCTTAATTCCTCGAAAAGAGGTCTTTCATGGTTCATGAACCGATAATTTTCCTTCCGTTACCACAAATTTTCCTCAACAAATCACCTACATATAGAAACCTTCACAAAGTCTGCATCATTTAATTCAACTCAGTACGAAAAACTCACAGGGTGGACCTCAAAATTACTGAACATATACACAACTAAAGCAAAGCTTCGAGGGGTAACTCGAGTAAAAATGCTGTTTTTACTTCACTCAAAATTTGAGTATATAATGCAAAGATTCAAGTAACGACGAAGCTTCACATACATAAATGAGTTATACATTAATAGAAACGAGTTATATAAACAAATAATAACTATTAAGTATCCATCTTGCTTGGTATCCAAGTCATAAGGGCCACGGCAGTCCGCGTCTTTGAGAAGCAATTCGACCATCGAATACCCACTACAGTTGAAAGTAATAAACCTAGGAAATGAATAATTTCTCTTTGTATTAGGAAATTTGGCGAGTTTTTATCCTTTGAAATTTGCGTATCATGTTCATCATTATTAGACAATATTAAAAACTTTTCAAGTTTCATTTCATTTAAGAAAGGTGACACTTTTCACTTTTAACAACTTATAGGTTGTTTTTGTATCTCTTTTCATGAAAACCTGATGTAACAGTTTACTGTCCGAAATAACTGCAGTGTGAGAGAAGCATGTATTTTCTTAACTATGAAATTTAATCAACGAGTATACCATTCAAATAATTTTATATCAATTCGAAAGACAATTTTTTTGAGGGTTAACAAACCCATTAAAAAAATCAGTTATATTTGACGTCACTTTACATACTTATTACGATGATGGTGACACTTCAGGCCTTGCCAGCTGGTGAAACTTTGTGAACATCTTTTACATTACAACTTTTACAAGCACCAGAAGATTTGAGCCTCAAATTCTGAACCTCGTTGAGATATGGCAATTGGGAATCGCCATGCATCGCAATTTTCTCGAGAGAAAATTGAATGCGGAACCAAAATTTTATTCTCTACCAAAACTTGTTGGTAGTGAAATCATGCTATCAAGGTGAATCGCCTATTTTAAACACATGTTCTTGATGAAATTTCCTGTGAAACCAATAAAAACACTTGAAATGAATGAATTACACGTCGTGACTAGAAGTTATAAGAAATTCAAGGTGAAAAAATCGACTTAGACGGTTTACTTGCGAGTCACAATAATTTTATATCAACTCTAACAACCCAGTAAAACTCTCAAAAATTCGCAACACCGCCTGAAATGGGAAAAAATTTGAAAAAAACTTTGAACTTCAACAATTCATTAAAATGTTCTTCTTCGCGCTCGAAAACACCACAACACCAAGTCCATGATGATCCACATCCATATACAACCTTTAAACTCTAGCAAGTTTCATTTCAGGCCGCAACTTAGTCGTTAAAAAAATTCGATTCTGGAGACTTCAAGTAGAGCAGGATAAGTATCTAATTTTGCCCGATATCGGGGCATTTGACCCTATTATACCCTCAAGTTAGAAGTTTTTCAACTTTAAACAAAAAGTTAAAGGCCTAGAACTTCGAGATAGGTATCAATCAAAAGATCTCCTCAAGACGCATCTTTCAAGTGTTTTTCGACTCCCTGGAAGGTAAGGAAGTGGCCTTCGGGGGGGAAGGAAAGTCCAAAATTGCCTGGAAAAGTGAAAAAAATCTCTCACGCTCAAACGAAGCTGAAATTCGACCAGCCAAACACTTAGTATGTACGACGAATAAACGATCAGAAAGTGTTGAATAAAGTTTTTCGTGGGTTGCACCCATTTTCCTCACCAATGTTTTCGGCGTTTTTTCGGGATTTTTTAGGTTTTGCTTGACATGGTTTTTTGAGAAAAGTATCGCTGATCATGATCTGTATACTTGATAACTTTGAGAAAAGGTGCAAGCTAGGTCGTATTAATTTATGAAGCCACCACTCGGTCAAACAACGTCGCAACTAGCGGCCAAAAATGACCTCCGAAAAAACGCGTTTTTTCCCTAAACTTTGAAGTTGCACACAAATGAGTTTTCTAGAATGGCACTCTGTAAAACTTGGTGCACCTAGTACAAAGCTTTTCGAACGAGTTGTCAACTGCTCAGTCTCTCAAGCATGACCAAAATCCCGGACAAACATGTTTGGACGACCTCCCAAAATTTTATAAATTTTGAAGAAAAATTCAATCCAAAGTTGCGCATAAACTTGATCGTTTTGGCAGCCGTTGATTTCATGGTGCGTAGAAGTTTTGAAAATCTATCACTTATCAAAGTTCCAGATAGAAATTATCGGTACTTTGTCCAAAAAAAATGTCAAAATTTCTGCGAAAACCGGGAGAAAAATTTTGCTCAACTTTGACGCGCAAAAAAGACCATTAGTTCTCACAAGCTCAAAAAAGCCGCCGCTACCTTGTGCGGCAACTCTTTAGCTACAACATACTGAAAATTGAGCTCTTCAGATGCAACGGGGGACCTCATTAAAACTAGTTGAACGGACCCCATTTTGGCCGATTTTCGACCTTTGAACCACCATTGAAGGGAAAGTTGTCGCACGATCGAAAAAAAGGCCAGGGGTAATGTCGAGACGGAAGTTTATCTGCCTGCCAAATTTGAGCGCGCTGAGACCACGCGTTTGCGAGTATATATACAAATGCACGACATGAAAAGAATATACAATCCTTCGGTGATCGCCTCGCGGCGGCTAGGGTAAGTAGTGATCGTTTTTCTTCGAATCTGTGCGCGTATTTATCTTGTTTTGTCACCGGATTTTCGCAAGCACGTCCGCCGGCGCACAAAAAGCAGGCCCATACTGAGGCTGGTTAAGACGATACACAAACAAAACATGATAAACAATCGCGAGGTTCCTCCACTGGAGCTACCTCAAAGACTAATGAACCTGACTCCTCTCAACTAACAACTGTAGGAACCTTGGAGACGTCAGCGGGCGCTCTGAACAATTCAACTGGCTCATGGACTACGATCACTAGAGGAAACCGGAGAAGGAAAACTGTCTGAGAAACTCAAATTATCTCTCTTGATGAACTCTTCCAACCAAAACGACCATGTTTTCAGAAATATTTTACCTTGAAATTTAACGGGATTAACATTTCCTCAGACCTCAATGTTATTAAAACGGATGCTGACATCAAGACTCAGGTGGGGCACGTATCTCGAATCAGAGTGGCAGGCAGGGGCACACTACTCTTAGAGTCCGGCAATCTATCGCAGTCAACTAAGATCCCAGCACTTCGAAGATTGGGCAGACGGGAAGTCGTAGTTGAACCCTGTAGGACCTTCAATATTGTCAAAAGTGTAGTCTGCAGCAAAGCCTTCGCTCAACACACAGAGGAGGAGCTGAAAGACCATCTTCTTATACAAGAAGTAATAGATGTTACACGAATACAAATCAAACGAAACGGCGAACTCACATCAACAAATACTTACATTCTTACCTTCTAACTTAACAAAAAACCACACTCAGTACATCTCTCAAACTGGTTCTCTGAGTGCGTTGAAGAGTATGACCACCGATCCCAGCAGTGCTTCAAGTGCCAGAGATACGGCCATGTGGCTAAGTACTGTGGGCGAGAAGAGGAGGTATGTGCCAGACGTGGCCTCTCAGGACACAAGAAGGCTGGCTGCACCAACCCTGTCAACTGCTTTCATTGCGCCGATAAACATTATTCTAACGATAGAACTTGCCCCAAATTTAAATGTAGAAGTGCCATAGTTAACCTCCAGTTGCGATAGAGGATGCCACGTAATGAGGCTATGGACGTGACACTAACTCAGAACCCTGTGTACAAAACCCTCTACTCGAGGCAAGAAAAAACACAACCCTTGGGAAACTCCCAAGGTGTAAACCCCCATAAAACCTTCGCCTCGGTAACAGCAGCGCGGGACCAGAAATGAGAAGAGGCACGCAATACTATGGATATCGAAAAAACAGCTGTGACAACAGACAAGACATCAACGTTCCCTGAAACTGAACTCACGGACAACTGCTCCGGCAAAACTAGAAGCTGGACCCAGCGAGACTCTTGCTAATACTAGCCTGAAGAACTGCCACCCAACGGCACAAACTCCAATTACGTCGTCAGTCATGCAAGCGAATTCCTTCCCGGGAACTCACCAGTGTTCTATTGCTGATACGGAAAGCTCGAATTCAGAAGAAAAAAGCGCTTCACGGGGAAGTACATCCACAATGGTACCAAAAATACTAGTCAACTACAATGACTCTGAAACTGAAATGGAAACATCCCTCGCGGACATCAAGCGAAAACGTAACTCTTCTTCTTCACCATTGCGTCGAGAGAAGCCTACTAAATTGACAGCCATAGAACACCCACCCTCCGTACGAGAACGCATTTCTACTGAGGTGGAGCTTTCGCCGGCTGGAGCTGGGCGGCCGTTCATTCGGGTAGAGCTGCCACCGAGTGGGACGGAGCGCTTGCCTGCTGTGGTGAGACGCCCGCCTACGACGGGGGAGCGCCGGTCCACTTCGGTGGAACACTTGAACCCTTCACCGGTATGTCCATCGCCGGCGACAAATCAAACACCCACGGGTAAGTTGCCTTATGGAAAAATACCAGTCATTGAGAGTGGCTCATCTCAGTATACCAAACCTCGAAACACATCAGACAAAAAGAAGAGCAGTAGAGACTCAGTTTCTTCTACTTCTCGCCGTTAAAACTCATTCCCATTAATAAAAATTTCCCTTAACTGTTTTTTACAGTGGAACTTACAGTCGTATTTTACACAATTTAGCGAATTAAAACTTATCCTCCAACAATACTCACCAGCATGCGTTTGCTTGCAGGAAACTCTTATACACAATCGCAATGCTCAACCACCATAACAATAACAAATAATAAAATCCTCACCAGTCTAACCAGGACGGACATGAGAGGCGTTGCCATTCTGATCCATCGAAGAATACCATTCAACATAGTTCAGTTGAATGTCAACCTACAAGCAATAGCAGTTAATATAGACGTCTTTAAAACATGTACTATATGCTCATTGTATATATATACCCCATATACCAGTCCTACAAGAAGATCTTAATAACCTTATAAACCAATTAACCCCCTCGTTCATTATTATGGGTGACTTGAATGCCAAAAGCATGACTTGCGGTTCCCAAGTGACAAATCAGATGGGGTGAATAATAGAAGAATTGCTTCTCGAGCGTAATCTATCGATTTTGAATGATGGTGCTCCAACCCACTATCATGCACTAACTAATACTTGCTCGATAATAGATTTAACAATAACCTCAAATTGTATGATGGGCTCTAATTGCACTACACTAACTGAACTACACGATAGTGATCACGATCCTATTCTTCTCGGTCTCAAAACACTCAATCGATACTGAACTACCAGACCGCTGATATCCGGCGAGCCAACTGGCGACTATTCGAAGAACTGACGTCTACAAACATAACAGTAGGAGATATCCCTGACATCGATAATTTAGTTGCTTCTATTACACGGATTCTTGCAGAAGCTGCAAAACGTTCTGTACCATTGAAATCTTTTAACATGTCCCTTGGTTTAACGACGCATAAAAGGAGGCCCGGCGTGCCAGATTATGTGCTGAGCGTGCTTTGAAGTGCAGGTATTTAATTGAAAATAAAATAGCATACAATTTTGCAGAAGCCAGGTGCCAGTATATCTTCAACCAATCACGGAGAGAATCGTGGAAAAATTACGTCTGTTCAATTAACAGTAAAACTTCTATCAATCAAGTGTGGAGGAAAGTAGGGAAATGATTGGAAAATATACATTGCAACCAACACCAGTTTAAGAAATACCTGGCAGGGGTAAAGTCACTCCCCACAATGAAGTCGCAGAGGAATTAGCCGCTCACTTTGCCTCGGCATCGGAAAATAACTACTCAAACGATTTTTTGCGGCATAAAGCTCACATAGAAAGCAGACCTATTATTTTTGCTAACGATGAACTTGAAAACATTATAATACGAAGTTTACGATGCGAGAACTTCAATGTGCTCTGTCCACAACTTGGGATAGTAACCCAGGAGAAGATCAGGTAACTTATTCAATGCTGAAGTGCGCCCATCCTTCTTTACAATCTTTATTATTGAACACATAACAAAATCTATTCAGAACAACTTTTCCCTTCAGCCTGGAAAACAGCAATAATCGTTTCCATCTTAAAACCTGGAAAAGATACATATAATCCATCAAACTACTGTCCAATATCACTAACTAGCTGTCTCTGTAAACTCCTGGAAAAAAGGTCAATGCAAGACAAATATGGATACTGGAGCAAACCCAAAAAATTTCCTCAAAACAATCGAGTTTCCGAAGAAATCGATGTACCATTGACAACATAGCGGAATTTGAGCAGGATGTCTTAACTGCTTTTGAGAATAGGCGACATGTGATAGCGATCTTCTTCGATATAAAGAATGCCTACTATACGGCCTGGCGACATGGGCTGTTGTAAACACTAACCAGGTGGAACATCCAGGGAAATTTGCTTTAATTCATAGCTAACTTTCTAGCTGATAGACTAATAAAAGTACGAGTAGGCCGCACCTTATCCACACCATTTCCGATCAATGAAGGAATCCCATCCCACAGGGAAGCATACTATCTTGCACCTGCTTCATAATAGCTATTAACTCCATAATTGAAAACTTCCCACCTAACGTGAACCAGTCTCTTTACGTAGATGATTTCACCATATGGTCCTCTGGACAAATAATCGCGAGTATAGAACGCAGATTCCAACTAACCCTTAGTAAACTAATGACCTGGAGCAATCGCAGAGGTTTTTGCTTCGCGACAGAAATATGGGTAGTCATGCACATTTGTAAAAAACGTAACTGTCCCAAACTCGCGAATAATTTTTTCTTAAATCACCAAGCAATCCGGGATGTCGATCATCACAAATTCTTTGGAATGATTTTAGATGATCGAATGAATTGGAAGCAACATTTCATGACTCCTAGAGCTTCATGCATCAGTAGTCTGAACTTACTCAAGCACCTGTCGCACAAAACATGGGGAGCAGATCGACTAACTTTACTCAAATTATACATTATGCTTATAAAACCAAGACTGGACTATGGTTCCAAAATATATTCCTCCTCACCTTGATCAATCTTAGAACGACTCGCCCCCATTCACAACGCTGCCATACGTATTGCGACAGGAGCACTTCGCTCCTCGTCCTTACCCAGCCTGTATGTGAATTCTGGAATTAAACCACTAAAAACTTATCAAAATATCAAGAAATTGAATACATATGCACGCATCGCAGTAAATCCATCCCATCCTCTACACAACCTGATGAGCTATGAAGACCGAGAGAGTGACGACGATGATCATGTTGAAAATCACACGTATGGAAGAAGTTTTCTGCATAGAGCTGAACAGTTAAGAAAAGTAAATCATATATCTATGGGATCAATACTTCTGGAAGTACCTACACTGTGCCCACTGTGGATGATGAAAATTACACAATGCACAGACCTTAACAAAACATCTAAAAACTCAGTGACAGCACATGAGCTACGAGGATCCTTCCTACAACATCGAGATCAACCCAAGAACTCTATAGGCGTATATACAGACGGATCGAAAACTGCCACAGGGGTTGGATTCGCCTACGTGCACACCAATTTCCAAAATTCCCAGCATAATTATGATAATGCCAGTGTTGATACTGCAAAATTATACGCCATTTACAGCGCTCTGAATTCCTTAACTACAAGAAATGAGAACTCAATCTCAATTTATAGTGACTCGCGTAGTGTCATTGAAGCAATCGTTCATACCCAGCTAAAAACCCACTTGTTCAAATGATTCAATGTCGTATTATTCTATTAAATAAATTCGTAACCTTTTGCTGGACTCCCAGCCACATCGGTATAACACTCAACGAACGAGTAGACAGACTAGCTCGGGAGGCCACTTATGCAGCGGAAATAGCACAACTCCAGTTGCCCCGACCCGATGTCAAGTGCCTCGTAAAGCGTGTTTTGACACTGATTTGGAGACACCAATGGGAAGCTCTTGCTAATGATAAATACAAACTGATAACTGGAGATATAAATCCTCTACCTAATACAACCTCAACGAACCGATCGTAGGAACTAAAATTGACTGGTCTGCGAATAGGACACACGAAATTGACGCATGGTCACCTAATGGGAAGACCAATCCCGTATTGTGATGATTGTATCGTTCCATTGACAGTGAATCATTTAATTGTGGAGTGCCCCTCCTTTGCGGAAGAGCGATGACGTCATTTCAGAGACCCGCCATATGTCCTCGTGGATATATTAGCACTAGCTGCTACCACCGCTTTCAACGGCCCTTTACCCAAGTACTTAAAAGTACTTAACAGAAACAGACCTATATTCTAAACTTTGATGAAGCTTGAAACACACTAGCCGAACAAGTCAAATAATGGCCGAACGCACAGTGCTGTTAACTCAGAACATTTTGTTCAGAGGGGACTCCAACGTGGGTAAGTCGCTCGGCCGGGAAGGAAAAAAAAATTTGTGAGTTGCTGGAATTCTGTGACTGGGTAACAGCTATCACCACTAAGACTCATAGTACGCAAATCAATTAGTCATCATAGTTGCTAAACTAAACGAAGCCTAGAAGTACGGAATATTCCAACCTCTGTACAAACACCCAAATACTGTATGAGAATTCACTATTGAATCGCCTATATAGCGTCTATGGTGGTTAAATAATAATAATAATAATATTGAAATTTGTTTTGAAATTTCATGTTGTTTTTTTGCAGGAAAATTACATAAAATTGGGATGTCTTCAATTTTTGGAATAACAATTATTTGCATAACCTTATACAGAATATTTTTAAACTCGTGGTACAAACTTTGGCAGTTGGTAGAAAAACTGAAAATAACTTTTTTACGAATAACACAAAGTCTAGAAATCTATTGTTAACGAGATATAAAATCATATTTCTCCACAGCGGGAAGCCACAACCTAACCTCATGAATGGATGTACTTTACAATTGATGATCAATGTGACCATCTGCTACAATGTAGTTTCTGTACCGACGCAGTAGTGATTCCTAGACATGTTTAAACACTCGTGGATCATCCGTAAAGCGTCCTGCAGCCTCTACTACCCTTCCAATTAGATTCATCTGTCTCCACTGTCTATTCAGAATCTAAACTGTCCAGGTGACCTTAAAGGTAGAAGTTTAAAGGTGTTAAATCTGGTAACCGAGCTGGCCATGGTATGGGCCCAAATCATCCTATCCATCTGTTCAGTAAGGGACAGTGAAGACATTGATGCACATCCCTAGTGACATGTGGCTTAGCTCTGTTGTGTTGAAACCACTTGTGTCGTATGTCTGACAGTACATATTCTAGGTCAGATAATAACTGCCTGAGAAATACTTTATAGTTTTTCCCTGTTGAGTGTACACAACAGCCCAACCAAATGGTCACCAATAATTCCTGCCCTTACATTTGCATAAAACCGCACTTAGTGGTTGCGCTGATGCTAAGCATGCAAGTTGTCTTGTTTCCACAAGTTGAAATGTGCGTGGTAAACACCACCACGCGTAAAAGTTGCTTTATTAGTGAAGAGTACAGGCTATGAAAATTCATTATTTGCAGTATTTCCATTTATGAACCTGCGTGCAAATCGTTCACGGGGCTGAAAGTTAGTTGAGAGCAGTTTTTGTACTCTTTTAACACAATAAGGGCACAGGCCGTCAGCATGGAATACATTCCATACTTGAGAGTAGCAATATATTCCAAGATCACGTGCAGCGGCTCGAGTGCTGGTATGTGGGTTTCTTTCAAAATGATGTAGTATCTGCTCTTCATCCTCATTGAATACTTACCGTAGCCTTCGACTATCCGCTTCTCTTCTATTCACCTCAAAACTGCAGGTGTTTTGCAGATGTTGATGCAACTTTGTGAAGAATGGATGATCAGGTACATGACAGTTGGGAAACTGCTCTTTATACAGTCTAGCTGTCAATATTTCATTGCCGTTTGCAAAACCGTATGCCATGTGCACATATGTTTTTTGGAATTTGGGTAGAAATTTTTAGTGTCGAACTACTTCACACCACACGTAAACAAATGTTGCCAGATGCAGGGGTTGTGAAACTTCTCATTCGATTTCCCGTAAATGATCGCTTTCCAGACTTTTTGTTGTTAATCAGAAAGTTGTCACCTCAATTTTTCTACCTGTTGGCTCACCTTTAACGTTGCCCGGTGCCGACACCGCCAGCAACCGCAAAACAGCTGCTGCAGCTGTTTCACCTTCCTCGTTCTCCCAGAGGAACGAAAGCAAGGCACTTGCCGGCCTTACACAAGTACCGAACCGCGGCGAAGATGATACTACCGACCAACGATGATCGAAAGCACGCGCGCCTGCACTCCACCGTTTCCATAATTACACTGCCGATGCAGCGCCGGGAGCGAGCCGAGGCGGTTGCGACATGGTACGACAACTGCCGCAAAGTACGACAACCCCACACCTCCCCCAGTTTCTCAGGAAACTAGCGTGGCGGGGTGCCTAGCACTCGTACTCGTTTAGGTACGAGGGACGCCGTCGCTCACGGCATGACCGCCTCAATGGCGCCGGCTCCCTCTGGTGCTGCTCCGCCTCTCTGTCGACAGCGGCAGGCTCCTCGCCCTCTTCTTCAGGGGAGTCTTCACTCGACGCGTTATCTGCCGCCGGCACCACTGGCGCCGCGTTTAGTGCGTTAACAACCACTCTCTCGGGCAACGCAAGAGGAGCTGCACCGCCGCCGCCACCTCCACCGAAGCTAACTGCTTCGGGCTCCGCAGTGCCATCAACTCGGGAACACGGCCCCGTTCGCCACCAATCCGCCGTCTCCTGACGTCGCGCACATGCCTAGGCATGCCGTCTACGCAGACTACGTACTTAGACACGACGCTGGTGACCTCACCAGACGTCCACTGCTTCGTGCATGAAGGCAGTGGGGGTTTCACCCACACCTCATCACCAACAGCAAAACTGTTGTGCGCGCAGCCATCACTCACCCGACGATTGATATCGAATGGCACTCGCCAACGATATCGAAATATACCGCTCGAAGGGACTCGGCCAGCCTCGAGTGTCCTTCCTGGGCGTCACATTGTACCAAAAAGTAGCCTCTTCAGGAGTGATACCTCCCCTGGCGGCGATCCTCTTGATCGTCCGGTGATTTCTCTCAACGATCCCGTTGCCGCTCGGGGCGTAGGCGGCACGGAATCGCAGTAAAATCCCCCACGCATCAGCGAACTGCTCCACAGTCGCTAATCGGAAGGCCGTAGAATTGTCCAGTAACAACTCGTCACACGGCCCTCGCTCAATTACGACCTCACGCAAATGAGCGACGATGCTCACTGCAGACTCATTCAGCAGTCGTCGCCAGATGGCGAACCGCGAGGGTCCACAGTCAACCATGGACAAGTAGAGCTTGTTGCCATAATGGGTTACGTCAACCGCAACCCGGCGCCAACTCTCCTCCACAGACAGACCCCTTCGCTCCACGAGATTTTCCTCCCGCAGCGCAGGATCGATTCGCTGGCAGGCCTCGCATTCAGCCAGCTCACGCTTCACCTGTTCGCGCGACAGATCACTACGGATCTGACGCGCCAAGTAGAACGTCCGATCGATGCCCAAATGATGCGGCAGATCAGCCGCTCAGATGGCATCCTCGAGACTCTCCCCAGTGGCAAACACGGCAGACACCTCTGCGACAGCTCCACCACCATCGCGGTAACTAAGCCACCTCTTAGGTACCCTGTTCAGCTGGTCGGCCTTGTTCTCGATCGTCGAGACGAAGCGAACAGACACGACCAGACCATGCTCAGCGATCGTCTCACGGATCACCCCAAGACGTCGCTTCACGAGCATCTCCGCCGCGCTCTTCGTGCGAACACGATTGCTGCCGTCGACAGTATTGTCCATCCATGTGACGACTGTCTGGGAATCACTGGCGACCGTGAAGGTCTTAAAACCCCACGCAACCGCCAAATTAATACTCCGCGCCACCGCCTCCAACTCGGCCACATTGATATGCCGGTGGTCTGACTCTTTTCGGAGCCAAGACGCATCCTCCACAATGCAGCCATCAAGGGCCACACCGACGGCGAAGAAGCTGGCATCAGCCCACACGGTAACCATACCATGCGGGTCGACACCCCACACGCCCCCAACAGGGTCTTCCCGATGAGCCCGCGCCAACAGCTCCGCAGCCAACAAGCTAACAGAACCGTCAACCGAGTCGTCTCAAGAGCCACTGCACCCCAGCCGTTTGAAAAAACTGCAACAAGGACGCAGCCACCCCGCCACGGGGTAATGGCCGACTAACCGACCGCACAAGGAAAACAGCCCTTCGTTAAGCCGACATTCACCGAACCTAACTCGGAGAGAGCAGTCCCCCGCGACATCCGAAGATGTCCGTTGGAATCTTTCCGTAAGGAAATTCCCAACAGCCGGCCTCCATCCAGGCTCTCAGGCTCCTTCGCCGCAAGTCCGTACCGCGCCAGATGCTCCCAGAGCTCCTGCGCGCTGAGAATGGACTCACAAACCACTACATCATCGATGTAGTGGTCCGTCCCTCGACGAACGCGGTCGTTCAACGACAGAACCTTGCCGAGAATCACCGTCATGATTCGAGGCGCACACGAGAGGCCGAAGCCTAATCGCGTCAAAGCGTAAGGCACACCCTTAAACTTCACGATCTGGTACCGCCACAGATCCTCGGAAACGTGGATCTGCAGGTACGCAGACTTAAGGTCGACGACCTTAAGCTCGACCCGCAGCTGCCGCCATTTCCGAATCTTGTCGCCACACACAGCGACCATGTCATCACCAGTATGGCATTCGACAAAGCCGTTCAACTCACGATAATCCATGACCGGACGGACTTTGTCCTTCGCTGGTTGCACGACGGCCAGCAACGGAATGACGCCCTGGATGGGGCCATGCCATCGCCTCAACCAACCCTTTGAGATCCAACTCTGAATCTCCGCATCATAGCGCTCACGCACGTGAAGCGCCCGAGTACATCCGTACTCCGCGATCCGAGTCTGCAACCCCTCGGGCGGCTTCTCAGACCACCACCAACTGACGGTCCACCGACCGTCAGCGAACCTAGCAACAAAGTCAGGGTCGACAATCTCGATCGGCGCTGGCGCACCTCTCGACTCCACCGACCCCGCCCCTGTCACCAGGCCGGCTCCCAGCTTGGCACAGGCGAATCCATTGCTGGACCCCCTACAGCATCCAGCTGACCAGGATCTCCCCCAGTCAACTGCATACTTCGAGTCAGGACCTCTCCTAACGGTGACGCCCCCATGTGATCAATAACATCACTCCCTAGGAGACAGTCTACGCCAAGATTCCCCAACTCCGGCATGACGAGCGCAGTGACACCGAAGCAATGCCCCTGCAACCCGACTACCACACGTCAGTGCTTCCCCACGTGGGAAGTTCTGCCGTCCGCCGTTAGCAACGACCGCCCCGGCCGGGGGCGTTGGCCCACCACCACCCGCGGACAAACCACCGTCCGCTCGCTCCCGGAGTCTACCAGACACCAAGAACAATGCCCATTCAAGATGGCATGAACGACTGGCAACCGACGCCCCGTCGTAACGCCAGTCGCTCCGAGGGATTCTAGATCGCCCCGCCCCAGCGACACACTCGTGCCGCTCAAGGTCCCTTTCTCCGAGGGGGCGCCGTCACCTCCCTCGGGGGGAGGAGACCTACGGTAAGCTCGGCTTGCACGGTTTCCATTGAGGACGCGTCGCACCGACTGGCGTCATTCGCAGAGAAACCTGACCCACCAACCGTAGGCCTACCTACCGCCGGACAGTCGCAAGCGAAATGCCCGACCTCTCCACACGCAACGCATGCGAACTTCCTTTTAGCGGGAGCCTTCACGGCCCCCCTACCAGCAGGCGCCGCAGCGCCTTGCTTCTGCGGGCAAACCCGCACGCGGTGTGCACCGCCACAGCGGTAGCAAGCACCCTTGCCACCACTGCCCTGCTTCCCCGAAGCAGCAATGTCTGCCCCGAGCCTGGCCTCCTGGCCTCGCCCGGCTACAGCCCTCTGTGCGGCCATTCTTTCCCGCAATTTCGACACCACAGCATCGAACGGCGCAGTATACGCGTCCTCGCGCGAAACTGCCCAAGTATACAGAGTTGTGGGGAGACCCTCGTAGAACTTGACCCTAAAAATCAAATCCTTCTTAGTCGACCCCACTCTCCCACCCAGACGCGCCAAGTCATCCAGGTACACATCCACCGACTCCCCGGCTGCAAGCCGACGGTCGGTGAACCGCCCATACGCCTCCTGCATAGGCAACGCTAATTGCGAGACCAGCGTAGACCGAACTACCTGCCACTGAGCAGCATCACCGACAGTCATGGAGCGAAACACCCGAGCGGTGTTGCCGTCGAGCATGAACCCGATGACGTCGGTCGGAGCTACGCGCTTCAGCTGGCAGAGCCTCTCCAGGTTCTCCAGCGCATCGACCGATCCATCGCCAGTCAACTTAGGCAGCTGCCTAGACAACCGGTCGAGGATCGGACCACGCGCCTGAGTCAGGATGTTAGCCAACAGGCTAACATCCACAAGCACTCCCGACGTGCTCCCCGCCGGCGGCACTGGCGATCCCGCATCGCCAGCTTCGGCTGCCGCAACCTTCTCAGCTGCGTCAGCTACCTCAGCTGACGCAGCCTTTCCAGCCGCCGCTATCTTGCTACCAACAAGATGGCTACCACCGCCAAAAGCCTAGATAGCTTGTTGGCTTACCTGTAACGTTGCCCGGTGCCGACACCGCCAGCAACCGCAAATCAGCTGCCGCAGCTGTTTCACCTTCCTCGTTCTCCCAGAGGAACGAAAGCAAGACACTTGTCGGCCTTACACAAGTACCGAACCGCGGCGAAGATAATACTACCGACCAACGAAGAACGAAAGCATGTGCTTCTGCACTCCACCGTTTCCATAAGCACACTGCCGATGCAGCGCCGGCAGCGAGCCGAGGCGGTTGCAACATGGTACGACAACTGCCGCAAAGTACGACAACCCCACACTACCCACTGCTGAACTTTTTACCATGAGTTTACAAACACACTGTGTGTATGGATTGTATATTGTAAGAAGAAAAAATGTCAACTGTTGGAATTTCGTTTTCATTTAAGAAATAATCTTAGTTGAATGAAAATGTTCGTGAGCATATATGTGAATGGATGTTTTTTTGTGTAGCATTGTTCCTTGAGTGTTGCTACGTTTGAATCTACTGTGCCTGTTCTCAAGGGCTAGTTTTAATTGTGACAGAATGATTATATCCATCTTAACTTACTAATTCTCATGGCATAGGTACTAACAATATGTAATAGCAACCATTTTGTGAACTCTAATTTGTAACAGACAGATAGCATTCTGAAACTAAATCTAGACAACTACGTTTGCCTTGATGATGTCCCAGCAATGGGAGACCCTAATGAAGACAGTAATTTCTACAACTTTATGTGGAAGTTGATATATGAGTCTTTGATTTCTGTTAACTATTCATTGTTGATTGCTCATATGAGACCCATAATAAATGTACTCATCTTGTGCTTGCTGATTGTTATAAAGCAACCAGACCACAAAAAAACTAAAGAATTAACTTGCAATGTAATTCAATAGTGCGTGTTTCATTTGAAAAACCAAAGGATTTAAAATACAGGCTTCACATCAATGGAATAATTCTTTTGACCGCACACTTTTTTCACTTAAGAAGCTTTGAGTGATTCATCCCATAAAACTAAGACGAAAATTATATTGCTCTATTATTTTAATAAATAATTTTAAATTGTCAAATGTAATTGATGTATGGTTATATTGCATTATTGAGGTGTGTGGCCTCTTGTTATTTTCTGTAAAGATGGAAGAACAATGTTATGCTTATAATTTTTTGAAGTTATGGCATCAGTTTTATCAAATATTAGAGCAAGCAAGCATCCCAATGCTCAGGTACCTAAGCACCCAGCATGGAGCGTGCAGTGGTTATGATGCACAAGCTGACGGATGCTGAAGTGGAGAGGCTGAGCTGCAGGCTGGATTTCATTAAGCAAGAAGCTGCAGCGGAGAACATGATGCAAGGTGAGACTTAGTTCTGGTTATGGTGTGAGACAAAAACAGTTGATATTAAAGAAGAAAACTCAGCCTTATCAGGACCGGTTCGATTAGGATAGGATGGTATAGTTTATGTTAAAATATATTATTTTCGAATTATCAAGGGAATGTTGACTGATTTGGGTTTCATGAGCCCACCTAGCATAACAAAGGCATTGTCTGTTGAAGTTCCACGTGTCCTGTTAGTTTTATTTATTTTACAATGCACGTGCACCACCTTCAACTCCCCGTATGATGTGTTTTAATAATTTATCTTCACTGGTGGTCATAGATAAGGGTTTTTGCCAATTTGATGTAGAGTCTGGAATTTATAGTGGAAAACGTTTGGCAAAACTGCAAGTCTGACTGAAATTTGGCAACACTGTAAGCTAATTGTTGTTCTCAGGAAAACTCAACTTCTATTCTTTTGAAATGTCAGAAAATTATATAAAAAATTAATATATCCCTGTTTCTCAAAAATTAAGGCAAAAATCAAAAAAGTTATGCATTCAAAATGTGTTTTTTTAAATACATATATTGTGCAAATTTCATAACAATTGGTCAAAAAATTAAAAATTGCTGGGCTGTCCTCCTTAGCATAACCTCAACATCAGAAGGAAACCCTACACTATAAGTGGTGGTAGATAACCCACAATAACCTAGAGGAGTCTCAGAGGAACAGCAGAAACCACAGAACTAAGATTCATGAAGTCAGAATTCAGAGCTTACTGTGTCTACTATGGCTGATTGTTTTATACTTGACAAATTTGAATGTATGCAAAAATGAAAACTCATGAAAAACATGTTTTTTTTTAAAAAAAACTGCCAATAAAGTAAAAGTTTTTTTACATCACTTCTGCCACCTGTGCATTCACAACATGGATTTTTTGTAAGGATTATTCTTTGAGTAAACTTTATCTCACTGATATTCTTTTTATCTACTGACCCATGCTATGAGTGTAATGTGTATTTAAGGAGGTCACTTGCGGCCACATTTGGCCCGCGTGCCCAACTGGAGTCCATTTTTTAATCGTTGTTGAAAAAGGACCCTTAGGTGGTGGATTATTCGCTCCTATAATTTTATGGCGCTGCGGACTCTAGAACCCCACCCCCCCCCCCAGGGGGATGTAAGGGACCAAAAATCAGCAATTTTTGATTTCATGGAAGTGGAAAATTTTCTACCATACTTTTGTCAGTAACGTTTTAAGGATTCTAAAACTGTCTTTGTTTATGTTCTAGCATAAAAACTCAATGAGTTCTATTCTATTGAAATATCAATGAAAGAAGCAATGTCTAATAAAAAAAAACTAAGGCCTGAATCGAAAAAATGAGTAGAAAAAATTGTGTTTATTTTAAAAATTACATGTAATAGTCAAATTTCATAAGAATCAGACCACAAAAATAAGTTCATAATTTTGATAAAAAAATATTATTTTTGGGGGGGGGGGGGGGGGAAATTACATATCACAGTGAGAACATGTAGTAAAGCGTAGAGATTATTGAAATGAAAATGAAAATAGCATTCAATTACATAAATTATCCATGTTATTACAATTCAAGAAATTTATTCATGTTTTTGGCTCTCCTGAATAATCATATATTTGAACATTCAAAAGAGTAAAAGTCATTTATATTTCATGCTAGAACAAATCCAAAGAGAGTTTTAGAATCCTTAAAACATTTCTAACAATAATACGGTTTCAAACTTTCAAATTTGACCAAAATTTTGTTATTAAGCTCAAAACCCAAAATTATTTTGTATGCTTAATATTTATAAAATATTGCATATCAAAAATAATTTACAATTTTGAACCGTACTATTGTTGGAAATGCTTGGAGGATTCTAAAACTGTCTTTGGTTTTGTTTTAGCATGAAAACTCAATGACTTTTACTCCTTTGAAGTATACATAAAAATATACAAAAAACTAATATTTTGTATTTTCTAAAAAAAAAATAAGGCCTAAGTAGAAAAAGTTGAACGAGTAAAATATGTGCACTCTCAATATATACATACACTGGCAAAATTTCAAACGAATTGGATGAAAATAACTAAAATCGTGAATTGACCTCCTTAAAACTGTCACCCCCTCATGGGGATACAACTATTGTTTGTATGGGAACAAGCATTGCCAGGGGGAACATGTGAAGTGTTGTGCTGAAGTAGGCAGGCCTTCTTTTTTTAAATAGAATACATTTTTGGTTTTGTTATGGAAAATTTTTTTGTGGCTTGGTGCTGTCTGGTTTTTTAGTATTCATTACTTACTGTGTCAAGTTTCATCTTGTCTCATGAACTGCTTTTGTGACTTAGTGTTGCTATGTACCTTGTACATAGATTCCCCATTTCCTCAATACCATACTAAATGGTGCCTTCCTCCTTCCTATCTTTAGAAAACCTGAGTTGTGGATAAGTAGGCTTAAACTTACATCTAATCCAATTTGAAAACTTTCAAAAAACTGTGGTATAGCTCTGGTAAAGATGAGGACTTCCGTGGTATAAGGAGTTGTGTTGAGTTTTGGTATTTGTCTTCAGGGTCAAACTTCCTCCCACAAGGTTGAGAAATGCTGTCATATTTGAGCAAAGATGTCACTCACTGGATTTCATTCTATTCTAATTGTCTCGTTAACAATTTAAAAATTAGTTTACATTAATTTTTAATTCAAACTCCCTTGATGTCCTTCAGACATATAGTGAAGTGCAAATTGCATTTTTTATTGCAATGTTTATTGGGTTTTCTAGTTTATTATGAATTTTAACCACTAATTATTCTGAAGACAGTTTCTCGTTTCTTATTATTGAAATTTGCTGGTGTAAGCTAAAAAATTATTAAGCTCATTTAAACTCCAAAGCTTTTGAAATATTAGGTAATTAGTTGGAAGGGTGGCATTGTGTTGCCTGCTATAATTATTACTTGATTTTTTCCAAATTTTATAGATTACTCCTGTTTTCATGTATAAAAATACTAACCAAATTGTTGACATTGTCGAAATTATTAAATTATCTCTGTATTTTAACTTATAAAAAGATGTTACTAGATTTGTTGTGTCGCAATTTTTCTCAATGAGCTTGTGTCACTTGCAGGTGATGATCCGAGCTCTGGGAGCCATCTAGGAGAAATTTACATCAAAATTGAAGTGCCTGACGCTGAGCTGGAGGCCGTTACTGTAAAGGACGAGTCCATTGACTGGCATCAGGAACCCCAGGTGCTGTAATAGGTGGTTTACCCTTCTGTTGAGTGCTCCCAATTGATTACCCAGTTTTTTCTTGAGTGCATCCAATTGATTACCCACTTTTTTCTTGAATGCTACTGTTAGATTTTAGTAGAGTATTTATCATTTCACAGGAAATTTTAATTTACTTCATATGTGGTTTGTTTTTACCTGTTCTTAGCCACTATTTTGTGTCATTTATACCATTATTACTGCTTTCACGTCTTATTGTTTTGCGCATTTCTGACCTAATTGACATAACATGACATTCTATTCCAATTGCCTGATGAATGATTTAAGGGTCTGGATTAGCTCAATTTATTGCTGAACCGTTTCATTAGCTGCTGAGCAATGTTTACTCTGGTTCCAGAAAATAGTCTCACTGCACACTATAGACCGCCGGGGCCCCGGCCAACCCCGGCCATTTTGGCTGACCCCGCCCCGGCAAGCCCCGACAATTTTTGCAGACCCCGGCCCTGGCAAAATAGTGCCCTAAACCTGGGTTTTGGCCGGGGTTTTTAGTTTTTTACTACACCTTTTTCACTTTGAATTAATTTAAGTCAAGGTCAGTTTAATCCAAGATAAGTTCAATTTTATCCAAGTCAGATTCAAATTAATCCGATTCAAGTTCAAATTAATACCAGTCAAGCTCAAATTAATGCAAGTCAAATTCAAATTAAACGAGCTATGTATCCAGCATCAGGAGGCAGAGTATGATTCAGATCTTTGAACGGAGTGGAGTAACATATAGAAATCAATTATAAAAACTTTATATTAACTATACATTAAGTTATTTTACAATTCTACATTAATGGCAGTGCTCATCCATTCAAATATTTATGTTCAAAGACAATTTTATGGTACACATGCACATACACATAGTAGTATCGAGGATTTAATTACTCATATAGAGATTTATATGCTTGAAATTTCGTTTTATCACATATATAAAGTCATACATGCATGCAACTACAAAAGATTACCATTAGATGATATGTAGATTTAACCTTTAAAAGAAATATAGCAATGAAGTCATTTTTTGCTTGTTCAAACGATTTTTGTATAAACAAGTTTCAATTGTTTTCATCGATCGAGATGATATATTTGGCCTATTCATTTGAAGGGATGGCACAATTTTTATTGCAATTGCAGGATTGTATCTGTGTAGTAATGTACTCATATAAATTGTAATCAAATGGTATTGTACATAAGTACTCAGTGAATCGCATTTGCTCATTTCTTTTAAAGGTTAAATCTACACATCGTTCAGTGGCAATCATTTGTAATTGCATGAACATATGATTTCATACATGTGATAAAGTGGAATTTCAGGCATGTAAATCTTTAAATGAGAGTAAATAAATCCTGATGCTATGTGTATCTGTAAGATAAAAGTACCTTTGAACATAATTATTTGAATGGATTCACACTGCCAATAACGTAGATTTATAAAACAACTTTAATGTGTAGTATAATTCGAAGTTTTTTTAATTAACTTTTATCTGTTACTCCGCTCAAAGATCTGAATCACACTCTGCCTCCTGCTGCTGGATACCTACACATTTTACGACAGCTTGTTTTTATGCTGAAGAAATTTTATGTATTTTTTGCTGAAAGTAAAAACGTTTTTCTTGATGATCACATCCAACAGATACATTTTTAATACAAAAAACGCTGAAATTAACGAGGGATTCATGTCGATTCTTAATTCAAGTTGGGGCTGGATGAATTTGAACTTGATATGGATTAATGTGAACTTGATTTGGATTAATTTGAACTTGACTTGGACTAATTTGAACTTGACTTAAATTGATATGAATTTGATTTGGATTAATTTGAACTTTACTTGGATTAATTTGAACTTTACTTGGATTAAATTGAAGTTGATTTGAATTAATATGAACTTGACTTGGATTAATAATTTGAAGTGAATAAAGCGTAGTGTGCCTCGTATAGTTTGTCGATTATTATGCCTCGTATGGCTTATCTATTTTTACACCTCGGTTGTTTGTCAATTAATACTCCTCGTATGGATCTTTTGTTTTAGGACGTCTTATATTAAGGAACTTTTAAAAGCCAATATGTTGGCATATGTATCTCATGTGACAACTTGGAAATAAACGGTTTTGTTTTTGTTTTGTTTTTTAGTGGTATCGGTATCCGTATCGGCAAAATCTGGCCGATACTTTACCGATACTTTCCAATAATACATATTTTATCATTCAAATGAAGGTCATAAATCATGAAAGTAAAAGTATTTAACCTAATAATACCCGTTGTGTGTTTATTTATATATTTATTTGGTGTCCGCGTTGTGTGAGCTTGCGGTATCATGGATACCGAATTCCTCAGTGTAACATTAAAAGATGGCGTTTCTATGCATTTAAATATTTGACATTTTATCAGGATAGGTTTTGTTAGGATAGGATAGGTTAGCTTAGATTAGGATAGGCTAGGTTAGCACAGGTTAGGTAATACTGTCAGAATTTTTTCTCGGGTCTGCCTAGCCTTAACGATGACATTGTCCATGGAATCTCCACGGGTCCTGCCACTATCTAATAATACCCTTGACTTATTTGGAGTCCGCTTCTTTCATTTTCTTTGTCACGCTCATGAGGAGAGTTATAGTGACCGTATCTGTGATACGAGTTTCACCAGTGCCTAAGTACAAGAATATTTTTCATCACGAGCGCTGTTAGGATGAATACATTCGTTGGGCACCACATTTGGAAAATTTGTTCAAGAAAGTTAGTGAATCCCGTAATTTTTGACGGGCTGTGCGTACTTGTAATCAAATAAAGAGCCTATTCATACCTAGTAAATTAGATAGCTAACTGTTGAATTATTGCGTTTAATCAGGCCCGCTAACTGAATTCACTACTTTGAATTCCCGATGAGCCACGGTCATAACTGAAAGCTATGTAGCATGAATATTTAAACCCTCTAGCGACATAAAATTATTATACTTTTACGACTAACCCTTTATAGTTTGACCTAATGTCCATATCTTAAAGTATGTGACAGGCTAACAAAAACCAAACCAATTTAATAAATTTGAAGGTGTATTTGAAAGTTTTTGTGAATTTAGTATAAAAAGTGCCGATAATTCTATTTTAATGTAGCTTGTGAATCGCCAAATATTACGAAGCTAATAATTTATTTTAACTTAGCATGCATATCACCTTCATTAGGAATCTTGCATTTTTCTTCTATGTTAAGATGTTTGAACAATTCACGAACAAACTTCCAGTTGAATACATCTGAACGGGTCAGTTGATTGTTTTCATTGCAACTTGATGAATTTAAAAACGAGAAAATTTCCAAGGAACTTAACCATATTTACTAGGAATACGTTTCGGAGTCCAGCTCCATCATCAGTTCGTAAAATTAAAATTCATTGTGAGTACAATAAAAGAAAAAATAAAATGTTGGATACAGTCATTAAAGAAAATCATGAAAACAAAAAAAAATCAGAACATGTCCCACAGAAAATAAAATCGACATGATATACTTCCAATTTACGATGGTTAGGAATTGTCAGAATTGTTGAGGCCAGTTTCTGTTTAAAAATATGTAGCGACTCTGAAATTCTGAGGTCACATGTAGTTGAAGTCGAATCTAAGATTTTGAAGTCCGCGGAGGATATCGGTTCGTTGCATTTTACTGCGTGGTTACGTACGAATTGTGCGAATTGATTCCTCGTGCGGAAGCTTCAGCCCCGATGTTCAGTCATTCTGATATAAAAATTTTGTGCCGTAATGCCGACGTACGATGATGTGCACTGCACACAACTGTAAGAATAAATCAAAAATGCTCTTTCTCCATTAAAAGAGTATCCTTGTACCGAAATTGTATAATTTTATGGTTGCTTCATTTTTCCGGTACAAGGATACGCTTCCGATGGAGATACGAACCTCGATCTCTGATTAATTTTTAACAGCTATACAGTTGTGAGCAGTGCACATCATCGTACGTCGGCATGACGTCACGAAATTTTTATAACAGAATGGTCGAACATTGGGGTCGAAGCTTCTGCGCGGGGAACTAATTAGCTTACTCCTCACACTCCGCAGTACGTAATCACGCAGTAAAATGCAACTAAATCTTAGATTTGGCTTCAACTGCATGTGACCTCAGAATTTTTGAGTCGCTACATATTTTTAATCAAAAACCGGCTCTCAACAATTCTGATAGTTCCTGCCCATTACAAATTGTAACTAAATATTAATCATGTCGATTTTAGTTTTTCTGTGACATGTTTTAATTTTATTTTTATTTTCTTGATTTCCTTTAATGAATGTATCCAAAATTTTGCTTTATCTTTTATTGCAGACATAATGATTTGTAAATTTACGAACTGATGATGGATCTAGACTCCAAAACGTATTCCTAATGAATATGATCAAGTTCCTTGAAATCGTCATTTTAAAATTCCTCATCTTATAGATGGTTGCTTGTTGGCGGGTATTTTCGGTTTCGGGGCTTATCGAATTTTAATATTTTCTTTCGCCAAAGTATGTACTCGTATTTGGTGTGAATAACACGAAAATGACAATCCTTTTTTGGAGAAACTATTGTTTTGGTCCACTTTTGGAGCCAGTTGCTATTATAGCTAGTCTACATTACGTTGCAATACGATTAGAAACACATATATCTATTGCGGTATATCTATTGAATGGATTTCATTTTGTTGTTTTTCTCAACAATATAGTTAACATAGCAAGAGCATTTTATTTTTCACTATCGGACACTTTTTTTGTCAATATTTTTGTATTATTAGATATGTTAGCAAATAACTTTATTATAACTCCCATGTAGGAGTTATAATGTTTTTTTTATTACAAGTGTGCACAGCCCGCCAAAAATGGGATTCAATACTTTTCATGAACGAATTTTCAGTATGTAGATGATAAACAAATACAGTGTATCCATCCTAACAGTACCCGTGATGAAAAATATTTTTGTACTTGCGCACCGTTGAAACTCGTATCACAGATACGGCCATTATAACTATCCTTATGAGCGTGACAGTGAAATGGAAGAAACAGACACCAAACAAATAAACCAAGAGCAAGGGTATTATTAGGTATCAGCATGACTCATGGAAATTCTAAGGACAATGTAATCGTTAAGGTAGATGGACCCATGGAAAAATTCCGTCAACATTACTAAACCTATGCTATCCTAATTCTGTGTCGTCACTCGCACTGCTGCAAAGCACGTTCACGACGCGAAGTCCTAGCGATCGTCTTTACATGGTAGCAACTGCGGTTCTTGTAGGCCCTACACCACTAATGCGTTGTCCACTGTTGCCAATACGTAGAACGGAAAGTCGGGTAGGTTTAAAATGTTTATGCCAAGCACATATGCACAAGAACACACAAACCTCTCTTGACTCGGAGTTCCCCTCCGGTGACATCACCATTACTCAAAAATGATTACTTCGGGCACAGCTATTCACCAAATTGCTATATTTAATTTAATGTCTTTTAATTATTCAATATGACCTGAAAGCTGCACAAAAGCGACATGGTTAGGAAAATGCGCAAATTACGGCAATCACAACAACCTATCCAATACTACTAACCTATTCTGATAAAATTTCAAACATATCATTGCATGTACAGACGATCTTTCAATGTTACACTGAGGAATTCGGTATCCATGATGCCGCAAACTCAGACATCCTATGTTTCTTTGGAAACATAGCTAATGTTTCTTTGGAAACATTAGCTAATTAACTAATACATAAACTAACATACAACCGGTATTATTAGGTTAAATGATTGTAAAAGTATCGGTATCGGTAGTAGTATCGGTCAAAGTATCGGTATTTTCAAGTATCGGAGTATCGGTATCGGTATCGGCCAAAAAATGGGTATCGGTATCGGCCAAAAAATTGGTATCGGTACATCACTAGAGAGGTCCTAATAGCAGTTATTGAGAAGACGCTGTTTATGTTAATTTACTTGTGTATTTCCTCTGAAATAGCAAACTGAATTTGGATACTGAGGTCCGGAATTAGTCTTGTTGTAATTACTTTCTCTGATGGAACTTGAAACATCTTATTCAAAAATCATACAAAATTAAAAAAGTTTCCTTTTCCATAGGGTCGTAAGGATTGAGCGTGTCACAAAGCCAGTAAATTAACAATTTCTCTTTTTTTATTTGGTTAGTATTATTTGGCTCTCATTTTTAAATTGAGTGAATGTTTCTTTTAAAGTCAGCTGTTTGCCAGTAGACGAAGACGACTTGCTACAATCGGCAGTTTTGTCACTGCTGCAGCCTAAACTGTCTCTGTTTGTTTTCAATACATTGACAGTTTTTCTTCTTGTTCGTTTTGTTTCTATTATTCAATTTATTTTTGTCGTTTAGTTTTTCTTCAGCTTCCAGGAATTGATGATTTTGTGTCAATTTTAGATGGCCCCATAAATATTTAGTTGATAAAGTTTTCTAAGATGAACCAGCCGCTCCTCGTCGTATATTTGCTTCACAAATGGTGCACACTTCAATTCTACACTATTCACTGATATTTAAAAGTAATCCCATACTGCTGATGCACTACTTTTAGTCATTATACCGAGTGTCCCACAAAAATGTCACTGAGTTTTAATTGAATAAACTTCCGCTTTAAATTTACATATTTTAATTTTCATTTTTCACAATGTAGTAAATTTTATTTTATTTTCGAATAATTTAGGTTTTTTGAAAATCGTTTTATAACAACTTTACATTGATCGATTAACTGGAACAGATAAAAAAACTAATTTTTCCCAGGAAAACATTTTGAAACAATATTGATATTCTTCCTTATTTTGCACTTTCCAAAAAACCAAACAAACAAAAACTTAATAGAGTATTAAATCAATACATTAAATAATGTTTAAATGAAAAAGTAATTCAATATCCTTCGACATACCCACCATTTCTCTCAAGGCAATCATTACTTCTAGCCACTATTAAACGAAGAGTTTTATGGGTCGTTTCACTGTTTTCTTTTAGTTCTTGAAACACTTCCACTTGTTGTCAAAGAACTATTAATGATGGAGGTGATGTTTTGAAAACGCGTTCCTTCACAGTAGGTATTGAGAAATGAAGATCACCAGTGTTGTTTTTAAAACTTTTCCTTTGAACGAATAGTTTTTCTGCCTCCTTCATTAAATTGATCACTGTAAAGTGGTTTTAAATGATTTTCAAAAATCCAAATTATTCGTAAAATGAAAAGAACAACCCATATAAAATGGAACATTCTTTTAATGGCAAGCGTTTCGGAATCTCTGATTCCATCATCAGTGCTGTAAAACAAGGAATAAAATACCTACTGTGAAAAACCTACTTTGAAATACCTACTGTGAATGCATCGTTCACAGGCAGAGGCCCTAAAATTCTTTGACTACATGAATGGACATCACGCCAAGATAAATTTCACAATGGAAACTGAGTAGAATGATAAATTGCCATTTATAGACGTTCTTGTAAAGAAAACGAATTCAACGTTCACCACCTCTGTTTATAGAAAACCTACATTTACGGGATTATGTACCAATTTCTTCAGTTGCATTTACAAGTGTTATATTCAAACAAGTGTCTCTACATTATTGCGTAGAGCATGCTGTATTTCAAATTCATATAAAATATTTCATGGCGAAGTGAAATATATCACAAAGTTACTTGTACAAAATAAATACCCTGTATCTTAATTAACAATCTGGTTAAAAAGTTTTTAGACAAAAAACTATCCCCTCCGTGTACAATTCTGACCGCACCGAAGCAGAAAGTTTTCGTCGAGCTCTCTTTCTTGGGCTATCTTTTCAAGGAGATGAGAAAGGATCTTTTATCTCTGATACACTCTCATTTTACTTGCATTGACGTGCTTCCATTTTATAGAAATAGTTTTGAAATAGGTTCATTTTTCAATAGGAAAGAGCGTTTGGAAGAGTGCCTAAGAAGTGATTGTGTATATTTTTATAAATGTGATTGCTGCATGCAGTCCTATGTTGGAAGTACCACACTCCAGCAATTTGTTCGTCACAGCCAATACTCTGGTATCTCCCATAGAACCGGCCGTCCATACTCATCTCCCTCCCAGTCAGCCATCAGAGATCATTGTCATAGGTCAAACCACCCTTTCAATAGTTCCAATTTCTCCATACTTTGTAGAACTGCAGAGGAATTTGACTTTAGAATTTTGGAATCATTGTTCATTTTTACCCATAGATCTCATCTAAATAATGATCAAAGTGCCATGTAATTAAATATTGCCCCAACTGTGTAAATAGGAGTGTGTTGGAATGTGGGTGTGTCCGTGTGTGTGTATGCAGTTCTGTTACTTTGTGTAGATGGTATTGTGTGTTGGTTTGATTGCTAGAATTTAGGTGTATGTGTACGTATGGCTTCGAATGTTTAAGAGAAATTGTGTTTTTATTTTTAATGGTTAGGCATAGCTATTTTTTGATGTAAGTATAGTGATATCAATTTCTTATGGCTTTTTCGCATTTGGTTCATTACCGTTTTTTATTCCTTGTTTTACAGCACTGATGATGGAATCAGAGATTCCAAAACGTTTGCCATTAAAAAAATGTTCCCTTTTGTATTGGTTCTTCTTTTCATTTTACGTATTAGGTTCCCAAAAATCGCCCTTTTAATTCTATTGAATTATTCGAAAAGGAAATGAGATTTACCACATGGTGAAAAAAAGACAATTCAAAGTTGTTAATTTAATGCGGAAATAGAATCAATTTAAAAGTCGGGAACATTTTTGTGGAACACCCGGTACATTTAATTACAATTATTGTTTCTGTATTAATTAATTCAACAAGCACTGCAACTGCAAGTCTACAAAACTTTATTGACTTGACATAAATACAGACCTAACAGCAACTGTAATTTAACATGCATTGAGCCACTAAACGGCGTTATGCACTACGTCATCGTGACACGTCCTGACACGGTCTGAACCCCGGCCCCGGCCGCGCTCGTGTCAAAAGCTTGCCTCTGCCCCCCATCTATCATGATCACCTGTGCTGCATGCCAGATATTGCCAGATCTTGCATACACCTGTGATGCATGCCAGATACCGCCAGATTCCGCCAAAAACTACCGTATTGTGTTTTTTTTTCTTTCCGTTATACTGTATATTCTACATAAAAACTGTTAACGATAGTCGGATATTAGGAAACACGTCTGGCATTTCAGAAATCTCACCAGCAGCCTCTGAAATTTTGGCCACGAGATCTTCCTTACATTTCCATTCAAAACGTTTTTGCTGAAACCTTTTAATCAAACATTGCTAAAAGGAAATTTCATCGTAGTACACCCTCGTACATTAGAAGTATTTATAACGTAAATTCAAACTAAATATTGAGAGTAATTGTATCGTAAAATTTCATACTTTAAAACAATCAACTGCTAATATCTCGAAAACCCAGAAGTGTTCTGAAAATTTCATAAAAAAAATTGTTCATCTGACCATATTCTGCTGGTAAAATTGTGTACCTCTTGTCGTAAAACATCCTGCACAAACTAGCATTACCTCCGTACAGTTAGCCAACAGGTTGTAACTATATTAACTTAATAAATCTGAACACGTCAGTGGTTTGCTTTAATCGCAACCAGAAACTTAAAAACTAAAGAAATTCCGATAAAATTTATCATCTTCACTATGAAAACGTTTCGGAGTCCAGTTCCATCATCAGTTCAAACGAAAAACAAAAGAATTACGTCTGAAATATGAGATCAAATAAAGTGGGTTGTAGGTACTACATATATATCATGTAAGTAAAAAAACAAAGTATGAGATGGACAAAAACAAAGATTAAAATACAGATGCACAAAAATAATAACTGTAACGCATAAGTATGAAATGAATTTAGGCTGGTTCTGGCGAGGAATCTACCTACTCACTATTTGCAAAAGGTACGAACTGTCCATATTGTTCATATGAGGGCCCCTCAGGGGGATACAACTATTGTATCTATGGGAATTAGCGCTCCCAGGGGAAAATGTGAGGGCCCGAGCTGAGAGTTAGGTAGGCCTTCTTTTTGTTGAAATAAAATATTTTTTGTTATGTTAAAGGACCACCTTTTTTCGGTTCACTACTGTCCTGTTTTTCAGCCCCTCTGACTCTCTTCTTCAACTTTTATTTTATTTCATGAACTTCTTTCCCATCTTACTGTTTCTATGCCCTTTCTGCATAGATTCCTCATTTTCTTATCTCCATACTAAATGGTGCCTTCCTCCTTCCTCTCTTCGATACGCTCTATTTTTGCAGCGGTTAGGGAGGCTTAAACTAACTTATAATCTAATCTGTTCATATGAGGGTTTTGCTTGAAGATATGCAAGGACTCTAAAATTCTGAGGTCATGCGGGGTTGAAGCTGAGTCTAAACTTTTGAAATCGGCAGAAGATATAGGAACATTGCATTATTAACTTAATTGTGTAATAACTAAGTTACGACAGCTTTTTGAATATAAATATTGTTCACTTTGCTTGACGACGAACTATTGTGAGACAAAACGAACAGTCTGTAAATGTGCGTGTTCAGTTGATATCTAGTATTTATATTCCCGCAAAGAATGGAATACTAATGAAATTCTCAAAACCTATGACGAAAATTACGACAGCAATATATAATTGTAAAATTCGAATATTTTTGTCTTTTAATCCAAATAAACATGTAGTTTCGATACAGAATGATCTGTAGAAAATAGCGGTCTTGCTTACACCTGCGATGCATGCCAGATACCTCTATTTTTTACAGATCATTCTGTATCAAACCAAATGTTTATTTGGATAAAAAGACGAAAATATTACGAATTTTACAATTATACATTACTGTCGTAATTTTCGTCGTAAGTTTTGAGAATTTCATTAGTATTTCATTCATTTGCGGGAATATAAATACTAGATATCAACTGAACACGCACGTTTAAAGACTGTTCGTTTTGTGTCACAATAGTTCGTCGTCAAGCAAAGTGAACAATATTTATATTCAAAAAGCTGTAGTTACATAGTTATTACATAATTAAGTTAATAATGCAATGTTCCTATATCTTCTGCCGATTTCAAAAGTTTAGACTCAGCTTCAACCCCGCACGACCTCAGAATTTTAGAGTCCTTGCATATCTTCAAGCGAAACCCTCATATGAACAATATGGACAGTTCGTACCTTATGCAAATAGTGAATAGGTAGATTCCTCGCCAGAACCAGCCCAATTTCATTTCTTACTTATGTGGCGCAGTTATTTTTTTTGTGCTTCTGTATTTTATTCTTTGTTTTTGTCCATCTCATACTTTGTATTTTTACTTACATGATATATATGTAGTACCTACAATCCACTTTACTTTGAACTTATATTTCAGACGTAATTATTTTATTTTTCGTTTGAACTGATGATGGAACTGGACTCCGAAACGTTTTCATAGAGAAGATGATAAATTTTATCGGAATTTCCTTCGTCTTTAAGTTTCTGAGAAGGTTGCGATTAAAGCAAACGACTGACGTGTTCAGATATATTAAGTTAATATAATTACAACCTGTTGGCTTACTGTACGGAGATAATGCTAGTTTGTGCAGGATGTTTTACAAGAGGTACACAATTTCACCAGCAGAATATGGCCAGATGAACAATTTTATTTATGAAATTTTCAGAACACTTTTGGGTTTCCGAGATATTCGCAGTTAACCGTTTTAAAGTATGAAATTTTACGATACAATTACTCTCAATATATAGTTTGAATTTACGTTATAAACATTTCTAATGTACGAGGGTGAACTACGATGAAATTTCCTTTTAGCGATGTTCGATCAAAAGGTTTCAGCAAAAGCGTTTTGAATGGAAATGTAAGGAAGATCTCGTGGCCAAAATTTCAGAGGCTGCTGGTGAGATTTCTGAAACGCCAGACGTGTTTCCTAATATCCGACTATCGTTAACACTTTTTATATAGAATATACAGCATAAGGAGAATAAGAGAACACAATACGGTAGTTATTGGCGGTATTAGGCGGTATCTGCCATGCATCGCAGGAGTATGCAAGATCTGGCGAGCACAGGTGATCATGATAGAAGGGGGACAGAGGCAAGCTTTTGACACGAGCGCGCCGCGGCCCCGACTCCGGCCCCGGCCATGGTAAATTTGATAACCCCGGCCATGACAAATTTGTTGACCCCGTCCCCGGCCAAATTTTCAAACCCCGAACGGTCTATATACTGCACACTCCATCATTCTCGAGTTTAAATTCTGTTGAATTGAGATTTGTTGTCTATTTGATTGCTTATTGGTGGTTAGTGTAATACATCTTATTTTCAAGAATTGTTGTGCCTGTCGTAGAGTGATTGTACCTTTGACTGCTGGCATTATATTGAAGTCATGTTTTGTAATTCTCTATGTGGTCCACTTTATTCTCGTTCCCCAACCACAGCTAGTGTTGAGTAAGTTATGGTCCCTTGATTAATAGCATTAAAGCTATTTTCAGCATGCTTCTTGTAACCCCAGTATCGTGGAGCCCATTTTTAATTGCATTGTGCCTCAGTGAGTTGACTTGCACGACTCATTAGTCATTATAGCTGGTTTACGCCAGTGATCGTTTCAAAATACTTCGAAGTTTTCTTCTGCCCTCTCAACTTCTCGAAGCGTTGCCTGTCACATTTGTGATTTGAAGAAGACCGTGTGGAACTCTTGTCACATGTGAAACCATATTAATTACTTAAGGAGCCAGATTTATGATTTTCATGTGTGTTTCTTGCTTTGTGTGTGTGAGACTAACGAATGAATAATTTTTGACTGTTTTGCCTGTGTAAGAAGTCACTTCAGCCACTCTTAGTTATTCAGAGACTATATTTCTAATAAAATTGCAGCTGCTTTTAAATTTAGGAAGAATAATCAAGTTTGTTTTGTGTTGTGAAGAGAAAAACGTTAACAATAAAATTTTATGCACGAATCGTTACCCAAAATAATGTAGTCATGAAAGGCGCTATTGCATTTAGAAGATTTTGCATGAATACTTCGTTAAATTTTTGCTCTATTTTGAAGTGTTAACCTCCTATGAAGAGAGAATGTGCTTTCCAAATGTCTCTAGTGCCATCGTTATTTTTTGCTTCCTGTATTACTTTTATATATTTTTGTTGTATTTTTTTCAACAGTGGAGCGCATTTGCTAAAGATTAAAACAAGTGGATGCACAAGTGCACAACTTAGTCTCAAAAGTAAATGTTTACCAAGTACATAGATACTTTTAATTACAATTTGCGTATATTGCGTTTTTTTCCTGAGAATCTTGGCCAGTAATAATCGGGAAATGTTTTCCTCACAGGCCAGTTCAAGTTCAGGCTCTCATGCAGTTACTTTCAAGAGAGAAGTAGACAATGACAGCACTGAGGCACGTTCTGGGCTCGCAGAAGCAGAGGACGAGTTAAGGGAAGGCAGCTCTGGTGCGTGCAACACAAGTGCTGTTCATGAGGGACCAGCTGGAGCATCTCAAGGGAGCACTGACTCGCTACCGTCAGATGTGTCGTGTAGCGGCAGTGATGTTGAAGCCGAACCTCCTTACAGACTCATGTCACGGCCCTCACTGTGTGAACATTGTGGTTACTCCACTGGTGGGAGGGACCTTATGGAGCTCCACCTCCGTGTCAGGTACAAATTGGGATGTTACTACGATTGTGGGTTGTGTGATTACTCCACTATGTATATAAGTATTTTGAAGCGGCATATTGTGGAGCAACATGATGATGAGAACTGGTACGAAGGTCTATCCGGGAGTTACCAATATACAGGGGTGGAAATGACGGAGGAACAGCGACGTAATAAACATGGTCAGAGAGAGCTTAGGTGTGATTTCTGTAACTCTCATTTGATCGACGAGTCCAGGACTGACTCACCTCAAGAAGGTGCATTGCTCAACAGTATGGTGAACAAGTGTGAAGTGTGCGAATATTCTTCAGCTGATGAAGGAAACATGAAGCAGTGTTTGTCTGGTACACGCAAAATCGGACCTCAAATAAGCAGACATGTTCAAAGTCAACTTTACAGGCGTAACTTGAATGACTCAGCTCGTAGAAACGAACATGAACCATACCAAGCCAACAAAGATAGGAAGGGACACCTGTTGGAGTGTGAGTTCTGTTCTGTGAGTTCCTCTGCTGGAAAGAGGAATGTTAAACTGCACCTAGCAAGCAAACATGGTAAACGTCAGCTGTTGAAGTGTGATTTTTGTGAATATTCCTCTGCCTATAAAAATAATCTTAAACGTCACCTGGCCTGTAAACATGGGGAAGGTCAACTATTTAAGTGTGAATTATGTGACTATACCTCTGCTTATAAGAATAGTGCCAAATTACACCGAGCGAGCAAACATGGTGAAGGGCAGCTGTTCAAGTGTGAGTTATGTGACTATTCCTCTGCGCGAAAGCTTAATGTTGAACTGCACTTAGCTAACAAACATGGTAAGGGTCAGCTGTTGAAGTGCGAATTATGTGAATATTCCTCTGCTCGTAAGGTTCTTGTTAAAGAACACCTAGCCAACAAACATGGTAAAGGTCAGCTTTTCAAGTGTGAGTTATGTGACTATTCCTCTGCTAGTAAGAATAGTGTCAAATTACACCGAGCGAGCAAACATGGTGAAGGGCAGCTGTTCAAATGTGAGTTATGTGACTATTCCTCTGCGCGAAAGCTTGATGTTGAACTGCACTTAGTTAACAAACATGGTAAGGGTCAGCTGTTGAAGTGCGAATTATGTGAATATTCCTCAGCTCGTAAGGATCGTGTTAAAGAACACCTAGCCAGCAAACATGGTAAAGGTCAGCTTTTCAAGTGTGAGTTATGTGACTATACCTCTGCGCAAAAGCGTTCTGTTAAACTTCACTTAGCTAACAAACATGGTAAAGGTCAGCTGTTTAAGTGTGAATTATGTGACTATTCCTCTGCTCATAAGCATAGTGTCAAATTACACCGAGCGAGCAAACATGGTGAAGGGCAGCTGTTCAAGTGTGAGTTGTGTGACTATTCCTCTGCGCAAAAGCATCATGTTAAACTTCACTTAGCTAACAAACATGGTAAAGGTCAGCTGTTTGAGTGTGGGTTATGTGACTATTCCTCTGCGCAAAAGCGTGATGTTAAACTGCACTTATCTAACAAACATGGTAAAGGTCAGATGTTCAATTGTGAGTTATGTGATTATTCCTCTGCGCAAAAGCGTTATGTTATACTGCACTTAGCTAGCAAACATGGTAAAGGTCAGCGGTTCAATTGTGAGTTATGTGACTATTCCTCTGCTTTCAAGGGAAGTCTTGAACGTCACCTGGCTTGCAAACATGATGAAGGTCAGCTGTTCAATTGTGACTGATGTGAGTATTCCTCTGCTCAAATGAGCACTGCTAAGCTACACCTAGCCAGCAAACATAGTAAAGGTCAGCTGTTCAAGTGTGAATTATGTAACTATTTTCTGTTCGAAAGGATAAAGTTAAAACACACCTAGCTAACAAACATTATTGCACTAATGCGTTCCCTTTCTAAATGTGAAATGCAGATTTATTGCACTATTCAAATGTCCAATCACTACATCGCGCTTCACATTTTTTAAATGTTGTAGCTGTCCCGTGTGATCAAAGTTCTTACGGGCTTCTCCCTTTGCAGAATGCAACTTCTGTGTCCGTGGGAATTAGTGCTCACGAGGGAATAAGTGAGGTTCTGAACTAAGAGTTAAAAGGTCATGTGGTAGTGGGAAAGAAATGTTTTAGTTTTGTTAAGGCCCATCTTTTTTGGGTTTACTGCAGTCCTGTTTTTCATTATTCGTACGCCTTCAACTTTACCTTTTTTCATAAATTTCCATTCAACTTGCTGTTTCTATGAACCATGTGCATAAACCCTGCGTTTCCATAAGTGACTACTGAATGATTTCTACCTCATTCCTCTCTTAAAACCACTTTTATAATTAAACAGGCTTTAAACCATCTTATCTAATGTAATCTAACGCCTCGGTATCATTGTTGTTGGTAAAATTTTCCTGTCTTCCTAACACTGAGTTCTTCACTTTGCGTACTATTCTGCGCAATTTGTGATGTGTTTTTCGAATGAAATGAGATTTTTCTTTCAGTTGCTGAATGGCTTTTCAGGATGACGCATGAAAATCAGCTCTTCACATCCTATTTCGTAGTGTTTTTTGTCGCATCCTTGTGACATTTGTCAGACTTACACGGCAAATTTTTTTCTTCGTTTATATTCCAGGATTAACGGTCACAATCTTGAATTGTTTCGTGGTCTTTTTTTTGTGTTTGGAAGAAAATGTACGTTTCTGGTAACCTACTCCAATGTTTGATATCAGTGGTTCCCAAACTGGGGTCCCAGGACCCTTGGGGTCCCTGAGAAGGTCCAAGGGGATTTGCGACACAATGGAAAAAATTACTTTCAGACAAAAATTATATGAAAATATATAACACTGATTTCTGTCATAACAATAGGTGGTATCGATATTTTGGTGTGCAAGCAGCCAGCACCTCTTCATCACATTTCTATATCTGTCATAATATTTAAGTTTGTTGGCTCACCCTTTGCTTCCCGCTTCATTGGAGCGCTGTATTTACTTTAGTGGTTTGTGTGTTATGGTCTCCAGAATGTGTGTGGTGGGTTTTTGCTATGTGTGAAAATGTTGAAGAATGTCCATAAATTGGTAGGTTTTAATGTATCTTATTTTAGAAAATAATTTATTAGCTAAATTTGTATTTATTACGCCGTAGCAACTTCGATCCTTCCTCAGACCAACTGTCACTATCGTGAGTTTTGTGACCGTCAGTCAGGCCCCAAGTCCATTTAGGATGGCTGTCTGATCGGTCTGGCTGTTACATTGTACGCAGACGGCATTCGCTATATGTTGCTATCATATACAAAAATTACAGTAGGTTAGTAGTGAGTTGTTGATAATTAACAAAACTGTATTTGGCAAGGGGAAAATTTTACTGCTCCCTTTACCAAGTTTACTGGCATTGAGTGTATTATCATTCTTTTTTTTGCATTTTCGAACGTTATTAAAGGGAAAAATAAACTACTTCAGACAAGAAAAAAGAAAGAAAAAAGAAAAACACTTTATTTCCAATAGAGACGGTACAAAAGTACCATCATTAGTTTTTAACATATCTTACAGTTAATACATTTAGGTGATACACACACATGAGTATTGTAATACTCGTGTCACTAGTCGAAAAGAATTGATTGAGGGCTATGTACTCCTAATCTTGCTTAATCTACATGTGACGATACACATAATGATAATTATAAGAGACAACACAATTTCATATATGATGCATTTTCATTAGGGTTGAGAACACCTTTGACAATTTACGTATACATGATATAAAACTTCGCACTTCTTGACGCCAGGAAATAATATTAGAATTTTTTATTTCGGAAGATGTTCAAAAATTTCATTTTAAGGAAGCACGAAAAAACTAAATAAATATACATTCATAAGCATGAGGACCACGAAAATTACAATATTTGTATTTCTAATTAAGCAATTTAAACATAACGGTCATTAGTTGATAAGCATTTTATTTAAATATAAATGGATGATCACACAAAAAATGTAGTTTTTTTACGTGAATGCTTTACAATAATAAGTAGGTGACGAGTTAGGTAATATTACAAGTTGAGAGTGAACAGAAAAATAAATTATCTCTAGTTAAAATGCCAGTTGTCAGTTTAGTACACACATATGTGCATATATACATGTAAATATACATACATGCACATACATACCTACGCACATACATACACCTAATGTAAACATGCACAAATACATTTCTATGCATCGAGGCAATCACAATATATGCGCGCTCTATAGAAATGCTGTGCGATGTTCTGAAATATGGGATAATGAGAAAAGGAAATTCGTGACAACTCTCAATATGTTTTGCTGCTTACAATTTCTAATGAAATATTGTTACGATGTTTTATTAAATATTGTATCAAAAAAATCATTGATTGATAAGCGTCCTATTTATCATATGTGGGTGATCGCGCAACAAATGCATTTGTATACATATATTTTATAAATGCTGCACAATAATCAAGTGAAATGAAGTATTACGTAGTAACACGTTCACCTATCTACGTACGCATAGCGTGCACAAGTATACACATACACAAGTAAGCATGTGCGCAAATATCAGCGTAGGCTAATCGGTATAAACTAGCATTCCAATCGAGGGAATCGGAGAAAATATCTTTTATTATGGCATGAATTTTATAAAATTTCAGTCTAAAAATTTTGACACAAAACAGTCTACCTTAGTCAGAAATATGAAAACGATTTTTCTACAACGGTTCCCAAGTACAGAATATTTCCAGAAGTACGCGAGGCTTAGGTGCAGTTGTTATAATATACTCTGGAGCGTATGATATGATAATTTGCACTCCACTAGCCTACCAAGAGCATTTTTGGACGTGACGAAGAAAGAAACAAGAATGTCCCATAAGGGTGTCATATTAGGGAAAAAATTACATTATCTTTGAAATATGGCGCCAAATGCCTGCAATTGATAAATATACATAGGTACCACATTTTACATGTAAAAGACATTTAAGCTTGGGATTGCCTTACAATAATAAAATGAAATGATGTGTTGGGTAGTGTTAGAAGTTGGGAGTGAGAAAAAGTCTGGTATTTATAGTTTATATACCAGTTGCTAGTCCAGTGCACACAGGTGTATGTGCACATATGCACACCCATATGCGCACATACACCCATATACGCACACACATATACAAGTAAGCATGTTTGCAAATCCCAGCGTAATGGCGATCAAATCATAATACCTACGCATACTTCAAGACTGTTGTGTGATGTCTTGAATTATAAAAAATACTAATAAACATAAAGAACAATCTTGCTCATGCTGCATCTAAAGAGACAGTCAAGCTCTGTGTAATCGTAAGAAAAGATCCGAGGAAAAAGAAGGAATGTGAAAAAAGACTTCGAAAAACGTATAAATGAAATGGTTTATAATTTTCAAAAAGCAATTTCAAGAAAACTCAGGTTACCGTCGAGAAAAAACAACAAAAAAACATTTCATGTCCTCTCGGTATTCTCTGCAACATTATGCGGAAATGGGTACATGGGATAAAATGGAGATAAAGTGTAAGCCGGATATCACTGATGATTGACAAATATCTACAAAATTTTGGCAGAAATGCGTAAACAAACATAAAATCAAAATGGAAATTCATAGCTTGTTCAACATACGGACAAAAAGATAATTTTACCACGATTTATATGCTCAAATTGCACTTTATTTCACATGTCTAATTGCACTTCATTTTTTTCCGATTCACACATACGCCCTCTGGGGAAGTGATAGATATATTTTTTAATAATTTCGTCAGAGCAACAAAATTTATTCACCGGGTTGTTTTCACCTAAAAATAGAAATAGAAATTTTATCTATTCATGTAGGTATTCATATACCTACATACGAGCACACACATATTAATATACATACCTATTGAAAAAGAATATAAGAAAAAAATACATGCATAAAAAATAAAAAGATAAGAAAAAACCTACCTAGTACAATATCAAAAATGACAGTCTGATCACTGTAATCGTAAGAAATTATTCAGTTAAAAATAACCTTAAAGAAAGAAGACTTAGAAAAACGTAAAATTGAACTGTTTTTAATTTATTATAGAATTTTTAAGACAACTCCGGTTATAGTCAAGGAACAACAACAGCTGCAAAAAGACATCTCGGGGTTCAAATTCAATATGAATTCTCTTCAGCATTATACGGACATGTGTACATGGGATAAAAGGGAATAACATTGTGGCCGGATATTACATCTGAGTGGCGAATATTTACAAAATTTGGCACGTATAGGTAGATTAAACAGTGGTCCACAGTAATAATTTTAACAACGGAAATTTAGAGTTTTTTCTGATTTGAAAGTTCAGTGCTAGTGTGCGCGGAACCTACTGAAAATTAGAAAAAAATATAATGCCTAATTACCCCCTTCCCTCCAGCTCAGACGAAATCGATTGAAACACCCACGTGAATGATTTCGAAATAGTGAGACGTTAGTGAAAAATTAATTTAATAAAAACTTAGCACAACCCTCACATCTATTAATCTGTACATTGATCTGCACACAAAAATGTATTTTAGAGTTTGTTTGTCATACGGACGTTAAATAAATATACAGAAAAGAGAAAAATTAGAAATAAAGATAAGGAAATACTACTAATTAGGGAAAAAAGGACCTTCATTTCGCTGCATTGAACTAACGGCTGTGGTGCTCATTATATTCGACAGAAATAAGTAAGATCAATATTAGAATGACTTGGCGATCGTAAAATGAAAAGATTTCTAATTTTCTAACAGAAATTTCAGGATAATAAAATTTTCAGGTAAATGGGAAATTCAAACCAAAATGCTGCAGGCCCTATGACGGAAATGCAAAATGACGGGACATATGTACTCTAAATTCTTTTACAGTTTTAGAGTTTTTAATATGCTGGGGAAGCTTGTTCCACAGGAGAAAGACAGTTGCGTTCACTGAGTAAACACTGCTTTTGCGAAGCTCCTTCGAGGCTGCAAATAACCTGTAACTATTCCTGAGATCAAAATTAATATCTCATTAATTACTTTCATTAAATCAGTAACTGGCTTTCTCCCTCCATCTGGGGTGGGTTGCCCTACCGTATTTCAATTAAGGTAGGCTGTAAGCCTGATTTGTCCATTGTCTGTCTTGTAATTTTTTTTTATTTCTTATAATTTTCTGTAAGATAAGAATTTTACTAGTGTGTGACCCCCTCCTCGGGGTTACATAACTTAACGATGGCAGATTTGCCACTAAAAAATTGCTATTGTAATTTGAGAGAGGAGAACGAATCACATGATGAATAAATATTGCAATCAGTCAATTTGGAGTTGGAAAGCGTCAGCCATTCACTACTCAGTAGTAACCCAGCAGATCTTGAGTGTATGGTGGACTCAGTCGTTCAAGAAACTTGGTTTAAAACTAACCGACGGTCCAGTAAATTAGATAGAGAAAGCGAAAGTCTAGACCATCTTGACTCAGAGTCTAAATGTGAAGCATCAAAAAAGACAAAAAAATTCCTCTTCTCCTCTCAAAACTCGAGCCTACCCAAGAAATAAGACACTAATATCTCTAAACAATATGAGTACTCTACTTTTTGCTCTGCCACTAGAATCTGCTGAGTTCATTGGTGCCTCGAAAAGAAAAATGACGCTTGTTCCTTTTGGAGTGGCTCAAGGATTAAAGGAGGTGCTTAACTATGATTTTGTGAAAGAAGTAAGAGTCAACAAACGAGAAATATAATAGCCATAGAATTCAAAGATGCACCACAGTCAGAGTTTGAAAGAATCCTAAAAATAGATCATGTTGGTAAATTTGCTATTAAATGTAATAAACCTCAAGCTGAATCATCTTAAACCTCCTGGGGTGTTATTGGTCCCATTGACCAGGAAGTCAACCTTGAAGAACTGATTCCTCTCATCAAATGTGACAACCACATTGCAGTAAAAATGATAAGACCACCTAAGTTTGTGAATGGAAAGAAAGAAGTTTCTCAAAGTGTCAAAGTAGATTTTGCAAGAATGGAAATTCCAAAATCCCTTGAAATTGAATACACACACTATCCTCTCAGACCCTATTCTCCTCCTCCTTTGAGATGTTATAAATGTCAGCGTCATGGGCATTTTGCTAGTGGTTGCACATCAGTGGAGCTTTGACTCATATACAGTGGTAATCACGCTAAAGATAAGTGCACTGCTAATGTTTCTTGTTGTGCAAATTGTTGGGGAGCTCACGTGGCAAGTTTTAGGTACTGCCCTCGTATTTAGAGTTCCATAGAGATCAGATCTCTAATGAGTGAAGGTGTATCCTTTTTGGAGGCACGTAGAAGGGTCACATCTGGAAGTGAAGAAAATATCAGTACCCCTCCTCAAATTGTGGAAAACCACTCCCAGAGGCGGCATGAGCCCAGTTTAATTACAGATGGGGAAAAATTACCCAATTTTGGGTAGACAAACTGCAATCAAGACTAGTGGCAATAAAACCTATGCCTCATTATTGAAGAGTGCTCAACCCAAAAAAGTGGTTCATATTGATGTCCTCCAGTCGCAGGGGTTCCCAATCTCAATTGTAATAGAGGTCGCCGAAATGTATTGATGGAGTATTTGAGCCCTATGTTAATCGTGATGAAGGAAGTCCAAATGTGTTGGCAAACTGTTCTAGAGGTCGGGATGCTCCTGCGGACAGTAGCATCTCTGTGGACTCTGGACCTTCTGTTAAAGAAATGATAGAGTCTTACATGCAGTCAATGTTTGAGGATCTTTTTACTCGTCTGGGTAAGTTCATAGTTGAAGCTCTTTCCTCTAATTTGACATTTGAAAATAAACATGAACGTAGTTTGTTGATTTTAGGTATGATTAGAAATCATTTTGGACAAAAAATAGGTATTAAACTGTTGATTGAGTACCATAAATCGGCAGCCTCTCAAGATAACTCTGTAATACCGGATAAAAACAATTCTCCACATGAGTCTCAGCAGAAAGATAGATTAACTAGATCAAGCAGAATTCCAGAGACAACCCATGCTCAACATAGAGGAGTTAAACAGCAAGGAATGACCACAAACAAAAATGCAAAATAAATTTAAAATATGTAATCGATCTATTCGAAGAAGTGGTCAATCAGAAAAGCTTTTTCAAATCTCTCAGTTCAACTGCAATGGATTGCAGAGGAAACTTTCAGCTGTAAAACTATATTTGTGTACCAAAAAACCTGACATCCTCTGCTTGTGTGAGACTTGGCTCAATGATCATGAACCAAAATTTGTTGGCTATCAGTGTGTATGGCTTCATAGAGAAAATTGTAATTTGTAATAGAGGTGGTATGTGTTTTGTTATCAGAAATGATATAAATTTTTGTGAAAAGAAACTCCTTCCCTTTCCAAATGGAAAGTTAGAATTTTCATGTGTTAGGGTGTCCTCTTCTTCTGGATATCTTGATGTTCTTAACATTTACAATCCTAATGCTTATATCACTGTTGAGTTTCATCATTACTTTTGTCAATTGTGTGAAATATTTATTATTATTGGAGACTTCAATGCTCATGCACCTCTTTGGGACTCCAGGCAAAGATGGAACACCACTGGTCGGAGTCTGATTCAATTTATGGATGATAATTTACTAAGTGTACTTAACCCTCCTGATCTTCCCACTTATATAGATGCCAGAACAGGTACACGCTCCACTTTGGATTTGTGTATAGTTCCTCCAACCCTCTTGGCCTGTGGCTCCCTGCAGAGAGGTGCAGATCTTGGCAGCGACCATTTTCCGATCGAGTGTTCCTTTGGTGTAGCCCTTAAAAAGTTAGATATCTTGAACCCTCCAAGGTGGATCACCAAAGCAGCTAACTGGGTGGGCTTTCAGCAAGAGCTGTTTCACAATAAAATATGTTTAATCCAACCATCTTCTGTTGATGAGCTAAATTCTGAAATAACCAGTAAACTTTTAAATGCTGCAAATAACAATGTTCCTAAAACCTCGTCAGCTGGAAGAGCTACCCGTAGAACACCTTGGTGGGATCAAGAGTGTGCGCTTGCTGTGGCAAAGAGGAGCAGGGCCCGCAATGCTATGGCTAGATCCCCAACATTCGATAACTTGAATGCCTATCGTAAGGATGAATCGGAAGCAAAAAATGTTATAAAGCAGAAAAAGCCAAACAGTTGGAATAATATCATTAGTGGCCGAGACTCCGGAACTGGGGTGGGAGATCTTTGGAGACTAATTCGTTCAATGAAGGGTAGTACTGCATGCCCCCGAATACAGGTGGGTGATATTGCAGAAGACTCAGCTGGTAAAGAAATATTTCTGAACTTATTTCACCAGACATGAGATAAATGTAACAGATTTGCAGAGAACATTGGTGGAGAGCACCATTTCAAGTATATCCCCAGTAGAGATAGAGGCGACCATATATAACTCCAGACTAAAACTGAGTGAACTTAATAAAAATCTGGAGAAAATAAAACAGACAAGCCCTGGAGATGATAAAATTCTTTACATATTTCTGCTGAAAGCACCTGAAACAATTAGGAAGCATATCCTTCATTTGTTCAATTTTAGTTATTTTACTGGGAACTTTCCTAAGGCTTGGAAATTGGGAATAATCTGCCCAATCAAAATGCTGAGAAAAAAACAGTCAACTCCTGAGGGATATAGACCCATAAACTTATTGTCATGTTTATCTAAGATCATGGAACAAGTCATTAAAATCAGACTAACCTCTTTTCTCGAAGCAAATAGAGTGTTTTCATGTTACCAAACTGGATTTCGTCAACAGCGATCCACCTATGATGCCATGGCTCTTATCAAGAATGCAGTCACTCGTGCTTCTGCCTGTAGAGGTTACTGTTTGGTTGTTTACATTGATTTAGAAAGTGCCTTTGATACTGTCTGGCACGCTGGTTTCCTTTATAAACTGCTGAGATTAGGCTGCGACCTGCGCACTCTTCTCTGGCTGCGTTCTTATTTATCAAATACAACAGTTAGAGTGAGAGTTGGGAGTGTGCACTCGCATGACAAAGTTCTGACATGTGTCCTACCCCAAGGGGCAGTTTTGAGTCCAATGCTTTTTAATGTGATGTTGCATGATTTACCCCAGATGGAGAAAATTGAATGTGTTACATATGCAGATGATATCACTACCATCACAAATGGAGGATCCCCTGGGGAAGTTCAGCGGGCAATGCAGGAGTACCTGAATGCCCTCACTCGGTGGTTCTCTACATGAAAATAAACAGTCAATACATATAAAACTAAGCATTAAGTTTTAACCAGAAAGAGAAATGTTCCCATACCCAACTTTCGGCTGAATTTCAAGCACATTAGTGGGACAGAAACTCAACGAGTGCTCGAAAGTGTTTTTGATGCACCATATCTTACCGTTCTCCTTCACTTGAAAGATCTCCAAATAGATGGACAAGACGGGTGCAGGTACTTAGAGCATTGTCTGGGATCTCTTGGGGATCCTCCCAAAAATTACTGCGTCAAGTGTATGTCTCATTTGGAAGAAGCAAACTTGTTTATGGTCATGTGATTTTCCCTGAACTCACAAAAAAGAGCTTGAATTTGCTAAATAAAATCCAAAACTCAGCCCTCAGATGTATATTGGGAGTTCGAAAGACATCTCCTATATTTTCAATAGAGGCTGAAGCTTTTGTTTTGCCTCTTAAGCTGTATTTGCGTTTTCTCTATATTAAGTGGTGCTTGAGGTACAGCAACTCTAGCAGTGACCCTTCAGTGTTTGTTTCAAAAATCGGACTGTTTGCATCTCCTTGTAAAAGCTTTTTCTCCTCTAAAAGAGTACAAATACTGAATAGCATTCAGTTTACTTTCCCTCACCTAGAGGTAAACACTGAACTCCCTGTTGCTGCATATGAACTTCCCACTCTGCCCAATTGCACATCCTTTCTGGTTGTGCAGTCTCTCAGCACAGATGAGATCAATATAAAATTTGAGGCTTATGCTGTGGTGCAATATGGCGGTTGTTGCAGGGTGTATACTGATGGTTCTAAACTGGAGTCAGGTTCTACGTCAGCTGCCGTATACATTCCGTATTTGAATTTATCCACGGCTAGGTTGCTTAATCCTGCTCATTCAATAGTGGGAGCAGAGCTGTTTGCAATCCTAAATGCAATAAATATGATCAAACGCAGCATCTTAAACCAAAAAGTGATAATTTTTACTGATTCCATGAGTGCCTTGAGTATTATCTCCAATTTTGTTGATCCACTATATAAAACTGTTAGCAGGAATATCCAGAGAATTTTGCTTGAAGCCTCATCCAGCATCCACCTTCAGTGGATTCCCTCTCATACTGGAATATCAGGCAACGATATTGTTGCTAAATGTGCAAAACTGGGCAACAGAAATTTAAAATCAGCTCTCACTCAACTCAGCTACGAGGAGAATGTGAATCAACTAAAGCTGAGGATGATGGACCATTGGAGTGGGTGCTGGCAGGGACAGGGGGAAAGTTCTGGCAAGGGAAGGTTCTATTTTGAGTTGAGCAAAAAACCTCAGTTCTAGTTACGAATTTAGTTACGATCGCTTTTCAACTTCTCAACTCTACGAAATATTTTCAGTTTTTTACGTGTTTTAATAAAATAGAATTTGCTCAACATTTTAACTACAAAATGCCAATCGTTAAAATTCTATGCCTCTGCCAACCTATAAAATGCAACTTTTTGATGCAACTATCATCGTCGGGCTGAAAAAGCTAGCCTGCTGGTGATCGTTATTTCTGCAGTACAAAATATCGCTCCTATATAGTCGTCTTACAACGTGAATTTTGTGTTTTACTGGGTTTGCTTCTACTTGAACAATTGATTGCCGTTGTCTATCAATGTGACCGTATAAAATTACGATTTACCTCATTTTTCAGCCTGAAGGTGGTTATAGTTTCATCGAAACGTTGCATTTATTAGATTGATGGAGGTATAGAATTTTAACGATTGAAATTTTGCAGTAAAAAATATCACGATTGCGTTATTGAGCAAACTTCTATACAAATACATCTAAAAACATATGAAAGGAGACTTTTCTGAAAGCATTATTGCTTGCTAGGAAACACTACTGAATTTTTGCATTTTGTACATTTCTAAATATATATATTAAGTGATAAATTCCTCTTTCTTTTTAAATAATTCTCTATTGCATAACGAACTGCATTGCGGCATATGGGCACTTATACTTGGACGATACAATGACTTCTGGCAATGAAATCAACTCTGAACCAGTGCACATGACGCACCCTACACGCACACGGCCGCTGCAACACACGCACACAGAGTGGAGCAACTTTGACGTGGTGCCACCGGGTTGTACCTCCTTGTGGCAGTGCTCACCGGGTGGTGCCTCCTTGTGGCAGTGCTCACCGGGTGGTACCTCCTTGTGGCAGTGCTCACCGGGTTGTACCTCCTTGTGGCAGTGCTCAACGGGTGGTACCTTATTGTGGCAGTGCTCACCGGGTGGTACCTCCTTGTGGCAGTGCTCACCGGGTGGTACCTCCTTGTGGCAGTGCTCACCGGGTGGTACCTCCTTGTGGCAGTGCTCACCGGGTGGTACCTCCTTGTGGCAGTGCTCAAACGTTTCATTAAAAAGTATCAGACATTTACATGGTCTCCTAATTATTCAGGTGCAGAATTGATGAAGAGTTTATCTTAAAATATTTGAAGCCCACGGTTGAGGGCCCTACGTGATGTCAGAAATCAAGCGGATGACATTCTAAAATCTCCCGGCGAATGCGACGAATCTGAATACACGTACGGTCAGAATGCGCAGGGAAGGACCGCGACTACAATATTATTGAAATTAACAGTGATAGAATTCCAATATACCTATTACTACCCACTCAAAAAGGATTTCTCCTTTTTGATTTCTCCTTAGTCAGTACACTGTACTGCACATCACAATACACTGTAATGCACATCACAATGCACTGTACTGCACATTACAATACACTGTAATGCACATAACAATACACTGTACTGCACATCACAATACACTGTAATGCACATCACAATGCACTGTACTGCACATTACAATACACTGTAATGCACATCACAATACACTGTACTGCACATCACAATACACTGTACTGCACATTACAATACACTGTACTGCACATTACAATACACTGTTCTGCACATCACAATACACTGTACTGCACATCACAATACACTGTACTGCACATCACAATACACTGTACTGCACATCACAATACACTGTACTGCACATTACAATACACTTACTGCACATTACAATACACTACTGTATTACAATACACTGTACTGCACATCACAATAAACTGTGCTGCACATCACAATACACTGTTCTGCACATCACAATACACTACTGCACATCACAATACACTGTACTGCACATCACAATACACGGTACTGCACATCACAATACACTCAACTGCACATTACAATGCACTGTACTGCACATCACAATACACTGTACTGCACATCACAATACACTGTACTGCACATCACAATACACTGTACTGCACATCACAATACACCTACTGCACATTACAATACACTGTACTGCACATTACAGTATACATACACAAGCTCGCAGTTGCTGTCAGTAAGGCAGAATTTTAGTATCCAGGATACGACACGAATGGCTACAACTACTTCTACTGCGGTACAAAAATGCTGTATTCTAAGTGTTCATTTCTGGCACAAGAAAAATAAGTTGCTTTTAAAATGAGCTGAAGCTTGGAAACTCCACTCGAACGAAGATTTGTTCAGGGAAGGTATTGAATCCGGTCATTTTTGCCGGGCCGTCAACATCAATACACTTTCCGATAGCTGAAGCAGGGCCTTGCATTGAAGGCCTACACAAATCTGGGTCATCTCTTCAACTGTAGTAGCCAGCACGCCTCCAAAAAATCCACAACGGAAGGAGTGCGTTGATGACTGTGCGAATATAATAATTGGAAGTTGTGTTGAAATGAATGAACCTTAAATGTATCAGATGGATTTTTAATTCAAAATCTACAATGAAATTTGAAAACGTACTATTTGAAACCAAAAAAATGTAACGTGTATTTTAATCTAACTTGTTGAATTTTATAGAAAATATGACGTAAAATTGAATTATATTGAGAAAGTGTATTGTAAGGGCGACCCTGCCCGCCTTCCGCACTTCTTCCCGGTGACGTCGGAAGACCTAGATTAGTCCTCTATTTAGCCTGCACTGCTTCATAGATTGGTACCTTATTGTGATCATAGAAGGAGCCTACTGTAGTCTCCTTCTGACGTATGATGATTACCTGTTCATTGTAGCTCACGTAGTTTAAGCCCTGTCGCTAACTTTGTTTCTTTTTAATTCTAGACTTGAACCGTAGAACCCTGGTGAACTTAATTCTTGTAAGCACTAGATAGTGTCACCATTTCTGACGAGTAAGTTGTTTACTTCTGTTTTTTTGTGCTGTTAATGCCCGAGCTGAAAATTAGGTAGGCGTCTTTTCTGTTGAAATTCAATGTTTGTAAAGTTAAGTACTCTCTTTTCCGGTTCATTGGTGTTCCGTTTTCAGCACTTACTAATTTCTACCCCAACTTTATCTTATTTCATAATCTTCTTTCTCCGTTAACTGTGCCTATGCTCTTTCTATAAAGATTCTGCGTACCCGTAACTCTGTGTTAAGTGGTGCCATTTTCCTTCCTCTCTTTGGAACGCCTTGAGCGAATCGATAGGCTTAAACTGGCTGTTAGTTTAAGTCAAATCTAATAAGCATTTCTGCATTGTCTTGCTTATTGTATATATACTAAAATTGAGTTAATAGTTACCTAATTTCCCGCTAGACCTGCTAGTGAGATTTTCTCTCGCCGTTAATTCAAGGTTTGACCCTAGCAAGCCGCAAACAGTGGTAAAAGTGGTGTGTTTGTTCGCAGGCTGGACTTACCCTGTGCCACGCGAAGCCACGCTCGTGTCGGTTCACGTTCGTCCGTCTGGTCTACTAACTAGCTCACTCGCTGGCTTGTAGCCTAGTGCACCTGGGTGCCTCATCCTGCACGGGTCCTGGGTGCCTTATCCTGCGCGGGTCCTGGGTGCCTTATCCTGCACGGGTCCTGAGTGCCCCTTCCTGTCGTGTGTTTTTTGGCCGCACCCCATCACGGTTCTCCACCCGCATTCTACATTGCTAACTATAAGTTAAGATATATATTTTTTTTTCTTTATTTATGCAATCAATAAAACTATTGGTTGTTTCGTGTTTTAATTCATGAGGCGGTTGGGGTGCCGAGAGCGTTTTGACCTGACATCCCCACCGCTAAAGCTGTACGGAATTCTTCCGTCGCTTGGCCCTGACATATTTGTGGCGACCTTGCCACGGGGATGTTCGGGTTAATCTCGCCCATACCTCCCATTCCAACCTAACCTCTGAATTGAATACATGTTACACACCACTGCTCAGTGTTGGCGAGAATGCTGGTCGAGGTGAGTGGATTTTCTCATTGGCAGTGCTGGCGTGGAAGTGTACAGGCTCGGTGTTTATTTTCTAGTATTGGCAGAAGGCACTGCGATACCTTGTTTGGACAATTTCTACTAGGAACTTGTCGAACATCCAACTATCCGTGATTTCTCTAAGCGTGTATTGGCTGATCAGCCATACTGGTTGCCTTGATCGTTCTAAAGTTGCCTGCTTGATTCCATTATGTCAGGTCTTCCCACTATTGCTGAGCCTAAGGCTGAGGCTACTGCGTTTTGGTGGAAAGGAGACGCTATTGTGGATTTTGTGTATAAGCAGCAAGCTTTTTATAGAGATCAGCGGGCTGTGGAGCGAGCTGCTCTTGCTGATGAGAAGGAAAAAGAAAGAGCTCACGAACCTAAAGTGTTAGAGTTACGTAATACGTCCCCTGATGTTGATTGCTCAGATTCAAATTTGCGGCCGAAGTTGCCCGTGTTGAAAGACGGTGAAGAAATCACCTCTTATTTAATTAGGTTTGAACGCATAGCTTCCCTGTTGGGAATTAGCGAGAGGACATTTGCAGCTAGGCTAGGGTCCTTGTTGGAGGGCAAGGCCCTAAAGATTTACGCTGCTCTCTCTCCTGACATTACTGGAGACTATCCAAAGCTTAAGAAAGCTCTACTTGACGGGTTCAATAAAACTCCCGATACGTACAGAGAAGAGTTCCGTTGCATGAGAATTTGCCCTGATCAGACCTATCAGTAATTTGCCGTACAATTGACTAGAGTCTTAGATTTTTGGTTGGAATCTCGCTCTGTCCAGAAAGACTTTGAAAGTCTGAAAAACTTTTTCTTGTTGATCAGCGGCTTTGTTGCGTTCCCCCGCAGTTAAGGTTATTCATTAAGGAGCAAGATGCTCACAACATTGAAGACATAGTTCGCCTTGCTGGCAACTGGAGTGTGGCTCATAAAGCCTATCCTAAGCAGAAAGATAAGTCCGTTATTCGGAAATCTTACGGTTCTGACTTTCAGAGCCGTGCAAGCAACCCTCCAGCCCCAACACAGACCTCTGCTCAGAGAATTAGCCCTAAGTGCTTTTCTACGAAGTGTTTTGTGTGTGGTGATCCTAATCATGTTAAGCGAAATTGTCCTAGGAATCCTTTCCTGTACGCAAAGCCCACTACTGATAGGGTTCATAATGTTCAGTTTAGTCTCGATGACGCAACTAAACGTAACTACTATACTTCTGGTACTGTTGACGGGACCCACGTGTCCACGATCTTGAGGGATTCAGGCTGCAACGCAGTAATTGTTTCAAGTGATTTGTTCCATGACACAGATGTCTAGAAATACAAGACCGTAGAGGTTTCGGACTACTTAGGCAGAAGGGACGTTTTCCCGTTGGTAAGATGCTACATTAGATGAAAATATTTTTGTGGCTTGGTCGACGCAATCAGAGCGCCGATAAAATTTTGTTCAGTGATGATTGATAACGTGGATGGTGCTTCAGATCTTCCCCTGTATGATTCAAGATTAGAATTGGAATCAAATTCTGAATCCGTCGCAGCAGTGAATACTCGTTCCAGCAAGATTCGTAAACCAATTCATCCATTAGTATTGCCAATTATTGACTTCATTAACATAACTCCTGTTGAGGTGAAAGCAATACGAAAGTCTTGTCCTAGTCTTTCAAAAATTAGAGAATTGGTAGAGTCAGGCGAACGTGTTGTGATGAGGGACAAATCTATTTTCTGTTTTGAGAAGCACAGGGACTTGATTTATCGTCGGTGTATCTCTTCTAAAACAGGTAGGCTTATAGGTAAATTGTCACTTGTAGTACCGGCGCCTTGCCGTAAAAGCGTCTTAACCATGGCGCACGAGTCCCCTCTTGCTGGCCATTTCGGCCATAGGAAAACTGAATTACGTGTGAGGGAATTATTCTTCTGGCCTTCTGTCACTATGGATATCAGGAATTTTTGTCGTTCGTGCGATAAATGTCAGAGACTAGGCCCAAAGGGGCAGACAAAAAGAGTTCCACTTGAACCAATGCCGTTAGTGACGGAGCCCTTCAGTAAGGTTGCCATAGATTTGGTTGGTCCTTTAACCCCATGTTCCTCGGAGGACCATAAATATATTCTAACATTAATTAACTTCGCCATCGGTTTCCCGGATACTGTACCTCTCAGAGAGATCGATTCCGTGTCTGTTGCCGAGGCCTTGTCGATATTTTCCCGGACTGGAATAACCCGAGTAATCCTCTCAGATCGAGGTACTCAATTTACTTCTAAATTAATGGGTGAGTTACATACACTCCTCGGTGTTAAACTCGTGTTCACCACTCCTTACTACCCGATGGGCAATGGTAGGATAGAGCGTGTCCACGGCCCACACAAAGCGTGCTTACGTAAGTTATGCTCAGACAAGCCTAAGGAGTGGCATCGATATTTGATCCCAACTCTTTTCGCGTTGCGCGAGCTCCCTAGTGACCGCTCAGGATACTCATCGTTCGAACTACTCCACGGGTGTCAGGTACGTGGCCCCTTGTCAGTTCTGCGGGACCTGTGGGAAGACAACTCCCTGATGGAAGAACAACGATCTTCTTTCCAGTACATAATTGAACTGCAGGAGAAACTGCATGAGTGTTCAAAGATGGCAGTCCAAAATACTGGCATGAGCGTTAAGCGCAACAAAGACTATTATGATGTTAAGTCCCAGGACAGACAGTTTAGTCCCGGTCATGAAGTTTTGTTACTGTTGCCTGATAACTCTGATAAATTGTTGATGGCCTGGAAGGGACCGTTCAAAATCCTTGAGAGGAAAAGTAGAGTTACTTACCTGATTGATGAAGCTGGTGTTCCTAAGTTGTACCACGTAAACCTATTGAAGAGATACTACCGTAGATCTTCAGATGATAGCAGCCGGTGTGACGAAACCGCATCCTATGTTGTCCCCATGCGGGCAGGACCCTTGGCGATTTGCCAAAATTGTGTAATTGAAGAGCTGCCTTCAGACTTCCCTGAAGCTGAGACTGGGTGGTCTAGTATGCTTGACTGGGACATTTCTGATGAAACAGAGCGTCCTGTTCTTAATGCAGAGCTAACGAAACCCGAAATCAATGACTTACAGAATTTGCTACTAGAGTATCGCAAAGTTCTTGACCCTCGTCCTGGGTGTACTAATACTATTACTTACGAGATTCAACTAATGCCCTCCCAACCAGTTCGGGCTAAATTCTATCCCGTACCTGTTCATTTGAAATCTCACTTTGACAAAGAAGTTCAGAATCTGTTGGAACTAGGCATAATTCAGCCATCAAAATCCTCGTATTTTTCCCCTGTTGGGGAACCAGATACGAACCAGATATGTCGTATCGCCTGACCGTAGATTACCGGGCCTTAAACTCAATAACTGTGTTCCAAGCAGAGCCTCCCTGCTTGATTGACTCAGAGTTGCACAAATTTACTGGAGCCAAGTATTTCTCGGAAATAGACTTGACCCGGGCTCATCACCAAATATCCCTTGCAAAAGATGCTCAGTCTCTAACTGATTTCCCAACTAGCCGTGGCCTAATGGAGTTCGTAAAGCTGCCATTTGGGCTGGTTAACGCCTGTTCTCGGTACGCCCATTTGATGCGCATTGTGTTGCACGGACTGGAAAATTTAACTTTCTACTTTGACAATATTTACGCTTATGGGAAAACGAGGAAGGAGCACCTTAAAGCGCTGGAGTCTGTATTTGTCAGGCTTGAACAGCACGGGCTCACAGCTCGTCCTTCCAAGTGTAAATTTGGTTTTCCCACCATGAAGTACTCAGGGTTTGTTGTCGGTGCAGACGAAATCAGACCTAAAGACGATAATATCACGACTATTGTGAATTTGCCTCTTCCTACTACGAAGAAGTTGCTGATATCTTTCATTGGCTTAGCATCGTCCTACCGCCGCTTTATTCCTAACGCTGCCAGTCTCTTTGCTCCCATGACTGAACTATTAAAGAAACATAGTAAAGAGCTACTTTCCTGGACTGACCAGGGCCTTAAAAATTTTGAGTTTGTAAAACAATTTTTGTCCGCTGAGCCTGTACTAAAATTACCAGATATTCGTTCCCCATTTGTGTTGCGTACTGATGCGTCTAAGATTGGTTTGGGTGCGATCCTTATTCAGTACCACAATAACGTGCCTCACCCTGTCGCCTACGCGAGCCGAAAGCTGGTAGCCAGAGAAACCCGTTATTCCACAATCGAACGAGAGTGCTTTGCCATAGTGAGGGATATAGGAAAGATTAAATTTTATTTGCTTGGTGCAGAATTCCTGCTAGAGGTTGATCATAAACCTTTACTCTCCTTGCAGAAACCAGAGTGTGAAAACTCCAGGTTTGATGAGATGGGCTTCGAACCTACAGTCATTTAGGTTCACGATTGTCCACATTCATGGTAAAGATAACCTTGGAGCAGATTTGCTCAGCAGACTTCCAATTGATTGAAAGTTTTCTTGGTTAAGAAGGCTGTTAATGATTGAATGTTCATAGGTAGCTCAAGGCTATAAGTTAGCCTGCAGAGCGTTTTCTTAGGTGTAAGTTTGTTCTCTCAACTCTCGTAATGATCTCTGTTGTTAAAATTAGCAAGGTTTACCTTCGTAGTTGATTCTAGTCACGATAGAATCTTTAAGGGGGGAGTCATGTAGGGGCGACCCTGCCGGCCTTCCGCACTTCTTCCCGGTGACGTCGGAAGACCTAAATTAGTCCTCTATTTAGCCTGCACTGCTTCATAGATTGGTACCTTTTTGTGATCATAGAAGGAGCCTACTGTAGTCTCCTTCTAACGTGTGATTATTACCTGTTTACTGTAGCTCGCGTAGTTTAAGCCCTGTCGCTAATTTTGTTTCTTTTTTATTCTAGACTTGAACCGTAGAACCCTGGTGAACTTAATTCTTGTAAGCAATAGACAGTGTCACCATTTCTGACGAGTAAGTTGTTTACTTCTGTTTTTTTTTGTGCTGTTAAGGCCCGAGCGGAAAATTAGGTAGGCGTCCTTTGTGTTGAAATTAAATGTTTGTAATGTGGGGAAAATTCCCCACAGATACGTTCGTAGGGTACTTCAATTTCTGTACTATTAACGTAAACTGCTGGTGCTGCGTGGCAGGTGAGGTCGCGCAGCAGCAGCGCATATTAAAGGAGTATGGTGTCAGGTAAACCGGTAGCAGGCAGCTTGTGTCGGGCACTGACTGCGTCTTGGTTGGAGTCATCTGTTACATTGGCACGTCAGGGGGCACGCTCGGCTCGTGGCGTGGAGTTCGGCGACGGTTGAAGGCCGAGCGCTTCCAACCCTTCTTCCTGCATGCTCAATAAGTCCATGGTTTGATTGCGTGTGTAAATGTGTACAATTTAGGTTGTTTTTTCATCAAATAATTGCATGATTAAGGCGGTCTTCGAACCGCAACTTTTCTCTAAAAGGCGTGTTCGCTGCTCTAAAAGTGGGGCAACCTTTACCCTATCGCAGTGAACCGCCAGTGAATAATTCCCTCACACGTTTTTATTAAACTATTACCATTAACTAGTATTACCTATTTTCTATTAAAATACCTTTGGGCTTCTGCCTTCGTTTACAACTATTAAACTGTAATGCGACTCCAATATCGCCTTCACTTCCATCGTCTAATAGTCGCTACGCGCACTGGAGGATAATATTCTTCAGGTTGGTTTTACGTCTCTAATATTTCCCGATTATTGAATCTTAATCTTTGCTCCCATTTATCAAGATGATTGCCACTGTTCTTACATTGTTCCTATTTTTTCAGTATCACTAGCTGTTGCTGCGTCGCTCTGCGCACTTCGTGCTTCTCAACCTTAATAGCGAATTGAGCCATTTAATGGGACAGTAGTAGCCGATACTAGGAAAATTAAGTTGACCAGCAACTACCATATTCCGTCTAAATTCTGTGAATAGCGCTGCTGTCGAATATTTCTTTATATAATTATATTTTTGTGTACATTTCTTCATTTTGTATGCAGCTGTGAAGAGACTGGAGGCGTTGGTTACGGGTTAGCTGCTCTGGCCCTGTTTGTTGCGCTGTTGCCGTGCCTGCTTCCTTCGAGTAGCGTCAGTTTGGCGCTAACTTCTGTCTTCCTGAAGTGCTAAGGACAAGCTGGCACGTTGAAGTTCAGGCGATACCCCGAGTCGTCCGTTTATGCTGGTGCTGTTTGACCTAAAACAGAGAGCTCCTCCCGACTCCTCTTTCCAGTGCCTGTAGACCGTCTTTGACTGGCACCCCAATTTTGAACCACCTTAAAATTTACGCACGTTTTAACAAAAATAAATCAATAAATTAATCGAGGACGAATTTGTCCTTTTTAAAACTATTATTGTGAGTTGGCTACTAGCCGTATTGAGTTAGGTTACGTTCTAATTGCCCTGCTAATATTAAGATTCTTCCTCGGCGTTGAGAGGCGACTTTTAAAATTAAATTTGGAAACTTATGTGTCTTTGTATTATTTAATCTTTTCAGCTTCGAAGAAGCTGATAAATCAAATGTGTTGAGGTAGTTCCTCACAGTAAAATTAGGTACTCTCTTTTTTCGGTTCATTGGTGTTCCGATTTCAGCACTTACTAATTTCTACCCCAACTTCATCTTATTTCATAATCTTCTTTCTCCAATAACTGTGTCTATGCTTTTCCTGTATTGATTCTGCGTACCCTTAACTCTGTGCTAAGTGATGCCATTTTCCTTCCTCTCTTTGGAACGCCTTGTGCGAATCGATAGGCTTAAATTGGCTGTTAGTTTAAGTCAAATTTAATAAGTATTTCTGCATTGTCTTGCTAATTGTATATATACTGAAATTGAGTTAATAGTTACCTTGTTTCCCGCTGGACCTGCTAGTGAGATTTTCTCTCGCCGTTAATTCAAGGTTTGACCCTAGCAAGCCGCGAACAGTGTTAAAAGCGGTGTGTTTGTTCGCAGGCTGGACTTACCCAGCGCCACGGGAAGCCACGCTCGTGTCGGTTCCCGTTCGTCCGTCTGGTCTACTAACTAGCTCACTCGCTGGCTTGTAGCCTAGTGCACCTGGGTGCCTTATCCTGCACGGGTCCTGGGTGCCTTATCCTGCACGGGTCCTGGGATCCATATCCTGCACGGGTCCTGGGTGCCTAATCCTGCACGGGTCCTGGGGGCCTTATCCTGCACGGGTCCTGGGTACCTTATCTCGCACAGATCCTGGGTGCCTTATCCTTGCACGGGTCCTGGGTGCCTTATCCTGCACGGGTCCTGGCTGCCTTATCCTGCACGGGTTATGGGTGCCCCTTCCTGTCGTGTGTTCTTTGGCCGCACCCCATCACGGTTCTGCACCCGCATTCTACCTTGCTAACTATAAGTTAAGAGATATATATTTTTTCTATATTTATGCAATCAATAAAACTATTGGTTGTTTCGTGTTTCAATTCCCGAGGCGGTTTGGGTGCCGAGAGCATTTTGACCTGACATCCTCACTACTAGAGCTGTACGGAATTCTTTCGTCGCTTGGCCCTGACATATATCAATTTGATTGCTCGGGTGACAATGTTATTTTTCAACTGCTTTTTTTGGGGGCTATTTAGATGCACAAATTGGACGTTATGAAGATATTAATTAATCCTTCAAATCTTATCTCTTCAATCAGCCTCTAATGTCGAATTGATATGTAATTAGATTAAATTGCACTAAATTTAACCAATCTCTCTATAATTCCACCTAGTAAACATAATATAACATTGTCATTTTCATTCGATGTAAAAATTACACTCTGCGTGAACGCTCATTGTTTGTTCAGTATTTACTGTTGTTTTTGATTAGTAACTTAATTAAATAATTCATTGTCTCGTTATTCACTATTGATATTATTTCTTTAATATTGTGTGCACTTGTGGTGGGTTTTGCCTGAAAGGTGATTGGTTATAGGATAGATGATAATGCCTAAATAATAATCTAAAGTGTGCGGGCGCTTACTCTTACTTGCGTTCTCCCCCTACTTCCCGCTTCTCGCAGTCTATATAAGGCGCTGTCACTATTATGTCTGTGCTCAATTATCTTCGTGTCTCGCCTGTGCCTCACCTGCCACGGACTAATAAAGCATTCACCCATGAATACCTCCAGAGTTTCCTTGGCCCGTACATTGTTTGGTGGCCCATATTGGGAAAATTCACGACACCGTGTGATACATTTCAAGCTAAAAGAAGTTTTCAAGAAGTGAAGAAGTTTGAAGCTGTTCCTGTTCTGAAGATTTACAGTACTTTCGAAGCCTCATCGATGACTGGCAACAGTAAGGACAACCATATTTGGCAGCCTCGCCCATCGGTTCTTGTCCTGGGATTCAAAATTCAGTTTTCGGCGCTATTGGAATCCTACGCTCCACTTTCGGCTTGGATCGATACGGACTCTCCATTACGTACTCGTGTTTTGCTCTTCGACGCAGGAGAAGACCTCGAAATCAAGTTGGAAATCACGTTTGGAGGACCTGTCCCTACCAGGAGTGATAAGTGATAGTGCAACGGACAATAAGTGATACTCTAACTTAAACAAACTTTTGAAGTGTTACCTGCAATTACTACTACAACAGCTACAACGTAAACTACGTCTAAGTCTACGACATTGGCGGTTTTGCAGCGACGTCCCAGCCTCCAGTCCGACGTGTTGAGTTAAGTATAGATTTCATCAGTATATTTCTTCTGTGCGTGCGTGAGTGCAGCGCAGAAGCAGAGTGAGCAGAGGTAGCTCGGTGATATTTTGCAGCTCGTTTTTTGGAGTAATTTTTTTGCAACAGCCAAGCCTTCACTGCCTGCGCCACAACAGCTCAGTTGCATTTAGACTCTGAGCGAGTGACAGTCTGAGAGACGTTCAGTCGGAGCCTTGTGGCAGTGTAGACTGGGGAACGCAGTTACGCATATATTCAGTGCAGTAGCGGATTGCCATTACCTTCGAAGGATTACCATATGACGTACGTCGGGTGGCCAAATTTCTTAAAGTGAGTTTAAACTTATTGTTGTGATTTGTATTTCTGGTGAATTTAGAGCTCAGGTGATTTATTGATTAATTGATGTATTGATGGTGATGTGTTTCCCTGTTTTTTTTAGTTTTTTTTCGCGTAAATTTGGGGGCGTGTATTATTAGAACGTGTATTATTAGGATTAGGAACGTGTATTATTAGAATTTATAAGTGTGTTCCTTGCTTATTGTGTTTTAACGGTGAGGTGAAAATTTAAATCTAAATATTTGTGTTAAAACACCTCATGTCGGATTCATCAGACTCGGGGGAATTCTACGATCAGATACGATAATAAATAGTCGCAGAAGAGTTAGTGTGCCGTGTTTTGGGGCCCAGAATTTAGCAATGACAGATCCTCGAGCAGACGGGACCTCCGGTCCAAACACTAGTGTTACAGATAGGACGCTACTAGCACGGGAGATTGCCGCTAATATCTCTAGGGCAGGAACAATCCTGTCAAATGCAGAGATTCCTATTTTTCGTAAAAGGAGACGAAGGGAGGATCCGGAATTCCTTGAAAATAACAGCTGACAAACACACGTAATGAATTTGAGAGCGTATATGTCTCTTCTGCCAGACGTGACTTCAGACCCCAGTAAAAAAGAGCTCCTTGTTCGGTCTGCCAACAAACAAGTGGGAGATTTTAATTCAATTGTAACTAAGTTAGTGAACTCTGACCTGCACTATACTTTCGAGGAAGTGATTAAAATCTTGGATGATATTTATGTGTGCAGGGGTGAAAAATCCATTCACGCCCTGGCATGCGATCTCAATCAGGTACAATTGATACGTAACGATGCTTTAGCAGCCCAGTTGGTAACTGCTTTTGCTAAAATACGTAAATTGTCAGAGCACCTGTTGAATTCAGCTTCTTTAGGCTGGCAGCGTCATCCGTATTACCAGGCTTGTGCAAATCAGGCAGAGTTGAAACGTTTTGTTGGAGACAGCATCGTTTACAGTCTGGCGTTAACGGTTTTGGCACCTTTACTAGACGAATCCTTCTCAAAAAAAATTTTTGAATGTCAGTTCAGCACGTCTGAAGAACTGTTGGCGCGTTTAGTCGCTACAGTTAGAAGTCAATCTGATACGAAGAAAATCCTGGCGGTTCAGTACCCGACGCGGTACGATAAAGAGAGCTATTTAGCAGATGTGACAGAGGGTTTTGAGGTAGGCGTTCCCAGGTAGCAAGAAATTATTAGGCCGATATTGGGTTGGTAATTATTTATTGACCTGATATTGGAATCTTGGATTACAATAATAGGCTAATAACAAGACAATATCGAAAAAAGATATATTTATTTATGATATCAACTTGTTATTGGGACAATATAGTAAATAGTTTTATTTCTAATATTAAACTAACTGTATATATATATGTACGATATTCATATAAGTGGAAACTATCTCATAATGATTAAAAATCTCGCAATTTAATAAAATTTGTTAAAATATGAATTATTATTGCCCAAATATTGGGTTGATATTGTACGCCAATAATACGGAGTAATTTGTTTAAAATGTACCAATAAAGTTAATGGATAGTTATTGCAGTCATTAATGAGTGCAGATATATTTGACAGATATCAAGAAATGTGAATGCGTTACAATAATATGTATACTCATAATTACTGTAATCACAGGTTCACAGTTCTCGTTTATTAAGTCGTCCAATGAGTTTCGAAGGTATATTTTTTCAAAAAATATGCTAAAATCGTTTGTCATATGTTACTATAGCAATAAATTTCTATATATTGAATTAAGATGATATAAAGTCATTTATATAGATGATATAAATGACTTAATTTCGTAACGAAGGTATTGAGAAAGCCTATTCCTACCATATAACCCATTTTGCATGCATCATTCTTCGAGTAAAGCGCTTTCGTGCAATTTTTCAATCACGCATATATATGCTGCTTAGATGAACGTATATATGCTGCTCAGTACACTAGGTTGCCCGACCACTGGTACGTATGTGCAACACAAAATTTGGGCTACGATGCTAAGAGGTTTGTAATCATGGATTTTAGATAAATTTTGAACGCAGTTTAATTCATAGTCTTGTAGGTGTGTAGGTATGTAATAGGATAACACATTTATCAGAATTATATACATTTATCGTCTTTGAACCCTTCTGAATATTGATGCGATATTAGAAATTAATTATTGAGCCAAAGTGTTGTTTAAGGAAACACCTCAATATCAAGTCAATAGTGACACATTAATGAGCTGATACTGGGTTAAAAATAAATTATTATTGGGACAATATATTCTACCAAACAAAACAAACAAACAACAAACAAACATCGGCATCTTTGGGATGCTTTATTTCCAATCAAGCCTGATACATATGATCTTAAGCATTGGTTTTTCAAATGTTTTATAACTAACCCTATTTATAGGACACCATGACGGTTCCCCCGTAAAGCCGGTACCCATTTCCGACACCTGGGTTGAGTGGGGTATTGTGCTTGAGCTTTCCCTTATACCCAACGGGGAAAATCTCCGCGCCAGCGCCGGGATACGAACCCTCGTCTCCAACATACAAGGCTGATCCCTTAACCACTGTGCCACGGAAAGCACAGCCAACCAATATCCACTTGATGTCAGAAAATGAGTATTGGGCATTTAGTACCCTACCTTAGTTACCCCTCAAACTTAGTTCTAGTTCATTTTTGTTCAGTAATATTAGTATGATTATTTGTAAAATTATCCGAGAAAAACGTAGAAAATTCTGCATAATGTATAAGCAATACCAATTGCAGGAGAAAATGAATAGGGAGCTAAGGTCGCTGCTTCACTCCCCGCAAGCGCAACTCAGTTGCTAAAGCAGCAACAACTCCAAGCCTTACAGGCTGATGTTCTTTTAAGGAACAAGACAATAAGTCCATAGTGACACAATAATTAGCTAATATTGGGATAATGAATTTATCATTATCGGGGCCACATGTTTTACAAATATCAACATATCAGGAATTGAGTATTAAGTCAATGTTATTGTAGGGAATACTTCATTATCAAGGCAATATTGACACAATAATTAGTTGATATTGGTTAGATGATAATTTTGTTATGGGCAAATATATTTTTATAATATCAACCGAATTTTCCAAAATAAGGTATTGCCCCAACGTTCATTTTGAATATCCAGTCAATATTGAGACTGTATATTGGCTCAATATTAGGTCAATAAATTTTGCTACCTGGGTTGAAGCGCAGGACTCTTTTCAGGAGAGTGAAGTCTTTTACGCGAATTACGGAAATTACGGGAGTTACCGTAGGAATCGAGCGGCGGGACGTAGGACAACTCCTCGACCTTGGAGTTACGAAATCCTCGTGGAAGAGCGAGGGAATTTAGTGGCTATGTAGGGGATAGAGGAATTGGTTCAATGGAATGTAATACTGTGCGGTTAGAGAGTAGTTCAAATTAGGGCCCAGGAGTTAGAAAGCGAGGGTTCCCATTCTGCAATTCATGTTCCATGGTTGGTCATTTTGATTGTAGACCTCAGAGAGGCCAGAGTAAAACGAGAGGAAATGGCGGGCCAGCGTGTTTCGCTTGTGGAGGTCCACATTTTGTTAGAAATTGTAAAGCCTCAGAAAATGAGGTGAGAAGCTATAGAGCATATCTTCGCGGTTACAATGCAAATAGAGGGAGTAAATCCCGTGATAGACATGAGGTGCATTTTGCAGATTCCGAGCCAGATGCTCGGGATTTTTTATCGGAGGAATAGGAATAGGACGTGCAGGGATAGGTAGCAGTGAGAACGAGATTGAGCCCGAGAGTCAGAGCAGTGCTCTCGTAAATCCTAAAGCTGTGGTCGAAATTCCAGATACTCCCGAGACAATTAAATTTGAAACCTTCATCGATCCGTTGTTCAAGTGTGATAATAGGTACGAATTATTGCAAGACGAAGAGCTTGCGGATGATAATCAACAAAACAAAGCAGTTGAGGCTTACTTCTCCACTAGTGTTTTGACGGGCAATTTCAAGAAAAAAGGCGCTGGACTAGTTGCTTTTCGTAAAGCTAGTAAGCCTACGATAATTTTGAGCAGAAATGATCAGTATTTAAGCGCACTTCTAGATAGCAGTTCTGAAAAATGCCTCATTAGTTACAAGCAAATTAAGTGCCTGAATGATGAAATTAAGCCGAGTTACCTGACTGTCAAAGCTATTAACAGTAAAAGTAATGTCACTGGAGAAGTCGATTTAACTATTTCAATTCCTGGTACTAACAGAGTACTTACAACTAGTGCCTTGATCGTTAAAGATGCAAGATTTAATTATGATTTGATTTTAGGAAGAGATGTGCTGAGTGACACCATCATCAACTTTAAAAGCGGATCCCTCGTATGGGAGAGTGTTGCTGTGCCTTTTAAAGAATTAAAGTTGGAACCAGCAGTGAGAAGAGAAGCTGTGTTAGAAAGTATTGTAAACAGCGACTGTTGGTTTGATGTAGTGGTTGCCAGGGAGAGCAACAGAGGCAGTTACCGCGCGTTAAATAGTAACTGCAAAGAGGTAAAGAAGGTCGCGCTTGCGGCTGAGGCAAGGCCAGAGAAAAAAAGAGCTCCACTAGTAGTTCATTGCGCTGCAGCCGAGGTGCCGGGAAGCTCAATGAAGTTGATATACGGGTTTGTTAAAAAGGCAGTACCCGGAGAGTATTCAATTTTGAAAAGAGGTTTTGAGAACGGAGCGCTTTTAGCAGAGTCGATTGTTCGAGTTGAAGAAGACGGCGTGGTGCCAGTCATGATTTTGAATGCGAAGGAAGACGCAATTTATTTCAGCGAGAATACTATGTTATGCAATTTGGAATTAATTGCAGCTGGTGAGATCGAGAATGAAATTTATATTACTAGCGTTGAAACAGCACTCAGGGACGCTAATAATGTTGAGAGAAGCTCTGACGCTATGTCGGATTCATTGCAGCTTGTCTCGGTTTGTGGTGGAATGAAGGCCATGGCTGAGAGGAGACTTGAGTTGCAGTCTGACGAGCGCGGCGGAGATCGAGTTCTTTCTAGTAGTGAGGTGTTGGAAGTAAATGCAAGAAAGCAGGACGTACGTCGTCCTTTAACGAATGTTGATATTTCATGTCATGAAGAGGACATGCAGTTAACTTTGGTAAATTTATTAAATCAGTTTCGTGATGAAGTTACGCTAGAAGGGGAAACTATTGGTGTTACAAATGTTATGACGCACCGGATACAGTTGAAACCGGGTGCACCAGATCTGAATTTAACGCCATACAGAATACCTCAAATATCAGGAGGAAGTTGTGAAAATTACTAATGATATACTTTCACATGGAATAATTGAGGAGTCAATGTCCGACTTTAATTTTTCAGTCATCGTTGTTAAAAAAAAAGAGCGGGGAGCTCCGCCCCGTCATTAACTTCAGGGCTCTTAATAAAATTTTGGTGAAAGAGTCTTACCCTACACCCAGAATCGATGAAATACTATCGACTTTAGGAGGGAACACTTGGTTCACAAATTTAGATTTGCGCTCCGCATTTCATCAGGTCGAATTAGACCAAGAGAGTGGGAAATTTACTGCCTTTAGTGTTGGTTGTCAGAAATACCATTTCCGCCGTATCCCTTTCGGTTTGAGCACGAGTCCAAGCGTTTTTCAGTGGGTGATGACCTCTGTCCTTGCGCCTATTCTAGGGAAAATGTCTTTCGTCTTCCTTGACGATATTTTGATATATTCCAAAACTAAGAACCAGCACTTGGCGGACATTGGAAGCGTCCTTAAGATGCTTCGATCTGGGAACTTGTCGTTAAAACTTGAAAAATGTCATTTTTTCAAGAAAGAAATTGAATATTTGGGGCATATTATTACCGCAGATGGGATTAGATGTGAGAGTTCGGAGAAACTATAGAATTTTAGGGCTCATGTAAATGTGAAGGAGTTGCAGCAGTTTTTGGGACTAGCGGTTTTAAGACATCCTGACTACACGAAGGACTTCCACATATTTACGGACGCGTCTAATTTTGGAATTGGAGACGTCTTGATGCAGGCCGAAGATTCAAACGATCAAGTTCTGCGCCCTGTGGCCTATTTTAGTAAAAGTCTAAATTCTAGCCAGAAATGATATAGCACCACGAAGAAGGAATTGTTTTGCGCTGTATTCAGCCCTAAAATCTTTTAAATATCTAATTACTGGATATCCTATCCATGTATATACGGATCACTGGCCTTTGGCACCGCTTTTCGCAAAGAAACTCCCAGAAGATACAACTATGGCAAGAGAGTGTATAAATGTTCATTCATTCGATCCTATTGTAAAATATTTACCTGGGAAACAGAATGTCGAACGTAGCTAATTACTTGAGCAGACTACCTATAAACGATGATCAATTAACAATTAAAGAACTAGAGAGCTGTGAAGCTCTGCACTCCACGTTTGAATCAGAGGCATGTATTGTAGAGACTCGGTCTCAGACAAAAAAAGATCTGTCTAGACAGTCGGTCAATGACTCGTCGCATAGCGACAGTACTGACGCTTCTGAACAAGAAACGCAACCAAAACTGATTGATTACGTACCGACAGAAAAGCAAATCTCTTTGACTATAAAGGAATTTATCGACGAGCAAAAGCAAGACCCATTTTGCATGGAAGTTAGGAAAGCGCTACTTCATGATAGCGTGTCCAAAATTCCAGACCTACAGAGTTCCTTAATTCTGAATGACATTTTGTACCGACGACGACGAATTGACAATCGACCTAGTACAATATTAACTGCAGTGGTACCAATTCTCTAATGGGTAAGGCAATTTTAGCCATTCATTCCATGTACCACACAGATGATTTGCACACATTGTTTAAATTTAAGCCTAAATTTTATAACCATTTGGAGAAAACGGTTGTGAGAAAATTCGTACGAGATTGTGAAGTTTGTAAATTACTTAAGGCATGACCCTCAGTGCCCATTAAAATTTTGACAGCGCCAATAGCGAAAGAACCTTTTGAGGTTGTTTCAATGGACAATCTTGGTCCCTTAAAAGTTACCGATAGTGGTAATAAATACATTTTAATAATTATTGACCTTTTCTCTAGATTTTGCAATTTGTACGCGACGTCTAATCGTTGTACGGACACGGTAATTTCATGTTTAGGTAATTGTTTTAGCATATTTGGATTTCCAAAAACTTTAATCTTTGATAATGCAATGGAGTTTAAATCGTTAGCGGTGAAGCAGTTTGCCAATATTCATGCTATCACGAAAAAAGAAGTTCTGGCTTTTAGTCCTCATTCAAACGCTATAGTGGAAAGGAACAACAAAAAAATCACTAATTTGTTCAAATTGTACGTTAATTCTTTGCCTCATGCTGAGTGGGATCAGTGCCTGGAGGTGGTAGAAAATGCATTGAACAATGCATTAAACTCTACGTTAGGGGACACTCCGAGTTACGTGGTGTTTAAGAGACACCTGTCCATTTTTCCAAAGTTAGAGTTTTGATACCGTAACTTACAGTTATGATGAAGAGATAGATTTGCTTAATTTTCGAGCAAAAGAGGCAGCGCGTACTGTCGAAAATATTAGAAATTTGATACTGAATAACACCACGGAAAGGAAACTTTACAGGAATATCAAGCGTAGGGACAAGACAGCGCGTACTGTCGAAAATATTAGAAATTTGATACTGAATAACACCACGGAAAGGAAACTTTACAGGAATATCAAGCGTAGGGACAAGGACATCATTGTGGGTGACCGCGTCCTTTTGAGGAATCATGGGAAAAAGGATAAATTTGAACTTACTTTGTTAGGGTCGGACATGATTCAGAAGGTCAAGCGTAATTGGGCCGAAATTAAGATTGGTTCCAAAGATCATAGAAGCAATTTGAATCATGTATTACCCTTACGGAGGGTTAAATAATGAGTTAATTGACAAGTCCATTTTTACTATTTCTACGACTTACTCTGCGACTTACGTTATTGACGTCGCAACGACTCGACGGAATACGATTTACTGTGTAGGACAACTGTATTACTCAATTTAACGTTTCCATTATAGGTTAAGAATTATAGGTTAAGAATTTTTGCTATGTGATTTGCGATATCAACTTATAACTGTGTAACTTGCTCTCCAGTTTGCTTTCCCGTTATAATTCGTTATAACACGAATGTTTTTAGCGAAATTGTTTTATTAGGTTAAATTAGATCAAGTATTGTACTTGAACCTCGAGGTTAAAGGAATGTATATATATCACTGAGGTTGTCTCTAAGATGTCTTTATTAATCTTTGCAATTCATTTTGATTTTGTATTGTGCTGTGCACATGCAACTCTAGGCGTGCAACCGCTTGGATGTTGTTGCTGAATTGACAAATTAAATGGTGAGCGAATTCCTCGGTTGCTAAATGCAATCGCTGATATTGTAGTTCATCTCGTGAGACAGTCGGTCTTGGCGCTAAGGCGTAATTGAAATTGCTCTTTTTACGTTTGCTTGGAATGTTTTATAGTCAGCGCAAATAAATTAAATTTATACGGTGAATGGAAATTTCCCGACCGGGAGTCTGAACACAATTTTCAATTAAAATACTTAGCTGGCCGCCGAGCAACACGTGCTAATAACTTGTGTAAGATTTCATTATTTTTGTTGGTCATGCTAATCGGTTCTGTTTCTGTTCCTTTTGCAGGATACTCAGGCCTGACATGGGAAATGCCCAGTCGATCACCGTCGATGTGGACACGCTGGTGTCCGCCCTCTCCGAACATAAAAATGAGTTCGGTAAAGACTGGCTACAAACGAGGGTGGATCTGCTGCCAGATCAAGTCACGCACATACTGGTGATGCTGATGCTGTAGCCATTATGGCTTTAGGCACCCTTGTCTATTACATCAAGAAGAAATTGGAGGTTCTCACCGATCGCAATAAAAACGCCGACTTCCAACTGTGGCGGGGCACACTGAGGCCACCAAGATACAACATTGCCATCAATCAACCAGCGGAGGCGTCGGTGTAATGAACATTGAACATAACGTTCGGCAGCAATGTGGTAATTCTAGTGCAACAGCCGGGTTCAAGGCGGGCTGAGCGTTCGCGATGACCCTGTTCCTCAGCTAGTGTGCGGCCGGAAGTGTGATTTTGAAAATTTAATTGAAAATCCAATGTGCGGCATTGAAAATTAAATATCTACCCACGAGGTGATTATTGATATTATTGAGTTTTTTTGCAATACCGTTATTGGTCTATTTAAATGCAATTGTGTTCTATTTTAGCAGTCTTTTAATCACTCCTATATCCTATAATCTTATAATCGTATGCTTTTATTATTAGTGTTGCGCAATTTTACAAATGTCCAGCGACGATGTGCAGAACGGTAAATTTGTCGGAGTTAAAAGGTCTACGGTGCCACGAATTCGATTTTAAGCAAGTGATGGGATGGTGTTTTTGCTTATAATTCGAAATTTCTTGCGCTTAGGGTGTACCCTTGCGGTTTTTTTTTCTTTTTCGGATTGTTGGGATTTATTTTTTTAATTGCTTTATCATTGGTGTTTACTCTGGCAAAAATATGGCGTTTTTTAACTCTACCTCTGTCGTCGTGCTGACTTTTTGGTTGCATGGTAAGTTGGTGCTAGTGCTGGCCGGTGGTTGCAGCTGGTGTTATTTACAACATGTCATTTTGTTCGTTGCGCTATGAGTAACAGTTATTAATCGTTTTTCTTTGTGCTTTTTGTGTAAAAATGGTTGTGGGTTGGTGTAACCGGAAGAGTTAAAAAATTTAAAATGTGTTTTTCTTTCACTGCGTGTATTTAGGGTAATAACATTTTCCACGTTTCGCAATGTTATGTGGTTTCTACGTTTTCGATTTTACAATTTTACTATGCAATTTTACTTTGTTATTCAATACTTCATTTATGGTCGGTGTACTAAACGTCAAAAACTTTCAGTGTAACAGGATAGGTTGTCATTGCTGGTGCAGGTCATTAAAGGTGCTAATGAAAATTGGCGTGTTATTATTATAATTGCGTTTTTTTAGTTTATATTTTTATAGTTGTTTGTTTCGAGTTCGGAAATGATTTTGCATTTCATTATTTTATTTAATTTTTTTAGCATTAACTAATTCTGCTCAGTGTTTTCAAACTCGGTTTGGACAATTAATTAATTAATTAATTTCGTGATGAGTTATAGTGCACGTTATTGAACCATGTGTCTGCTTACGCTAGAGTTGCTTACCTTTAGTTGTACCGAGTTGTTTACATTTACCTTTGAACAGGGCATTTTTATTTTTGTTCGCTTTAGCGGCCCTCGTTTTTTGCTTGTGTTGCCGAGTGTCATAAAAAATTCTTGGGTAGTATATGTTTAAGAAGTTGATTCAAATTCATTTGCCAATCTTAAATTTTAAACACGCATGAGAGGCGGGGCGACTTAAAATACTTGCGTCAAGTAATAGTACTAAATTTGACCTAAGATTTTCGTATTAATTTTGAACGAAGGGATAAAACAACTTGTATTTATGCTATTGTATTTTCGGGTATGATTAATTCTCTTTGAATTTTGAGAAGATGTGAGGCGGAAACGAAATTTATTTTGGTAACCTAGCTAGTTTGAAGTTAAAATTTATTTTTTCTCGCCCGATTATTTTTTTGATTTATTGTGGAGTACATTATTTTGTGAAGGGGGGGAGGTCATGTGCGGGCGCTTACTCTTACTTGCGTTCATCCTCTACTTCGCGCTTCTCGCAGTCTAGGTAAGGCGCTGTCACTATTCTGTCTGTGCACAATCATCTTCGTGTCTCGCCTGTGCCTCACCTGCCACGGACTAATAAAGCATTCACCCAAGAATACCTCCAGCGTTTCCTTGGCCCGTACAAAAGCTTATTAACTATATATGATTTTTTAATCATATTCACTTCTATATATAAGGATAATTCATTATTTATACATAGAATAAGTTGACACGTCATATAATTCATACATCTTACCATGTGCGCGGACTTATTCAACACTTTTCAATTTTACTTTTGTTACCCTTGAAATATTCGTGTATTCTAATTTGTCATGAACTGCTAATTTTCTCTGGAATATTGAATTTAGTTCACAACAAATTTTGTATAGAAAGGTTTAATTAAATGCAATTGATTTCATTTCTCAATGACGTCTCAATAAAGATATACGTTGCAATATTTGTTACTGAAAATGAATGTCAACAATGGCATCCTGGCTTCACCTGTTGGTTAATTTGGAATGCAGTATAATAATAATTAAATTTCGAAGCTGTGAAGCTTATATGAAATAGAGTATGTATATATGTATAGTGAATGTATACGGAGGTCGTTTGAAATAGCCTTGAAGAATTCCCGTATTATGTTCATACTGGGGTGAGTGATTATGTGCTATTAGCTACTCTACCTCATCGGTGTCAGTGTATTTGTACTCTGTTTAAGCCGCATACACACTTGTAGACATGTTGCGCGATGTGTCTATAGACCTGATCTATATACCGTCTTTAGGCATGTCTATCGACCGTTTATTAGAGAGAGAGCGAGGCAGAGTGCAGATCGGATTTTGTGTGTGCCGCGCAGGCTGATGCGTGGAGTGTTGCCCCTATACCCTCGGCTCGTACGCCATGTTTTATGAGTAACACGCGCGGTTGTCAGGTTTTGGCAGTGTTGTCAGCACCTGCGGGCTGCCTCGGTATCTGTGAATTTGCTGTAAGCAAATTCAACTTGGTGGCCACCAAGTTTGCGGCCGATAAACTTTTACTTTTTAATTGCCGACAGACGATCCGACTGTAATTTTTGTTCAGTAAATTATTTGAAGTCGTTATTCTTTCCTTTTCCTTTTCCACGGAAATTATGCTTTCCCATGCATTTGAAGTGCGACCTATATTGAAATAGTTCCGGTAGTTTGTGTTAATTTATTAAAAACGTGGTTAAAATAACCGAAGAATTTTCACTTTATTAGATAGTATTTGCAATGCGATTAAAAGTTCACGTTTATTGACAAACAGTTAAAAATTGTTTACAAGGTGAAACGGGCAAAAACCGCACTTTAAATAGTTTGACGACATGAGACTCGAAAACGCCTCGATTCAGGTAGTTTGAACACACGAGCTTACAGCAAATTCACAGATACCGAGGCAGCCCGCAGGTGCTGACAACATTACCAAAACCTGACAACCGCGCGTGTTATTCATAAAACACGGCGTACGAGCAGAGCGTATAGGGGCAACACTCCACGCATCAGCCTGCACAGCACCCACAAAATCCGATCTGCACTCTGCCCCGCTCTCGCATGAGGTACTGCAGCGTTAATTGCGCTCGACGGTACTGCAGGGCTGGTTCGCCACTCTCCGCGAGCAAACTCAGAACCGGCGATGTCCTGAAGGCACCTGTGCATAGCCTCAAAGCACTGTTGGGCACTGGATCTAATAATGATAGGGAGGAGACATTTGCAGTTTGATAAAGAATGCATCCGTAGTCGAGCTTTGCTCTGATGGTAGCTCTGTAAATTCTCAGCAGGGTCACTCGATCTGCTCCCCAGGTCAGCTTAGAGAGACATTTCAGAAGGTTTAGCTTTCGGGTACAGTTTCCTTTTAAAGCCTTTATATGAGGTTTCCACGAGAGTTTGTCATCAAAGATTATGGCCAGAAACGTCCCAGTAGTGGAAGATCTTATTGGCCTACCCTGGAGGAGTAGCTCGGGAGTAGGTTCGTGGGTACGGTTGGGCTGTATGTGTAACATCACGATTTTTTTACTGGAGAGGGTGAAACCATGGTCCCGAGCCCAAGCATTTACTCTATTAACTGAATCCTGCATACGACGGGTTAGAGCTGGCAGGTATCTCGAGGAAGCATAGATCATGAAGTCGTCTACGTACAACGAACATAAGATATTGGCTGGCAGGGCATTCGATATAGCGTCGATGGCTAACAAGAACAAGATACAGCTTATAACGCTGCCCTGGGGACCGCCCTCAGTTTAGGTCATGAGTGGAGAAAGAGTAGAGCCAATCCTTACTCTGAAGCAGCGTCGCTTTAGGAACTCCCGAACATAAAATCCAAGTTGCTTCTTATACCGAGCTCGTGTACCCTCTTCAGAATTCCAAATCGCCAAGTCGTGTCGTAACCTTTCTGCATGTCGAAGAAAATACACACCGTGTGTTTACCTTGGATGCGACGCCTGATAATATGGTTTTGAAGTCTAACAAGGGCGTCAGTAGTACCCCTCAGAGGTCGAAACCCAAATTGAACGGGGGAGAGGAGGTCTTGGGATTCCAAATGTCGCATCAGTCTAATGTTGACAATATTCTCTAAAAGCTTTCCTAAGCAGCTTGTCAAGGCTATTGGGCGGTAACTTGTCGCTTCTGTTGGGGTTTGTTGGGCTTTGCAAAGGCCATTATTAGGCTTAATTGCCAAGCGGAGGGGTAGGAGTGCGTTTCCCAGGCTTTGTTGTAAAGAGAGAGGAGATATGCTATGGCTGTAGGGTGGATCTTTTTCAGCATTTTATAATATATTCCATCTGGTTCTGGAGCGGTGTTTCTGGATTGTTAAAGGGCATGTTACGTGTGCTCTAGCGGAAATTCTATCTTCGCTTCGGCACGCATAGGAACGGAAGGCGTAGGGACACCAAGAAGAACACGTGGTTTCTTCGGTTTTATTTCTTATCCAAACGACTCCGTGAATCTGCCCAGACAAGTATGATTCAGACTCGGACCAGGAATTGCGTGACAGGAAATCCTAATTTAAGATCACAGTCGAATAAGCAATTAATGTATAACGAGAAAGGAATCTTCCACTTCCTGAGTGAGACACAGAGAACTGCTAAATGTTGTTAGAACTAGGTATGATATTCTAGTGACGGAACTCGTAACGCATTACTAGTATTATTAAATAGGAAAGTTTTAGCCTCCCTCAACCACGACAAAGGTGTTCCAAGAGAGGGAAGAGGAAGGCACCATTTACATAGCACCGCACAACAAGAAAGTAAATTCATACCTCGAGGGTACAAGAGAAATAGCTGAGTGAGACATAAGAGGCCATAGAATAGTAGCACATAATAAAGGGAACTCGCCGCCCTGCTAACGACGTAGCACCACAACAATTCGCATTGCTATTACCAGTATTATTGTATAAGAAAGTTTTAGTCTCCCTTAACCGCGACAAAGATGTCCCAAGAGAGGAAAGAGGAAGGCACCATTTAGCGGGGAGTTGGGGGAACGTGGAATCTACGCACAAGGTGCACAGGAATAGCAAACTAGGAGATAAGTTCACGAAACAAGAAGGGTTTCAGTTGCATTGACAGGGAAGAGAATAAGTCCTTAGTCGATGAACACATTATCAAGAACACCCTGCCGAAGACACACGGCTAGAAACACATTTAGAAAGAACACATTTATGATACGCACACGAATATTGTAAAACTCGTGTCACTAACGCCAGGCAATAATACGTGAATCGCTCGTTTCGCCCAATGTCCAAAGTGTCTTTTTAAGGAAGCATAAAAGAATATATACCTGAATACACATCCGTATCTAGCAATTTTAACACAGCGGTCACTAGTTGATAAGCACTTTATTTGAACAAAAAGGTGGACGATCGCACAACAAATGTATAGTCTTCGCATGAATGCCTCACGATAATAAAGGGATGACGAGTTAGGTAACGTTACAGGTTGAGAGAGAATACTTTAAAATACTTACAGACGATGGGGAAAGGTCCCTCACTTTAGACCTGGAGCAGCTTATTCTAGGACATAAAATAATTGATTGCTCTGTCTTTTACTTTACCCTATCTGTGGAAAAAGAGACAGCAAAATTAGGTCTCTAAAGCAGGGGCAAGTCACTCAGGTTATCAAATCAACCATTATCAATAAATTCTATTATAAAAAAAAATGAGAGAGGCAAGTACACGTTTATCAATGTCGCTTTGAAAACACAAATCAAACGTGCTGGTGGTCTCATAAATCTCCGTGCCTATTCTCAGTCTACTTCTGAGAATTCTTCAACTTTAGGCTTCCACCTTGCTGACTGGCGCAACTTGCTCAGCACAGCTCATAGGTGAGAAGCCAATCGACAAAAAATATCTTTTTCTGTATCACATCTTTTGAATAGTGAAGCAGCGGTTGGCTAGCATTCTCAAACAAATATAAAATTGCGTTTTTTTGCGTTAATCTATGAAATGTAATAAACTTCAAATAATCCTGTGTCAAATTAAAAAGCATTTGGATATTAATACAAAATCACTTGGAGCAGTGAAATAGAGATAGGAAAGTTCATCAGTTAAATCACTCGTTTTCTGAACTTGTCTGATACTCCAACTTTTTCCATCTTGAGCTGTTATACTTAGCATGAGAACGCACATATCAACCTAACCTCAGGGTTAAATTGCTCAACGGACAAATCGGTAAAATCACAGTGTTCAGCTAAAATACCGTTAAACTAGAACCTGACTAATTCCCAGCATTACACTGCAGTTTACTGGCTGCATCGAAAGAAAACACCAGACCTTACAGAATTGTAACAGCTAGTCTGGCTCAATGTAGGTGGGTTTGCCGGCCGCCAGAAGCATCCTCGAATGCTCTAGAAACCGGCCGTTCACCGCTATCGAACACAAGTTGCGTGAAGACACTCAAAAAGTATAGCCAGCGAGGTAACACGTAAATTAAATGATCTTCCCACACAAATTCACTCTTAAAGACACAGAAACTCAAGATTATCCGGGAACCTGTTCCTCCCACGCACTTCAAACAAATAAAACGTTGGCGTCATTCTTGCGGACCAGCGCGGATCCGCAGAATGTTGCCAAAATGAAATTATCAAAATTCTTTAAATTTTCTCACGTCTTGTAAGACGTGACAGGGCATGAAATATTTCCAGATATGTAATTGGCTCATTGTAGGCATATTGTTCATTAGTAGTAAAATCAAGTTCCTCTTCTCGTTGCTTAAGTTGGATAAATGTAGGCGAGAAATGTCTCCCGCTGCTAATTTCTGCAAAATACTCAACTAGATGGGTGGCTACGTGATTTAGGTCACATACCAGTTCTCCTTTTATTTCAAGTGATGGCAGTTTTTGATGGCCTTTTCCCTTCATTTTCTGAATTCGTTGCGATATCTTGGAAGTTGGTGTATCGTTGGTGTTTAGCGAGGATACATATTGTTGCCAAGATTGCTTCCTGGCTGCCTTCTTAATGAATTGGGCTCTGGCTCTCGCTCTCTGGTAAAGAATTTTATCTGCAACCGTGCGACTGCGTTAGAAGCGTCGTAAAGCTCTTTTCCGCTCACAGCTGACACGCGCACAGTTGCCGTTCCACCAGGGCACCCGATATTGCACATAACCGCCTGTTGAGCGCGGGAGGGATACGGATGCGGCGTCATTAATAGTTCTTCGGATTCTTTCTGCGGCATCATCCACGCTTAGACTTCCTCTTCCTCGAGGGAAGTCAGCGCTTCGAAGGTACTCCTGTCAGCACGGTGGAGTTTGTAGCGCTGCTGAGTATGAACGAGATGGCGGGTCAGTAAGGTCATTATGATTGGGAAGTGGTCACTCCCATGGGTATCTTCCAGTACGGCCCATTCAATATCCGGGGATATTTCAGGTGAGCAGAGGCTGAGGTCTATAGCCGACGAGGAGCCAGTTTGACCAGTTTCCGAAACATAACAGTTGAATATTTGTGAAAGGAAAAAACTCCACTTACCACAAATTTTTTAAATAAATTGCTCAGTGGCGCATAATTAAAGGGTTTTTCGAAACAATTTCTCAATGAAAAATATAGATAACATTTTATACAAAAGTTAACGAAGGTCAACAATGGTGAGTAAAATGTCAGGCATTAGGGATATCATTATTAAAATGTTCATTTTAAATTTTAGAGCCTTCGAGCTGATATGGACTTGTGTGAAATATATGCATAATGCGTGTGATGTGTTGTGTGAGTGTTGTAGGTGACGTACACGCGCATGTGTGTGGTGAGTGTATGTGTGATGGTGACTTCTCTACCTCATCTGTGTGGGAGTATTGATACTCTGTTGCATCTGGCGTATATATGGAATATTTTATTCCAGGCAGCCTTTGTGCACAGATTTAAAAATATATCTGAACGTACAGTTATGAGGTATTTATATATTATATACATCGACTGTAGCTATAGGAAAGGGATTTAAGTATTATACAAAGCGTTTCATTACAAGAGGTGCAAAATTGTACAAGTAGAAAATTCAAGGTATTGGACAGTTAGTGATAATGTGCAATTTGCCTAATTTACTGGTGCTTGATGTAGAAATTACGACTCTGCAGCTGTATAACTCCACAACCAAGACTCTGCAGCTGTATAACTCCACAACCAAGACTCTGCAGCTGTATAACTCCACAACAAAGACTCTGCAGCTGTATAACTCCACAACCAAGACTGCAGCTGTATAACTCCACAACCAAGACTCTGCAGCTGCAGAACTCCTTAACCACCACCCTGCTGCTGTATGACTGCAGCTGTAGTCCCGTCCTTTTATTTATACACTCGTATGTTCTGGGATCGATTTTCTTCTTCTGTCAGTTCTAGTCTCAACCTTTTATTTATATGTAGTAGGAATCTATAAAAATTTACCAGATATTTCGAGAATCGAACCTGGGTCTGTCAGGTTTGGAGTTGGAGAGCCTAACACCGAGGCTGCTGCTGCTCCAATGGGGGTGAGCCAGAGAACTTATTTAAATCTCCTTTTGACCGTTTCTTGTATCATTAACTGCAAGTATATTCTTTCAACATGGAGGATTTTGTGACGTTCATTTCGCCAACTGTAAGTAGAGTTTTTTATTGCACGCCTAGTGAACGGAAACCTAGCAATTTTCTACTATTCGAATGAAGTTTCTATTCCTAATTTGGTGCTTTGCTTTTCATCATTGTCTGTGTTTCTGTCCACATTTCAAACTTCATCTTACAAGTCTTGTTCCTCCGAACTTGCTCAATGCAAACCGTGAAACAGTTTTTTTAATCAAAGTGTTGTAACACATTTCATGTATCAACTTTTTTGGAAATAAACGGGCTTTCATTTCTTTATTTTTTTCTTTCCTTCTTGCTAGGCCAACAGAGCCGTTTAAATGAATAAAAAAATTTCCTGGTAAAATAAATAAATAAATAAATGGAAAATGATACATAAATAAAGGATGAATCCTTGTGCCTGTACAAGCCGTTTACCGGAGCAAACGCAAAGAATGACTTTTTGTGTCACATTAAATCGTAATCAAGAAAACGTCATCTTGTATCTATGAAACACTAAGCAATAAATTCACAGGAGGGTTTGTAACCACTTTTGAAGCGCTCAAACAAGGAAAAGATTTACATTCTCATGGTGCGCTGTAATGAATGGTGGCATTCGTTCTGAGCAGCTGGAGGTCGTAAGCGTCGAGCTGTTATCGAAGGTTGGTGAAATGCGTCAAACCAGTGAAGTAATTACTTCAATTGTTTATTTCCGTGTTGACATAGAATTGTAAGCATCGAAATGATCAGGAAAAGTGTCAAATGTACGACTATTTATAACCATTTAGAAGTAAACAGCAATTGGGTTGGTGGTTGAATTTTTGACTGACGGAAATAGAGTTAAAATCTGTTCTCGTGAATATCAACCTTTACAAACTAGGACTGGAAGCTTGGAAATACCGTCAATGCTAGTTTAAAATACCTTGGGGGGACAGTCTCCTCTTACATTCATGCGAGAGCTCGTGCTGTCGCAGCAGAAGCTGGTTTTGTTCAAGGTTTAGAGCAGGGCTACTCAACCTTTCTGTTGTCGGGTAACCCTTTTAGCTTAATGGTGTATCTCCGTGTACCCCCAGCACAGTTGAAGTTTCAAGAAACTATATCAATACACTTAATTATTAATAATTATATATACTTGAACGGTTGTATGCGAATGTATACAGGGTGTTTCAAAAATACACGGCATAATTTCAGGTATGTATTTCCCACATGTAGACAATCAAAATAGTTCATTACAACATATGTCCGGAAATGCTTCATTTCCGAGTTATGGCCTTCACAACATTGAAATTCACCGGAACGTTTTTCTTTCCGCCGGTCGTTGCCATTACAGAAGATGTTCAAAATGACCACCTCCTGCTTGAATACAGACCTCACATCGATGTCTCATTGACCTGCGAACACGATCCCACACTCCAGGAATGTTGCGTATGTCCTCAGAGCGTGCCACAATTCGATTCCGAAGGGATTCCAAATCAGGCACCGGAGACGAATAAACCAATGATTTTAAATGGCCCCACAAGTAGAAATCGAGAGGGTTCAGATCAGGTGAGCGTGGAGGCCAAGCAATTGGGCCACCTCTACCTATCCATCGATCAGGAAATCTTCGATCCAAGTACCGGCGAGCCGTACGACTGAAGTGTGCAGGAGCGCCGTCATGCAAGAAGTGAGCGTGCTGACGATCGATCAGTGGAGTGTCGTCATAAACATCAGGTATGATGTTTTCCAGGAAGTTTGTGTACGCCTGCCCCGTAAGTCTGTTTACAAGTACATGGGGCCCAACTAACCGATCACCAATGATACCGGCCCACATGTTGAGGGAGAACCGCACCTGGTGATGAGATTCAACAGTTGCATTTGGGTTTTCATACGCCCATACATGCTGATTGTGGAGATTTGTTATGCCATCTCGTGTGAACTGTGCTTCATCTGTAAATAATACTAAGGCAGGAAAGTTCGGATTTGCAGCACATTGCTGCAAGAACCACTGACAGTACCTAACTCGTGCAGGGTAATCTGCTGGTGACAGCGCCTGTACACGTTGCAAATGGTAAGGATACAATTGATACTCTTTCAGCAGTCTCCAGACAGTCGTATGGGGAACATTCACTTGCAACGCTAACCTTCGTGTGCTGATAGAAGGAGTTCTGTTCACATTCTCCAGAATCTCCCCCTGTTCTTCTGGAGTTGTAGATCTTGGTCGTCCCCTTCCCAATCCAGGAGAGTCAAATTTTCCATACTCGCACAGACGCTGATGGAGACTTACAAATGTCTTCCGATCTGGACATTGTCGCTGTGGGTACCTCTCCTGGTACAAACGACGAGCCAGCGCAGCATTGCCGTCTGCCTTACCGTAGATGAAGTGCATCTCTGCCAGCTCCTGATTTGTGTACATGACACACAGTCGAACGCCAAACACTGAACCTTCGCCTAGGAATGATCTGTCAGAGTGCCCTCTTAATGTGTACTTTGCCGGCAACGACCTGCGGAAAGAAAAACGTTCCGGTGAATTTAGATGGCACACGAAAGTATTCAAGGCAAAGCCCTACCAGGTTGGGTGAGAAAGGCAGAGTTCAAGTCCTGAGGTGGTGCAGGCCCAAAAATGCCAAGTCCGTAGAGGTCTGGTTCGAGCGAGCCTAAGTACGGTACTGAAGTGTGGTGCGAGGCAAAGCCTGATGGCGTCCGAGGTGTGTAACGCACGGGCCCTACCAGGTTGGGTGAGGAAGGCAGAGTTCAAGTCCTGAGGTGGTGCAGGCCCAAAAATGCCAAGTCCGTAGAGGTCTGGTTCGAGCGAGCCTAAGTACGGTACTGAAGTGTGGTGCGAGGCAAAGCCTGATGGCGTCCGAGGTGTTTCCGTGCCGTGCAGGGTGTTTCAAAAATACACGGCATAATTTCAGGTATGTATTTCCCACATGTAGACAATCAAAATAGTTCATTACAACATATGTCCGGAAATGCTTCATTTCCGAGTTATGGCCTTCACAACATTCACAACGTACTTAGGCTCGCTCGAACCAGACCTCTACGGACTTGGCATTTTTGGGCCTGCACCACCTCAGGACTTGAACTCTGCCTTTCTCACCCAACCTGGTAGGGCTTTGCCTTGAATACTTTCGTGTGCCATCTAAAATGACATGTTGTTAACACAGACATATCTAGACCACATCTGTGGCGCACTCTACGTGAGAGTGCGCCCATACTTTTCTTCTCTCTCTGTTCTTTGTGCAAAGCTTCAGATTTGTGGAATGACCAAACCACACACAGTCAGTGCATGAGATAGGACAACCAAACTCTCTCGAACTTGTGCGCTCAGCATCAAGTGCCTTAAGACTCTGATACTTTCGTCCAACAACCATGTGAGGAGGGCATGGCAGCACACACACTAT
>CM059576.1:9435447-9452557 GCA_030386875.1 Morinoia aosen
CATGTGAGGCCACAGTGATCGGTCTGTAATCACTGGCGGAAGTCGGATCAGGTACCTTCGGAATCAGGGTAGTCCTACAGTGCCGAAACACTTTCGGAACATACCCCGCCGAGAGCCACAGGTTGTAAGTCCCCCAGAGGAGATGGGTGCGCGCCCCTCTCAGACAACGGAGGGTTATACCGTCATTTCCTGGAGCCGAATCAGCAGACACAGATTTAATCTGTGCCTTTATTTCAGCAATACTGATGGGATCGGTCAACCATTCCACATCATCAGCCACATCAGTTATTCGCCTTGTATCAGGGAAGGACGGCCTCGAAAAGAGATCATGCCAAAAGGGGAACAGTTGTTCCCGTGGCACTTGAGCCTGCTCATCCTGCCATTGACCACTGAGAACCTTCTCTGCGGCCCTCCGCCGGTTAACCCGATATAGAGATTGGATGTCTCTATATAACCGACGCCGTCTCAGACTGGCGTCAGCACCCGGTCCAGGTGGCGCGGGATGTCGAGAGAGCCTAGCCCGACGGCTCTCCGAGTTATTACCAGGACGGTTGCGAGGAGAGCGAGGTGAGCCAGCATCACCCTCACCGCCCCGGCGGACGATGAGGGCGGCATGACTATCCAACAACTCAAGCAACTCCTCGCGATCGATGCTCGGTGCACTGAGCAATCGATTTACCCCTTGAGCAAGGAAGGACTCTCCCCACTCGGTCCGGTTGCCGTCCAGAGACCCAACAACCTCCACCAACAACTGGCGGAGAACCGGGGACGTCTCCGTGGGTACCACTTCCTGCTCAATTACTCCCGCAGCTTCCGGTTCTACTGCGGGAGCGGGTCCGTGCCTGAACTCCGCGGAATTTAAGTGCGCATCGACTAGAGGACGGTAGTCGTTGCGCTTCCGCCGACTGCTGACGGACTGAATAGACCTTCCAGCGAGACTGTTACACAGATAGGGCATGAGCGGAACAGTTAGACTGTCCCGCACATATTCAGCCTCAAGGCGAGCCATAAGCTCAACCTCTTCCCTAGACCATCTCACCCTTGTACGACTGTCAAAGACAGCCGCACTAGCCGCATGGTACGTGTCTGGGTGAGCACGTCGCCTGTGGATTCCGAGACCAATACTGGTCCCGAAACTCCGGTCACAGTCAGGGCACGGAAAGGGGAGCTCACCCCCCTCCGCGTTTGGCCCCCCACGCCTCATCCAGTGGGAATCGGCTAGTACTGCCGAAAACAGCAGCGGCTTGGTACCTTAGTGGGAGGCGACCGAAACGAGAACGCAGCAGTTCACGAGTCGGTCTTGGAGCGGCCCAACTTAGCCTCAAGGACAGCTTAGATCGGCAGCCGAGATCCGGGAACAAAAGGATCAGAGAACGAGTCACGGTCAAGCCAAAGGACAGAATACCACGGTCTCGGCTGCTTTCACTTTACGATCAATGAGTTACTAGGAACACCACGTAGAGGTGTTGGGTCCGACTTTGCTCCCAAGAGAGTCATAGTTACACCCGCCGTTAACCCGCGCTTCGATGAATTTCTTCACTTTGACATTCAGAGCACTGGGCAGAAATCACGTCGCGTCAACACCCAACAGGGGCCGTCGCGACGCTTTGTTTTAATTAGACAGTCGGATTCCCAGAGTCAATGACAGTTCTGAGCCAGCCGCCTGCCGTGCAAAGCCCTTGGCCACTGGCCGCACAAGCCCCCAAGACCCCGCGAAGGGCAAGAGAAAGCAAGGCGCCACGCCGGTGGCACTCCAATGCTCAGGGAGGCCCAATCACGCACGCGGCGAGAAAGGGAGCGCTCCCGTCGCTGACCACCGACGCTCGAACGACGCACCCGAGGGCACGCGCGCCCGACAGCAGCACGCCCCACACACGCAAACACCGCCTGACTTGAAACAATCGCCAGGCATTGGTGCGCGCGAGCAAATTGCGGGGCGTCGGCCAGCACTCGACTCTCAGAGCCAATCCTTCTTCCGAAGTTAGGGATCGAGCTTGCCGATTTCCCTTACCTACGTGGTTCTGATTCTGCAGAGGCTACGAACCTTGGAGACTGGATGCGGATGTGGGTACGATTCGTCTCGATCTTGTCGGACGTTTGAGCATAGTTGCGTTTAGCATACGCAACATCAAGCTTACCCCAAGACCACGTCTTCAGGGACCCACCAGGATCTCAGAGACGTATCACAACAGCTGTGCCGCTTTGCCAACGTGAGAAAGCCTTACGCCAGTTCAACTGCTTGCAGGCTACCCACACCCGTCAACTAGAGAAGAGATCTCCAGAACGAGTAACGGCAGGCTGATGCGGTCAGGTACCAATTGCATTGGAACCGAGTGCGGAACACTCGGGGGTATCGAGAGAAGTCTTGGACAAACATTGCCCAATTCCCTTTCGCCAGGTAAGATCGATGCCGGTTTGGATACGACAAAGCCCGCACACACACGCACGTATGCAGACGCCCACACAAATGGGGTGGTGGTTGAGATTCTACCCAAGCAGGCAAGTACTTGGGAATTACGAACTCTTTTTCGACAAAGCCATAGACCACCACCCAACGCAAACAGTGTGAGCGAGTGCGTGTGTGACGGCTGTTCTCACACCATGCCATTAGAAGTGCGAGCGAGATCATCACGATACCTCTACACTCAAGGTGCACAGGTCCGCTACTCGCCCATCAGAGCAACTTCTCAGCCCGACAAAGCCCGCACACACACGCACGTATGCAGACGCCCACACAAATGGGGTGGTGGTTGAGATTCTACCCAAGCAGGCAAGTACTTGGGAATTACGAACTCTTTTTCGACAAAGCCATAGACCACCACCCAACGCACACAGTGAGCGAGTGCGTGTGTGCCGGCTGTTCTCACACCATGCCATTAGAAGTGCGAGCGAGATCATCACGATACCTCTACACTCAAGGTGCACAGGTCCGCTACTCGCCCATCAGAGCAACTTCTCAGCCTTTGACCGCTAACGATCTGCCACTGCTTTCACAGCTGGCTCAGGTACGACTACACCATGTTCAACTGCTGTTGACATGGAACCCTTATCCACTTCACAGCCCCAGGTTACTCACTGAGGTATTAGCTACTACCACCAAGATCTGCATTACCGGCGGCTCCAGTCGGGCTCACGCCACGACCTTCAACGCTCACCGGTACGCCACCCTACTCGTCGGGGCTTCGAGGCTTAAAGTTTTTGGCAATGCTTAGAAACCTTTTCTGCCACCGACGGCCATGCATCGGGAGAGAGCTTTAGTGCCATCCATTTTCAGGGTTGCTCGCTTCGGCAGGATTAGTTGTTACACACTACTTAGCGGATGTCAACTTCCATGACCACCGTCCTGCTGTCTTCAGCCAGCAGCACCCTTCCAATGGGATCAAGAGACAGCTGTCTTTAGGCCCCTTAGCATGACGTGAGGTTCATCCCTCATTATCAGTCCTGCTTACCAGAACAGACCCACTGAATCCGCCAATTCTGGTCAAGCGACACACACACCTTGGCGTACCAATGTCAGACGCGAACGCCCAACACACAGTTCGTTCGAGAGCGAGGTCGAGCTTGCACGAGGGGGCAGTCGGGACCCACATGAACGAGTGGCACCCGGCAATTAGCACGACCTTGCCGGGGCACTCGAACATTTAAAGTTTGAGAATAGTGCGAGGTGTTTTGCATCCCCGCCCCAACGTGCGCGGACGAACGACACACACACGAATGCGCGCACGCCCGTCCGCAGCCCAGTAGCTCTAATCATTCTCTTTACCATTCGAAACTGTGTCAAGCCATTTCGCCACTCGCCCGTGGGCAAGAGTGTTGTGAGGCCGCCCGCCAGAGCAAGTAACTTGCAGCAGATCAGCTATCCTGAGAGAAACTTCGGGTGGAACCAGCTACTAGATAGTTCGATTGGTCTTTCGCCCCTATGCCCAACTGACGCCATGGATTTGCACGTCACAACGGCTACGGGCCTCCACCCCAGTTTCCTGGGGCTTCACCCTCGCCAGGCATAGTTCACTATCTTTCGGGTCATAGCATGCATGCTCCGCGGTGCTCACCATTCAGTCCACAGTCCCCACAAAGGAAGAAAGCGAACCGAACGAAAGCGTGAGCCCGGAGCTTGCGCCTGCTCCCAACGTGGGATGCAGGATCAGCTCGGTACTAGCAACCATTTGCACGGCTGACGGCGCAAGCGCCGCCACACCTTTGCTTTCACTTCGCCCTCGGGTTTTGTGAGACCCTTAGACTTGCACACATGCTATACTCCTTGGCCCGTGTTTCGAGACGTGACCGATGGTCGCTAGAGAATCACCAATCAGACCAACCCCCAGGCTGAGCGTTTGCTTCGCATGCGACGCAAGCAGCCTGCCCGCAGGTACTCCACCACCGGCACATGGTGGCGGAGCTGGGGGTTGTATGCGTCTGGCCAATTGCAGCATCGTCGCCGGATGGATCATACCACGTCTGTGTCGACAGTCAGAGCCAGGATGGCGCGAGCACGGCGCGGGCGTGCGTGCGCCGTCTTGCAAACGGAAACGCACGCAGATCGCCCATCCCAGCGCCTTCAAAGCCCGGACCCTGGTTGAAACATCTGCCTTCTTAGACCCAGCGGGTGACCAAGCAACGAGCTGTGGTGGGCAATTACCGTGTGATGTCTCGAGAGAGTCGTCCAGCAACGGGCCCGCCAGCGGAACGACACCACTTGTGTTCGACCATGAACGGGCCCGCCTGATGGGTGAGCAAACTCAATGCTACTCCTCCAACTACACAATGCTCAGACATTTCGGACGACCCAGGCCGCAGCCCAGGTCGCCGTGCCACCGGTTGCCTTCTAGCGCCATCGGCTTATACTCTGAGCGGTTTCACGGTCTTTTGACTCTCTCTCCAGAGTTCTTTTCAACTTTCCCTTACGGTACTTGTTTACTATCGGTTCTGTGGATATATTTAGCCTTAGATCGAGTTTACGACCTGCTTAGCGCTGCATGTGCAAGCAACGCGACTCACAGGGAGAAAGGCCTTACCCATGCACAGCAATCGCACGCGTCCACACGGGACTGTCACCCTCCACGGCGCCACAATCCCTCCTTTCGTCGGGAACGCCACTCGTGGCAGGACTTAGCGATCGCGTGGCTGTGGGGTTTCAAACCGACCTCTCCCTTAACGCAACATTCCGCCGCAGGCTGTTGGGCCCGGGAGGTTCTGCGCTGAGCTTTTCCCTGTTCAGTCGCCCTTACTGAGGGAATCCCTGTTGGTTTCTTTTCCTCCGCTTACTGATATGCTTAAGTCAGGCGGGTAACCGCTCCTAAGCCGAGGTGGTGTTTTGCAAAAGTTGCAATACAGAGTCAAAATAGAACACCAACTTGCTCAAGCCCACAAGCTGTGTGTGTGCGTGTACTGGATGGATATGGGTGCGATCAAAAGCTCGTAAGCTATAAAACCCAACGCAAGGTGCATGGATGATGACTGCAAATCTGGGTGGGCCCAAGCTGCTCTCAGACTTCGAACAACTTGTTTGGCGCTCTGTGCTGTGCGGTTTTTGGTGGTTGGACAGCAACGAAAGCTTATAGCAAAAGCTCCCATGCTGCCCGCCCTTTTTTGCACAGAGCTCAGTTAGCCCACACCGCGACACGAGTAGTATAGTGGTCATGCGCGCGTGCCTCTGTGTCCCACACATACCCTCTCTCAAGAAAAAGCCGATTACTGAGAGCTCGAGTGGAAACAGAGAAAACACACAAACGCAGCCACACTTCAAGTGCCATGCCATCATATGCTTCAATAGACCTTGCGATATGCACCCTCCATCAGAGAGACACACACAGCCATCGTGCAAGTTTTTCGGCGTTTTTTGACATGCAACATATCTCGGGACCCGTGCGCACTGCCCTCCTCCGGTAAAGGAGGAGGTCTAGTGCCCTGGCCGCTTACGAGTGCTTGCCTGTTGGCGTTGACCTGTCAATGCCGCAAAGTGGTATGCGGCAGAGGTGACGAGCCAGGTAGGCAGTTGCTTACAGACACGACTGATGTCGGCCCAAATATTTCTAAGAGGCCTGCGGCGTTTCCCTTGCTCACACTATCTCTCCCTCTCTGGTATTGCAGACACAGAGAGAGAGAGAGCGCTCGCGCAATTGCCGTCAGACACACTTATTGACACCACACTCGACTAGGAGTGCCCCGCTCACTTGGGTCAGACGTCTACTCACAGTTCGAGCTTAGGCCCATTTGCGCGCACAGGACACAGACACAGACCCAGCGTGTGTTCGTGCGGCAATGGGCTGACATGGTGCAAAAAATGCAATTCATTTTGCCCGAGGGGAGCGTCACTTCACCCTCACTCCATGCGCTCGGACGATTTCGACGTATAAGCAAACTGACCACTGTGGTTGCGGGGCGCATGTGCGTTCGACAAGTGAAAGAGCCTTCCAGGGGACAGCTGGCTGGACTTCTCACACTTTGCTATGGTCTTCATAGCATCCACAGACCGAGTGATCCACCGCTCAGAGTTGTATGGTGGTATTGTGAGAGCGGAGAGCGTTTCACACACGCCCTCCAGAACTCGCATCAAATCGGATAGCAAACGAGAGATTTTACTCTCTCGCGCGCACAGAGCGCACACCGATGTTGACACTGAACAGAAAAGAACTGAGAATGGCTACTTATTTTGCATCGTCACAAGTCCGCCTGGCGCGAGTGCACGATGGTTCCCCGTTTGCGTCAAGCCTCCGATGTTCAGCATTCATCGAGATGGCTTGGTGAGAACGGAGAGCGTTTCACACACGCCCTCCAGAACTCGCATCAAATCTCAAGCCTCCGATGTTTAGCATTCATCCAGATGGCTTAGTGAGAACGGAGAGCGTTTCACACACGCCCTCCAGAACTCGCATCAAATCGGATAGCAAACGAGAGATTTTACTCTCTCGCGCGCACAGAGCGCACACCGATGTTGACACTGAACAGAAAAGAACTGAGAGTGGCTACTTATTTTGCATCGTCACAAGTCCGCCTGGCGCGAGTGCACGATGGTTCCCCGTTTGCGTCAAGCCTCCGATGTTCAGCATTCATCGAGATGGCTTAGTGAGAACGGAGAGCGTTTCACACACGCCCTCCAGAACTCGCATCAAATCTCAAGCCTCCGATGTTGAGCATTCATCGAGATGGCTTTTCATTCCACGTTCCAATATCATCGGTTTAGCACACCCGAAAGAGAAAAGAGTCTTGCCCCTCTATTCTCGTTTGCAGTGGCTTTCTCGTTTTTGCCTTTTGCATTAGATCATCGTCCTGCATGCCAGAATTCTCGTTTACCTCAAGCCTCCGATGTTGAGCATTCATCGAGATGGCTTTTCTCCCCTGTACAACTAGAATAGAGAGTGTCTATTCATTTCACATCGTCACAAGGCCGCGTGGCACGAGTGCACGTTGGTTCCTCGAATTCGTCAAGCCTCCGATGTTTAGCATTCATCTAGATGGCTTAGTGAGAACGGAGAGCGTTTCACACACGCCCTCCAGAACTCGCATCAAATCTCAAGCCTCCGATGTTGAGCATTCATCGAGATGGCTTTTCTCCCCTGTACAACTAGAATAGAGAGTGTCTATTCATTTCACATCGTCACAAGGCCGCGTGGCACGAGTGCACGATGATTCACTGAATCCGTCAAGCCTCCGATGTTGAGCATTCATCGAGATGGCTTTTCATTCCACGTTCCAATATCATCCGTTTAGCACACCCGAAAGAAAAAAGAGCGGCGCCACTCTCTTCTCTTTTGCAGTGGCTTTCTCGTTTTTGCCTTTTGCATTTTGAGCGTACTTCACTTTCGTTCAATCGTCAATCGGAATTGCTAAGCCATACGCTCTCACACTGACTCTGAGAAAGCCGCGCAGCACCCACAATCAGAAATGTATGCTGGGTACACAGAGGTGTATTACAAGGAACGTTAAAAGCAATCGTTCAAACACACTCTGCTCCCAATTCTGAATTTCACATAGGGTGCGCGCGACCAGCCCTGCCCATCGTACAGCGAGAGCGCAGACAAGCTTCCGTTTTTTCACATGCCAAACCGTCATTATGCCTTCGAGCAGGGACGCAAATACCGCTTGCGAACTCCAAACTCTCATGCATCAGCTTTAAAAGCCTCCATTTTGCACTCTCCCATGATCACAGGTCACAGCCCAGGGGGGAAAGCTCGAAGGGTGTAAGCCAAGCTCATAGAAGAGACACCATGCTGCAGTGCGCCGAGAGCAGGGGTGCATCCACGATACAGACTCGAGTAGAAGAAGTGAAAAACCGCACAGTAAAACACTTCTCATCAATTAACTCGAGCAAGTACGCGTTTGCCATTGTTGCTCTTAGCATGCATGGAGGCAGACACCCAAGCTAACGCCTCTAGGTATGCCCCTTTTACGGAACTAGACAGTCAGCGAGGTCGTTGCACGCGGCAACGTTCGCCGACATTTCCACAAGGGCCGCAGCTCGCGCCCAAAACCGTTCAAAATCCATTATTCATGCATCACCAGTCCGTTGGATTGATTCTCCAATATTCCTCCGTGATATGGTACGAGGCGAACCTGTTTTCCCGAGATGCCCCTACGAGCGAGGTCATTGCACGCGGCAAAGTTCGTCTCGCAGATGCCCATCCCGGGAGGCTCGCCTCATCACACGTTCTCGCACCCAATTAGCAGTGCACCGGCACCGCATTATACCGTGGGGAACGGACAACCCTGGGCCCGAAATGCCTCTAGCGAGCGAGGTCGTTGCACGCGGCAACGTTCTCCCGAAAGATATGCATCTCAGCCAGCCCGCCTTAAAATGTCCGTAGGGCGTCCAATTTTGCCCTCCTGGTGGAGCGAGAGGCGTATAACACACGCCATTTACAGCAAACATGCCCAGAAAAGCCCTCATGAGCAGTTGTAAACGTTTGGTCTGAAAGCAGTCATTGACCCAACGCACGCTCCACCAGGTCCTCGTTCAAAATCCATTATTCATGCATCACCAGTCCGTTGGATTGATTCTCCAATATTCCTCCGTGATATGGTACGAGGCGAACCTGTTTTCCCGAGATGCCCCTACGAGCGAGGTCGTTGCACGCGGCAAAGTTCGCATCGCAGATGCCCATCCCGGGAGGCTCGCCTCATCACACGTTCTCGCACCCAATTTTGCAGTGCACCGGCACCGCATTATCCGTGGGGAACGGACAACCCTGGGCCCGAAATGCCTCTAGCGAGCGAGGTCGTTGCACGCGGCAACGTTCTCCCGAAAGATATGCATCTCAGCCAGCCCGCCTTAAAATGTCCGTAGGGCGTCCAATTTTGCCCTCCTGGTGGAGCGAGAGGCGTATAACACACGCCATTTACAGCAAACATGCCCAGAAAAGCCCTCATGAGCAGTAGTAAACGTTTGGTCTGAAAGCAGTCATTGACCCAACGCACGCTCCACCAGTTCCCCATAGTACTTTGTACGAACGTAGATTCGCCCTATTTTTGCATTTTTCGGCGTCCCAAAAAACCCGTCTAAGCCGTAGTCTGACACGCGATTTCGATCCTCGAAAGCGAGCGCGTGCCGACCTCGTGCTCGACGGGTTGACTCCCAGCAGTGTTCAGACACCCTCCCAGTATCCCAGGACGCCTCTGGAGTGGCGGCGGTGCTCCGCACGTGCTCCAAGGCCGCTCCAAAAAAAACGCTCAAATGCCTCCGAAAACCAGACTACGGCTCTCACGGCATTTTCGGGACACCCCAAAAATTTTTCCGCCTTTTGCCAATGCTCTGAGAGCACATCACCCACACTCTTAGACACACTTTACGTGTTCCGTGACGAAAATTCAGTTCACTCACCGAATTTTTTCGGCACCAAAATCGACCTTGCATTTTCAGACTACGCCTGCGACGGCCTTTTGCGGACACCCCTCAACTTTTGACATGTCCGACTACGGCTCTCACGGCATTTTCGGGACACCCCAAAAATTTTTCCGCCTTTTGCCAATGCTCTGGGAGCACATCACCCACACTCTTAGACACACTTTACGTGTTCCGTGACGAAAATTCAGTTCACTCACCGAATTTTTTCGGCTTCAAAATCGACCTTGCATTTTCAGACTACGCCTGCGACGGCCTTTTGCGGACACCCCTCAACTTTTGACCTGTCAGACTACGGCTCTCACGGCATTTTTGGGACACCCCAAAAATTTTTCCGCGTTTTGCCAATGATCTGGGAGAACATCACCCACACTCTTAGACACACTTTACGTGTTCCGTGACGAAAATTCAGTTCACTCACCGAATTTTTTCGGCTTCAAAATCGACCTTGCATTTTCAGACTACGCCTGCGACGGCCTTTTGCGGACACCCCTCAACTTTTGACCTGTCAGACTACGGCTCTCACGGCATTTTTGGGACACCCCAAAAATTTTTCCGCGTTTTGCCAATGATCTGGGAGAACATCACCCACACTCTTAGACACACTTTACGTGTTCCGTGAAGAAAATTCAGTTCACTCACCGAATTTTTTCGGCACCAAAATCGACCTTGCATTTTCAGACTACGCCTGCGACGGCCTTTTGCGGACACCCCTCAACTTTTGACCTGTCAGACTACGGCTCTCACGGCATTTTTGGGGCACCCCCACCAACTTTGCCGGGTATTAGCCGAGTCTTGCCTTTGCTCTCGGAGCATATTGCCGTCACTCCCGGCACACACTTTACGTGTTTCCGAGAGTCAGAGTACTGCTCCCACGGGATTTTGCGGACACCACCATCGACTTGGCCGAGTCAGACTACGGCTGCGACGGCCTTTTCGGGACACCCCCGAAAAATTTTGACCGGTCAGACTACGGCTCCCACGGCATTTTTGGGGCACCCCCACCAACTTTGCCGGGTCTTAGCCGAGTCTTGCCTTTGCTCTCGGAGCATATTGCCGTCACTCCGGCACACACTTTACGTGTTTCCGAGAGTCAGAGTACTGCTCCCACGGGATTTTGCCGACACCACCATCGACTTGGCCTGGTCAGACTACGGCTCTCACGGCCTTTTGCGGACACCACCATCACTTTTGACCTGTCAGACTACGGCTTATACGGCATTTTTGGGGCACCCCCACCAACTTTGCCGGGTCTTAGCCGAGTCTTGCCTTTGCTCTCGGAGCATATTGCCGTCACTCCGGAACACACTTTACGTGTTTCCGAGAGTCAGAGTACTGCTCCCACGGGATTTTGCCGACACCACCATCGACTTGGCCGAGTCAGACTACGGCTGCGACGGCCTTTTCGGGACACCCCCGAAAAATTTTGACCGGTCAGACTACGGCTCATATGGCATTTTTTGGGGCACCCCCACCAACTTTGCCGGGTCTTAGCCGAGTCTTGCCTTTGCTCTCGGAGCATATTGCCGTCACTCCGGAACACACTTTACGTGTTTCCGAGAGTCAGAGTACTGCTCCCACGGGATTTTGCCGACACCACCATCGACTTGGCCTGGTCAGACTACGGCTCTCACGGCCTTTTGCGGACACCACCATCACTTTTGACCTGTCAGACTACGGCTTATACGGCATTTTTGGGGCACCCCCACCAACTTTGCCGGGTCTTAGCCGAGTCTTGCCTTTGCTCTCGGAGCATATTGCCGCCACTCCGGCACACACTTTGCGTGTTTCCGAGAGTCAGAGTACTGCTCCCACGGGATTTTGCCGACACCACCATCGACTTGGCCTGGTCAGACTACGGCTCTCACGGCCTTTTGCGGACACCACCATCACTTTTGACCTGTCAGACTACGGCTTATACGGCATTTTTGGGGCACCCCCACCAACTTTGCCGGGTCTTAGCCGAGTCTTGCCTTTGCTCTCGGAGCATATTGCCGCCACTCCGGCACACACTTTGCGTGTTTCCGAGAGTCAGAGTACTGCTCCCACGGGATTTTGCCGACACCCACCATCGACTTGGCCTGGTCAGACTACGGCTGCGACGGCCCTTTCGCGGACACCACACCGCTAGCCAGCGCTCTCGTGTGCCAAGCACAGTCCATTTTTTAGCGGATCACGCTGGTCCCGACCAACGCTTCCGTGCTCCTTTAGGGGACCGCCCACCCCAGAGCAAACTCTCAGGCCTGGAACGGCCCATCCAATGCCTTCTTCCAATCAGAGCAAGGGGCGTGCCAGAAAAATTCTCGCTTAATAGCGAGTGTCGCTATGAAGAGGGCACGCTTGGGTGCGTGGGCGCTTACATGCTTGTAATATGAAGGGTTCAGCCGGGGTCGGCTGCCCACTGGGTTTTGGACTTTTTTAGGCATGTATGAAACTTATTTGCCCACAAGTGAGTCCCGAACACTTGACCAAAGCCAATGGAGTTCGGAAACAAGAAAAGAATCGCTCAATTCCAGCCAAATTCCATCTCAAAAATGCCGTTAAAAGATATCGGTTTGAAGGGATTCCTGGGCAAGATCGCCCAAAATGGCAACACCGATGGTAACACTCCAAAAAAATGACATCATCATTAAAGTTCCGCCCAGAAATCACACCTCAAAGTCCGCCCAAGTGAACATACACTCCGCCCAAGTGTACATACACTCCGCCCAATGGTTTCCGGACTTTGCCTTCCACTTCTCAGGACCGAAACTCTGCTTTTCTCGACCCAACCTTGTCGGACTTGGCATTTTTGGGCCTGCACCACCTCAGGACTTGAACTCTGCCTTTCTCACCCAACCTGGTAGGGCCCGTGCGTTACACACCTCGGACGCCATCAGGCTTTGCCTCGCACCACACTTCAGTACCGTACTTAGGCTCGCTCGAACCAGACCTCTACGGACTTGGCATTTTTGGGCCTGCACCACCTCAGGACTTGAACTCTGCCTTCCTCACCCAACCTGGTAGGGGCCCGTTGCGTTACACACCTCGGACGCCATCAGGCTTTGCCTCGCACCACACTTCAGTACCGTACTTAGGCTCGCTCGAACCAGACCTCTACGGACTTGGCATTTTTGGGCCTGCACCACCTCAGGACTTGAACTCTGCCTTTCTCACCCAACCTGGTAAGGCCCGTGCGTTATACAGGGTGTTTCAAAAATACACGGCATAATTTCAGGTATGTATTTCCCACATGTAGACAATCAAAATAGTTCATTACAACATATGTCCGGAAATGCTTCATTTCCGAGTTATGGCCTTCACAACATTGAAATTCACCGGAACGTTTTTCTTTCCGCCGGTCGTTGCCATTACAGAAGATGTTCAAAATGACCACCTCCTGCTTGAATACAGACCTCACATCGATGTCTCATTGACCTGCGAACACGATCCCACACTCCAGGAATGTTGCGTATGTCCTCAGAGCGTGCCACAATTCGATTCCGAAGGGATTCCAAATCAGGCACCGGAGACGAATAAACCAATGATTTTAAATGGCCCCACAAGTAGAAATCGAGAGGGTTCAGATCAGGTGAGCGTGGAGGCCAAGCAATTGGGCCACCTCTACCTATCCATCGATCAGGAAATCTTCGATCCAAGTACCGGCGAGCCGTACGACTGAAGTGTGCAGGAGCGCCGTCATGCAAGAAGTGAGCGTGCTGACGATCGATCAGTGGAGTGTCGTCATAAACATCAGGTATGATGTTTTCCAGGAAGTTTGTGTACGCCTGCCCCGTAAGTCTGTTTACAAGTACATGGGGCCCAACTAACCGATCACCAATGATACCGGCCCACATGTTGAGGGAGAACCGCACCTGGTGATGAGATTCAACAGTTGCATTTGGGTTTTTCATACGCCCATACATGCTGATTGTGGAGATTTGTTATGCCATCTCGTGTGAACTGTGCTTCATCTGTAAATAATACTAAGGCAGGAAAGTTCGGATTTGCAGCACATTGCTGCAAGAACCACTGACAGTAACCTAACTCGTGCAGGGTAATCTGCTGGTGACAGCGCCTGTACACGTTGCAAATGGTAAGGATACAATTGATACTCTTTCAGCAGTCTCCAGACAGTCGTATGGGGAACATTCACTTGCAACGCTAACCTTCGTGTGCTGATAGAAGGAGTTCTGTTCACATTCTCCAGAATCTCCCCCTGTTCTTCTGGAGTTGTAGATCTTGGTCGTCCCCTTCCCAATCCAGGAGAGTCAAATTTTCCATACTCGCACAGACGCTGATGGAGACTTACAAATGTCTTCCGATCTGGACATTGTCGCTGTGGGTACCTCTCCTGGTACAAACGACGAGCCAGCGCAGCATTGCCGTCTGCCTTACCGTAGATGAAGTGCATCTCTGCCAGCTCCTGATTTGTGTACATGACACACAGTCGAACGCCAAACACTGAACCTTCGCCTAGGAATGATCTGTCAGAGTGCCCTCTTAATGTGTACTTTGCCGGGCAACGACCTGCGGAAAGAAAAACGTTCCGGTGAATTTAGATGGCACACGAAAGTATTCAAGGCAAAGCCCTACCAGGTTGGGTGAGAAAGGCAGAGTTCAAGTCCTGAGGTGGTGCAGGCCCAAAAAATGCCAAGTCCGTAGAGGTCTGGTTCGAGCGAGCCTAAGTACGGTACTGAAGTGTGGTGCGAGGCAAAGCCTGATGGCGTCCGAGGTGTGTAACGCACGGGGCCCTACCAGGTTGGGTGAGGAAGGCAGAGTTCAAGTCCTGAGGTGGTGCAGGCCCAAAAATGCCAAGTCCGTAGAGGTCTGGTTCGAGCGAGCCTAAGTACGGTACTGAAGTGTGGTGCGAGGCAAAGCCTGATGGCGTCCGAGGTGTTTCCGTGCCGTGCAGGGTGTTTCAAAAATACACGGCATAATTTCAGGTATGTATTTCCCACATGTAGACAATCAAAATAGTTCATTACAACATATGTCCGGAAATGCTTCATTTCCGAGTTATGGCCTTCACAACATTCACAACGTACTTAGGCTCGCTCGAACCAGACCTCTACGGACTTGGCATTTTTGGGCCTGCACCACCTCAGGACTTGAACTCTGCCTTTCTCACCCAACCTGGTAGGGCTTTGCCTTGAATACTTTCGTGTGCCATCTAAAATGACATGTTGTTAACACAGACATATCTAGACCACATCTGTGGCGCCACTCTACGTGAGAGTGCGCCCATACTTTTCTTCTCTCTCTGTTCTTTGTGCAAAGCTTCAGATTTGTGGAATGACCAAACCACACACAGTCAGTGCATGAGATAGGACAACCAAACTCTCTCGAACTTGTGCGCTCAGCATCAAGTGCCTTAAGACTCTGATACTTTCGTCCAACAACCATGTGAGGAGGGCATGGCAGCACACACACTATCCTATCCACCTATCTCCAGAGCATCCAAGGCTCTAATCAGCCAACAAGCTCCAGAGCCGTCCCAGGCTTCGGTACAGTCACCAACAAAAGGGTTCACCAAAATCACACCTAAGTACAAGTTACGACCGAACTCTCCTCGACAACTGACACCAGCTCCTAGTAATTTTCAGACCCAAAACTGTGGCGATATTCTTTAACCGGCCTTCATGGAAAACAACAAAAATGCGAAACTTACGTTTATTGGTATCTACATTCAGGATATTCTCCCACCTCAGTTGCTGCTAGCGGCCTGGCCTGACCAGGCCGGACTTAGCATTTCATGAGCACATTCACCTCAGGATCCGAACTCTGCCTCGCTCGACCCAACCTGGTCGGACTTGGCATACTTTGGCCTGCACCACCTCATGATCCGAACTTTGCCTCCCTCGACCCAACCTGGTCGGACTTGGCATACTTTGGCCTGCACCACCTCATGATCCGAACTCTTCCATTCTCGACCCAACCTGGTCGTACTGTGCCTTGAAAACCTGAGTTCCGGATAGGGCCAGTGTCCACCCCGACCTGTACGGACCATGGCATTCATTGGGCACCACCTCAGTTGCTGCTAGCCGCCTGGCCTGACCAGGCCGGACTTAGCATTTCATGAGCACATTCACCTCAGGATCCGAACTCTGCCTCGCTCGACCCAACCTGGTCGGACTTGGCATACTTTGGCCTGCACCACCTCATGATCCGAACTTTGCCTCGCTCGACCCAACCTGGTCGGACTCATCACCTTGCCTTGAACACCTCAGTACCCGACTTAGCCATGACCGAACCAACAGCCTCTTTTAATTTTTCCCAGCTCTTTCCCCCTTCAACGAACTTGCATGGGGCAGAAGCTTTAGAGGATCGCAAAGACAATTGCTCTACCTCTACAATTGCTCTACCTCTTACGGCTCCCCAGCAATAGGAAAGTCGTAGGCATTCTGTTGGGTTGCAGTCCACACTTAAGAGGCTGTTAAAAAGATTCAGTCAGGCTGAGGAGTACCGAGGCGTTACTTTAATGCCACGGGACGCGCAGTTGCGTACACCGAGACACCGGACTAGCAGGCCACGCAAAACAGCCCCGCCAACAACGCGCAGGCGCACAGACACGCAGAGCGCCGACACGCCCACGCGAGGCAAGCTAAAGACCAGGACCATGCCACCTGTCCATTCACACCAGAACGGTTTCTCCTGTAGCAGGCTCTCCTGACAATGAAGAGGGACCTTGGGCGACACGAGAGTCTCTTCTCCTGGCCGCCAGGCACAAGCGGGTGCGACGCCAGCCTTGCGGCAGTAGCGTTCGCTAGCGAAACCAGGAGCTGCCAATACTACGAGTACTCTCGAGTGCCGCACACCTTCCACCATAGAGGCGTGCGTGCATCCTTTGCCTGGCGTGCGGGTACGCGCACCATGTGGACCGCATGGGGGTAGCATCGCTCATGTGCTGGAACGATTTCAGGCTTAAGAGGCGTTCGGCCCTACTCAGCAACGAGCGTAGCCTGGAACCAACGCCCGATCGGGCGGGTCCGGGACCATTGGCTCGGTCGTGACGTTTCCTCTCGTACTGGCCACGACTTCCATAGCGACACGATAGCCATGAGAGGTTCGACCGGCGACCCAAACAAGTGAGTCGACGCGGCCATGGCTCAGACCACAGTAGGGTAAAACTAACCTGTCTCGCGACGGTCCTAAACCCAGCTCACGTTCCCTGGTCCGGGTGAACAATCCAACCCTAGGTGCGGATTGCCAACACAACGATAGGAAGAGCCGACATCGAAGGATCAAAAAGCGACGTCGCTAAGGACGCTTGGCCGCCACAAGCCAGTTTAT